>JAAGVU020000061.1:1969463-1989189 GCA_011763525.2 Mormyrus iriodes
GCTCACATCTACCGGAGGACTGGTTGTGTAAAAATAAGTTTTTATATATATATATATATATATATATACAGTATATATATATATATATATATATATATATATAAAATAATATTGGCTGTGGTTAAGGTTGGCCCCTCTTATGCCTACACCTTAAAAAAACACTAGAATCACCCCTTAGCAGTGCTAACTGAGCCGCAGTTCTCTTCAGACTGAGTGTTCCACTGTTGCTAGTTCAGCATTAATCCCAGAGCCCCGCTTCTGCTCTCGTTCAGCTTCGCCCAGGCCAAAGAGGACTTCGGCAGGTTAGGGTTACCGGGCTTCCTCTACAGCGAGGTTCCTGAGCTGGCGTCGCGTGTCCCCTACTTCAGCACCGAGGAGGAGGCCAGCTCCGATGAGGGCATACACCTGATCGTGTGCGTCCATGGCCTTGACGGTGAGCGGCGCACTCGCGTTCCCAGCCACTACCGCCTGCTTGAATCCTGCGGCAGACGTCGACGAGTCGTGTCACCCTCATTTGTGTGTCTTTACAGGTAACAGTGCCGACTTGAGGTTAGTCAAGACCTACCTGGAGCTGGGCTTGCCTGGGGCTCGCGTTGACTTCCTCATGTCCGAGCGTAATCAGGTGGGAATCGGGTCTCGTCATTTATAACATAAGATTGAAGTAAACGGAGCTTCTCAGTTTGTATCTTTCAGCTGAGAGGCTCTCCAAGCTGATCCGATTGGCTGCCTGGATTTTGTTCCACTTTACAGAATGACACCTTTGTGGATTTTGACTCCATGACGGACCGGCTGCTGGACGAGATCATTCAGTACATCCAGATTTACAACCTTACAGTCGCGAGGATCAGGCAAGTGCAAGTGGCCTTCCTCTGCATGTCAGCAGGGGGCACTCACATTAAGCATCGGGACTCGATGCAGTATCGGTACGATGATTACATGGGGGGCTGCCGGTGGAATGGGCTGCGTGACTGACCTTGGTCTGACCATTACAGCTTTGTTGGACATTCCCTGGGAAACCTGATCGTCCGCTCGGTGTTGACCAGGCCCAGGTTCAAGTACTACCTGAACAAGTTGCACACCTTCCTGTCGCTGTCTGGCCCGCACCTTGGCACCCTGTACAACAGTTCTGCCCTCGTCAACACCGGTATAGTCTGTCTCTGGGAGGGGGGCGAGGCTGTTTGGCCTGGTTAATAAATACTGAGATCTTGGGGGGAGGGGTGGATGTGTTAGGGCCACTTCTCGTTGTGAGATCCCGTGTAGTACATTCCTCATTGCTGAAGTCCCGTCTGCGGGGCCCTGAGTGGCCGGTAATCAGCTTGTCAATCCAGCCTTGCTGATGACCTACCCCCCCAACCCCCCGCCCCAAAGGCCTGTGGTTCATGCAGAAATGGAAGAAGTCCGGCTCCCTGCTGCAGCTGACCTGTCGTGATCACTCAGACCCTCGGCAAACCTTCCTGTACAAGCTGAGCCAGAAAGCAGGTTTGACCTCACCCTCACTCTGTAAAAATGCACCTGTCTATGTGCTCCCCCAGATCTGTAAAGACCTTTTTGCCCCTCCAGGCCTGCAATATTTCAGAAATGTGGTGCTGGTGGGCTCGCTGCAGGATCGCTACGTCCCGTATCACTCTGCCCGCATCGAGATGTGCAAAATCGCCTTAAAGGACAAACAGTCAGGTGGGCCGACAGCATGCGCCTCAGCCGTCCACCAGGGGGCAGCACCCACTCCCCCGGGAAGTGCCATGGTCTTTCTGTCATCCTGATAGGTTCCTGGCAGGGCTGGCACTTTCACATCTGTGTGAAACGTGAGATTAAAAAGCATGTGGTCAGACTGTAATCAGTTAACACACCAGTAATCAGCTCCTTCAGCGTTTTTATGATGTAATGAAGATGCCAATGTCCCCAAACACCATTAGGCACGTCTGCTGCCGTGCTGGACCTTCCTCTCCGGCTCTCAGCTTAACTCTTTCTTCTGTGTTTCTCGTCCCCCATATCTATCTCTGGCCCCAAAGGTCCCGTTTACACAGAGATGATCGAAAACCTGCTGCTCCCAGTCCTGCAGAACAAAGACTGTACCCTGGTCCGTTACGACGTCACCCACGCCCTGCCCAACACGGCCAACTCCCTCATCGGCCGGGCTGCCCATATCGCTGTGCTGGACTCTGAGATCTTCTTAGAGAAGTTCTTCCTGGTTGCTGGCCTAAAGTACTTTAAGTAGCTGGTCAGACAGATCTGGGTTGGGGGGGGGATATCAAGCTATTACCTCATTGCGTTCACAAGAAATGTCGATATTGTATCTGATTCCTGATTTAGTTTGAAATATTTATACTTTTATATGGGAGGTGCAAGAAGACGTCTGTGTTTTTAATTCTCTCTCGCTGTGTCACCGGGCCATTTGTGGATGTATACTTCTCATTTTTACTTTTCTACTGGCATTTTTTTAAATTAATTTATTTTTTTTTATATGCGCCAAGGCTGGTAATTTGTTTATTTGTGATCTCGGTGGTGGCGTTTTATTTATAGGAAAAAAAATGCTGTGTCCTTGTTATGGACACACACCATGGTAACGGTGAACTGGAAGACGGCTGCCTAAGATGTCGTGCATCATGAGCAGAGAAGCTGCAAATCATTCTGCCTGCTTTCATCTCAGACGTGCAAATACATTTTTTTTTATATAAAACACTTTTAAGCATTAATGTGCATCATACCTGTGGGGAAAGATATTTCTATAAAAAATTAATTTTTGCTACTCTACACGTTTTTACAATCCGGGTTTTTTATTGTTAAAGGCTTCCAGTAGTTTATAAAATAACATTTTAGTTCCCATGGCAATGCTGAAATGGGCCTGTACAATTCTGTCTAATGTTAATTAATGCAAGTATTAATCTTGTAATCTTGGGATTGGGGCGATTTGTTCTTCAAAAAGACATGAGATTAAAGACTAGGCCATGGATAGGTCGGTTTGGCTGAACTTGTTTAATGCAAAACGGTGGTTATACATTTTAATTTAAGTATTAAGGTTCTGGACTTTAAAGTATATATATATAATAAAAAACATTTTCTATTTGGCTATACAGTATGTGCAATTGGTCCAAAGTTATGGTGGTTGTATATGAATTACTTGGTGTGTCCTACTGTTAAGCTAACACACCGACCAATGCACAGAGCTGGTCTTTCACATAAGTCAGAGTTGTGACTGCATCATACACAGATGGAAGGATGTGACAGACAGTTAATGAGGCTCTGGGCCAGAACCAGCTAAAACACTTGTGTATGCTAAATGCAGACCCTACAAACTGTAAGTTAAGACTGCACAACACATTGTGAATGCACAACCGGAACCTTTGCACAAATATATGAAATGTCAAACTCTCAACACTATCAAGCGCATATGTTGTATGAATATTGCATGTTTTTTAAAAAATAAACCTGACAGATTGTGACTGTTTAAAATAAAACCCTGTAAATGTAGTACTAGTCTTGAATCACATGTACGCTGATTCACAGGCCGCTTCTCGTAGCGGTATGGTTCATCTCAGCACAGCTGAGAGTTACTCTAGCGTGGTTTTGGTGATAGCCGTCTCTGAAATTCCCAAATTTCCCGTTTAGAAACCACTAGTCTTCATTTCCAAAACGATCAGATCTTTAAACTGATTTGTGGATTTTCCGTTATGTCAATGAAGTAAAACAAAGTCACTTTAAATAAGGTTCTAAACGAGCGCCCGCTTCTGTGTTATATATGCCACTGCAGAGGCAAGTGTGGGACCTAGAAGGGATTTGCCATTTTACCCTAGTAAGCGCTGAGATGCTATGAAAAGGTGACCCTTTACACGGCGATTACAAATGAGTCCTCGGAGTGACGGGCCAGTATGTCAGGTGTGGAATAATTAAGACCATTACACGTGCTGGGTTTAACTCCTCCATTACTTCCTATCTCGGGCTCCAGAGCCGATTCAAGATGTTGCATGCACACGAGTGCATTCAGTAATACTTGTATTTTTGCATTATGATAAAACAAATATTTACTTAAGTATTTTTTAATGAATTGATATTACTGTATTTCATACACATATTATACACAAAACTGCAAATAAAACTCGCATTACGATTTCACGAGTGACAGGTTTTGCAGTACCGTGAATGAATGCATCCTCTAAGGCAGTGACACTAATTTCTCCATGTCCCTTTCATAGCACATGCGTGTGTGTGGAATCCGCTTGATCTTTTTGTGGGATACTGCTTCCAAACTGGTTACCTTTCATTAAACCACGCCTTCTCCAAAATCAAGATGGGATTATTCACCACCTGTATAACTGCGCCCCTATACTTGTCGGTGGAACTCTCCATCCCTGCGTCTCCAAAGCATTCCCGACAGTTTTATCCTTCTGCGAAAATGCAATAAAACGTAATACTTTCAAACTTAAATGGTACACCGAGGACAAAACATTACCCCTTTCAGAATGTAAACGGATCTGTCGGCGTGGTCATATGACTGCGTGTCCGACCGGAAGTACCCGGCGTGGGCGGAGCCTGGAGGGGGGCGGGGCGTCGGTGAGTCCCAGCCAGACGCGTCTGGAACATGCCAGACGCGGACTTCCGGAAGTGGGTGGGGCCGCGGTGTCGTCACGTCCGGGGAACTCAAACGATCTGGAAATATCGCCGAGCTTACTGGAGCTTTCTAGGCGTCGGTGCGCGGTGCGGCTAGGCCACGGCGGAGGTGCTCGGGCTCCCTATGCGTGGTACACACAGCCCGTTAGCGGCCGCCTTGTGCGGGGACGGGAGGCTCTCTTAGCGCTGACACTGAGCCGAAAACATAGCTTTTACTGTGTGCTTCGCAACAGGTAAGCGCTCCCCATGCAGGGCTGAGCCGGCTGCTCCGGGCACACATGCACTCCCATGGCAGCAGCGACGCGGCCGGGCGCTCGCATGGCACTTCTGGGCGATAACTTAGGACATCTGCGCGGTACGTGACGTGCGCGTATACTTACCCAGCACTTCTGCGAAGTATTTACAAAGCCAGATAGTTCCATACTCATACGGTTACGTGACCATTTACAAATGTACCGGAATGTCAGCAGAAACTTGGGGTACTTTTTTTGTACTCAGGGATATACATCACAGTTCTAGGCAACTTTTACATGCACACTTGTTTACCCGTCGCTTTTAGGAGCTTTTCGCATACCCGCATGGTTACTCGTCACTTCTAGGGCACTGTCATATACCTGCACGGTTACCCGTCACTTCTAGGGCGCTGTCATGTACCTGCACGGTTACTGGTCGGTTCTAGGGCGCTGTCATATACCTGCACGGTTACCCGTCAGTTCTAGGGCGCTGTCATGTACCTGCACGATTACCCGTCAGTTCTAGGGCGCTGTCATATACCTGCAGGATTACCCGTCACTTCTAGGCCGCTGTCATATACCTGCACGATTACCCTTCACTTCTAGGCCGCTGTCATGTACCTGCACGGTTACCTATCACTTCTAGGGCACTGTCATGTACCCGCACGGTTACCCGTCACTTCTAGGGCACTGTCATGTACCCGCACGGTTACCCGTCACTTCTAGGGCACTGTCGTCTACCTGCGCAGTTACCTGTCACTTCTAGACTGCTGTCTCTCTCTGCATGGTCTCCTGTCACTTTTAGGATACTGGTGAACATGCTGCATTACTGCATATGTAGACTAGGTGTCAGTATAAAGGACATGACCAGGATGAGTGGCTATAAGAGAGATTTATATTCATAACTGTAGTATGATTGTTCCATGTATAGCGGTTTTAATTATGATGGTAGGAATTTTAAATGTGAAAAAATATGAAAACTTGATGAAAAGCAGCTGTCCAAGACTGTAACTGGAGTCTCCCACTGGATGCATATTTCTGCATGTGGGTTGCATGTGCCTGCCTGTTCTGGTTTATCACACTATGGATCATCCCAGGTGTGGAGGACGGAAGTTTCCAGAGTGAGGCTGGTGACCATGCTGTGCTGGGGGAACGCTTCCTTCGGCCAGCTGGGTCTCGGCGGAATCGATGAGGAAATCGTACTGGAGCCGCGCACCTGCGACTTCTTCCGCGGTAGAAAGGTATGTGATGTGGGCTGCGGCCACCAGCACACTGCGGTCCTGCTGGATGACGGCACCGTCTACACCTGTGGCTGCAATGACCTCGGCCAGTTGGGGCACGACAAGTCAAGGAAGAAACCAGGTAAGCTGGGAGGGTGGGAACCTCTGAGAGTTGCTGTGATTTATGGGAAATGTATTTATGCTGCTGGGCTGTTGGCCTGCTTCAGGTGATGGAATAGCAAGTAAAGACACTTTCGAGTGTTAAATGTTACATTACAATTTATAAATGAATCATCATTGTTTCGCCTTTATTCCTCTTGTTTTTATTGCTCGTTTGTGCAGCTCGGCCATTATACTGTTGTCTATTGTATCCTACTCTTCTGTTACCTTCCCTTGTTAATTCTTATCTTTGTTTTAAATTCTTGTGCTGCCCTGACTCCAGATTCCTTGTACTCGCAGATGTACTTGGTGATAATGATACTGATTCGGATTAAAAGCAGTACCTGTGCAGCAGCCGGTGCTGGCCGGGCCGGGTCTTGCAGTACGTCGAGTTCCACTCCACCTCAAACTGCACATTTCTCTGCAGAGCAGGTCACAGCTCTGGATGCCCAGAACATAGTGGCCGTGTCATGTGGCGAGGCCCACACGCTGGCGCTGAACGACAAGGGCCAGGTGTTTGCCTGGGGCCTGGCGTCGGACGGACAGCTGGGCCTGCCCTGTGCGGAGGAGTGCATGCGTGTGCCCAGGTATGGAGGCGTGGAGGCGTGCTCTGCCTTCCTATACGTATAGATCACTTCCTGATATTACACTCCTGTGTGCTGCACGCAGCTTGGTTAGTTGTGCATAGATGGACATACATGTAGTACGATATGGACAAAGTGCAATGACAGTAAACATAGTGCATGAATTGATAAAGTAGTGATGGCATTTATGCAGTGTGCAAAAAACAGTGTGCGGAATTTTTCCTGTCGAAAACGTGGCTTCCTTCCTGCAGTGTTATAGGGAATGGCGTGTCATGCCTCACTGTATGTCACTGGCACTCCCAGTGTGGTTCCATTCTGTGGACCTATAGTGATATTTCTCCCCTCTGATGGCAGGAACATTAAGAGTTTGTCGGAGGTCCAGGTCGCCCAGGTGGCTTGCGGTTATCGACACTCTCACGCTCTCTCCAAGGGTAAGTTCTCTACCACCTAAACAGTCCACCTACAGGGTGGCTCTTGGGAGGTCCAGTGAACGCAGTGGGCCTTGCACTCCATTGCTTTAACACTCAATCAAGTTCCGTGCTAGACGGCTCATGGCAGTGCTCAGTGGTATGCTTTGGGAATACTTTGGACAGGGGGCATGTGAGAGCCCGTCTTCTGACACATAACGTGCTTTGGGGTCTGACTGTCCCCATTCAGGAGGCACTGTCTTCTCCTGGGGACAGAATAAGTACGGCCAGCTGGGCCTGGGAAACGACTGCAAGTGCGTCTTCTCCCCGCAAGCCGTGCAGTCGCTGCAGGGCATCCCGTTTATGCAGATCGCCGCAGGTGGTGCCCACAGCTTCGCCCTCACCATGTCGGGCGCCGTGTTCGGCTGGGGTCGCAACAATTTTGGCCAGCTGGGCCTCAACGACAACACTGGTGAGGAGGCCTGAGTACTCACCCCATCTGTCCGTCCGTCCGGTCTATCACTTTGTTTGCCTGTCTGTCTTTCTGCCTTATTATCTGTCAGTCTGTCTTTTTTTGACAAATAACAATTATGTTAATCAAGTTTTGCTTAGGGCCCCAAAAAGAGTCTGCTTGGCCCTGTCTGGGGTGCGCATTTAAATGCAGAATTCATGTAGCTTCTGTGTGCTTGTACGTCCTCGCTGTGGCGTGACTGTGGTACTTAAAGGTATGTGTTTAAGTGTGAAGGTTCTGGGTCTGATGTCATTGTTAAAGTTATGATGTTGCACTGAGGGGATTTTAACAGCTCCCCTTTATCTCTTAGACCGACACCACCCTGTCTTGCTGAAGTCCCTCCGATCTCAGAGGGTCGTGTACGTCTGCTGCGGCGAGGACCACACCGCCGCTCTCACAAAGGTGCACATGCAGTGGCCCGGTGTCCATGCTGGCATGAAGCCGTCTGTCCCGGCCGTTTCCCTCATCCACCCTCCCTTTCAGTCATTTGATGAGTGACAGAGTATTCTCTCCATGTGTGGTATTTAAAAGGGATTACTCTTTCGTTAGCAGTGGCGCTAATTGGCCCGCCCTAAAATTATGAGCGCTAGTCTTAAGTGCCTAATTATATCCTGTTCAATTAAGTTATAGCACATCATTTCAAAGGATTCAAAAGCTTTATCGTCATTGTTTTGAAACACTTGCATGCTTTTCTGTAGATTTGAACAACATATAACAACGGAGAACCCTAAATAAGAATAACCTAATAGGTACCAGTGACATATGGACAGATTGAGGTGAAAAATGCTGAATATCTTGTTAAAAACAGCCTGTCGAGGTCTGAGATGTGTTGGACCATAAAACAACGTTCGGCCGCCGTAGTTAATGTGGTGAACGCGGACAAAATGAGCAGCTTGTTAATGGAACTGTCCCTGTTTAGGAAAAAGACGTGATTGTGGGTCATTCCCACCCGGAGTGGAGATTTCCCATTATTGATCGGTGTGTGAATTCTGTCCCTCGACAGGAAGGCGGTGTGTTTACCTTCGGAGCAGGAGGCTACGGTCAGCTGGGTCATAACACCACAAACCACGAGATAAATCCCAGGAAGGTGTTTGAGCTCATGGGAAATATAGTCACACAGATCGCCTGCGGTAGGTAGGTTCCTGTGATAATGCAAACTGGATTTGAAATGCTGCTCAGGAAAGTGAGTGAGTTTGGGGTTAAGGGCCCTGCTCTCTGAGCTAGGGAGCCCTAAGCGACCCCACATAGCGTGTGCCATCCTTCTTCCACCCCTGTGGTCCTGACTTCCCCATCTGCTGGTTGTTATCCAAGGCAGCACACGTTAGCGTTCATCGCTAGCACCGGGAAGATCAACTCGTTCGGTCTGGGTGGGAACGGCCAGCTTGGGACTCGCTCGACATGCAACAGGAAGAGTCCGGCACTGGTCAAGGGGAATTGGGTCCCCCACAACGGGCCCTATCTCTCAGAGCCGGGTGAGCCTCCTATCAGGGTCCCGCAGTGGCCCCGCGCCAAATCTGTGAAGGGGGTGGGGGTGCGGCGGCCTGCGGTCCTTCCCTAGGGGGGTCATTCTCCCACTGTTCGTCTCTCAGATGCAGAGCAGAGCTGTTGTGTGACAAGGATTTACGCGGGGGGCGACCACAGCTTTGCCCATTTCTCTCTTCCAGAGGTAAGATAATGTCGATCTCAACAAGTCTGTGTCTACACTGGAAACGTAACCATAAAGGCTTTACCGGTTTTGTTTGGAACGTTAGGAATATCTCTAAGAGATTAAGTACATAAATATTCTAACCCTTCTTTGGTAATATTGAATAACCTGAGACCATGTGTGTATGTTTAATAGGTAGTTCTCAATGAAAATGTTTAAGAAGCACTTTCTATCTCCCAAGAATCCCACGCCTCCAGATGATTTCCGAGTACCCGATCCCAGCAGAGAGATTTACACGCTGAACGCTGAAATTATCGAGCGCTGGTTAAGCCACGCCCACGGGCGGCTCCCTGCGGAGATTGTCAAGTATAATACCTTTATTGCATTTTTTTCCCGTTTGTTCTCATTGGATTATGTTAGTAGTTCCTGCTTGCGAATAGGTGGCATCTGAATGCTTTGACTGAGAGACAAACCAATTGAGACCTTTTCTGTGGTTCGTAGGTTCCCTTAGAAGGAATGTTATTAATGTGCCAGCAATGTGGCATAAGATCAAGTCTTTACCAATATATCTGCATTATCAGGGCTAGTTTGAAAGATTCAGAACATGACTCATCTAGAGCATGTAAAATTCACTTGCTGTAATGTGATCCAAAAAGTATCTGCGTGCGTGCCAAATCTCCGACGACACCACCAGGGCCTAGATTTGCCCCGACGCTGATTGCGTGTCATGAGGAGTGTAGGGACTGTGTTGCCCAACTGTAACTGCCCCTGTCCCTCGCCCCGCCTGGGTGGCTGACGTGTCACTTCCTGTCCGCAGTGAGATCGATGTCCTCTTCTCATCTTCCAGTTGCCTCAATGGAAGCTTCCTGTCAGGAAGGTGACATTCTGATCGTCTTTCTCTGCGGAGCCATTCATCTTTACGTGTGCAATATGCCAAATGATTATTTCATCATGTTGTTATTATTATTATTATTATTAGATATGATTAGTGGTACAAATACAAAGGTCTGAAAAATGAAGGAATGGAAATGAGTTTCTCCAGTTTAAGTGCAGCATGAGGTTTGAGGGTCATGTGACCTGCATTGCCCTTCCCCCAGCCACCCGGACCATTACGACACGAGCAGCAGGGCGTCGGGCGTGGACATGAGCACGGCGCGCCTCCTTTTCCATAAGCTCTTGCAGCCGGAGTATCCTCAGGTCACCCAGCAGGTAGTATGTGGGACTCGGCCCCGCCTCCACGCACGGGGGAGAGCTGCTAAAAACCAAGGCGCTGTCACTGCAGGTCGCAGCCAGCCTGGAGAAGAACCTGATCCCCAAACTGCCCTGCTCCCCGCCCGACGTGGAGGCGCTGCGGCTCTACCTGACGCTGCCCGAATGTCCACTGTTCAACAACCCCAATACGTTTGTAACTCTCGCCATCCCCTTCGGGAAGGCAGTCATCAACCTGAAGGAGACCCCGCTGAAGGTGCTGGGTAAGTCATGGCTCTGTTTGACCTCCGCCTCTGCGCACCTGCCGTCTCTCCATGACCTCCTCCTCTGCACGCCTGCCGTCTCTCCATGACCTCCATCTCTGCGTGACTTCAGTCTCTCTATGATCCCATGACCTTCACCTCTGTATGAGCTCCATCTATGCCGAATAGGACATCTCTTTTTAAACGTTCGCTGGTCTTCTGAAAGAACACGTGATTCATGCTTCCTAACTGCTCGGCCACTTCTTGGGAAAAGACTGTCAGAGATTTAGCAGCTTTTCTTTGCTAATTTTCTGTCCCAGAGGACAAGCTGATGTGATCAGAGCAAATAACTCGAATTAAATCGCTGCTGGCTTTCTATAGCTTAAAGTTTCAGGGAAGAACGTAGAAAAAATATATGTCTTAATTTATACTGACACTTATTAGCATTTGTTGTTCGCCAGCACTGACCTCGGTCCAGCAGTATGTTTCTGAGATGGTCTCATAACCCAACTTCATCTTACAGGAAACTGGTGGTCCAGACTGGAGCCTCCGGTCTTCCAGAGGTTGGTGGAACTCTACAAGGAGGTGGTGGTGAACTTGCTGAGGATGCACAAGGTGGGGATTCCACACTCGGAGCAGAGGATCTTCGCAGCCTTCCTCCACGTCTCCCTCAAGTTCCTCGAAACTCTGCATGTGGTGAGCCCTGACAAGCCACTGCAGACGGGGCGAGTCAGTGCGTCTGGGCCAGTTCAAGTGTTTTTAAGTGAATCCATACATACATCTGTCTTTAGTAGGAATGTTAAAGTTCTTCTACTGGTCTTCTACTCAAACCCAGAAATGGCGCTGTAGAAAATATCACTGGGTCACTGCTGTGGAGAGAGGAACGTGGGTTAAAACGCCGTGCAGAGATCGATTCCAGGCGACAGCCTCATGTTGGGCTGACTTCTTATTCCTGGATGTTGTAGGTAAATGAGAAATTTGGACAGATCATACAGTATGACAGATTCTACATCCATGAGCTTGATGATCTGATTGACATCAAGAATGACTACATCAACTGGATCCAGCAGCAGGTGTTTTCGGTGGTAAGTTATTACCCAGTAGATCCACAAAACGAGAAAAAGGAAGTTGTGGAAATAACCGGTGTGCGCGTACTGATGAAGGGGGCGCTCCTGCTGCCGCTCTCCACCCAGGTGCCGGATTTCCCCGTCACGATGTGTCAGTTTCCATTCGTGTTCGACGCGCAGGCGAAGACCACCCTCCTGCAGACTGATGCGGTTCTGCAGATGCAGGTCAGGATCTGCACGTGACCTAACAACCACCCGGGTCCGTGGACCAGATTGAAAAACGTCTTTTTTTTTTTTTTTTATTTATTTTCTCTTGCTGCCATAATGTGGTGAAACACATTTTGTAAGAGGCTGTGAGTGGTCTGTAACGTAAATAGGATCCACATTGTCAATGTTAGTGCACAGCAAATTGACTGACAAAGTTAACACGATTATTTTATAATACAAAAAAGTACAAAGGAGGCTGGCTGCATTGTCGTCATGCATATTAAGTTTTATCTTACTGCAGAGCTATCGAACGCTTCTTGTGAGGCGCTGTGGGCTCTGGGTTTGGGACACCGTGCTGAGGACTGCCTGTACTGTTTGGTTTCCTTTTGGTACAAGATGGCGGTCGATCAGGCGCAGAGACAGAACTTCTCCTCGTTCTTCATGCCGGTGGTAGAATCTGTCAATCCTTGTCTGATCCTCATCGTCAGGCGAGAGAACATCGTCGGGGACACCATGGAAGTTCTCAGGAAGTCCAAGAATGTGGACTACAAGAAGCCTCTGAAGGTCAGCGGCCTTGGGTCTCGTTCTCGTGGTTGAGTGTGAAATACTACAGTATAAGAAAGAGGTCGCACTTTGCTTCGGTGCGATTTTATTAGACGTCTTCACACGACAGACGCGTTTCTGCGTGACGCCTTCCTCGGCGTGCTGCTGACCGTGAGCAGATCCCATTAAAACAGACACATCCCTGCGTGACAACCCATGATAACTCAACAGGTGTAATGAACATCAGCAGAGCATCACCAGGCCACACCCCAAATGAGAGGTATTATATACAAAATATGTCATCGGTAATAGGTCATATGACTTCATAAAAAAACAGGTTAAGGAGAAATCATTCCGTTTGATGCTACAGTATTTCAGGCAAAAATATACCAGGCTTCCCATCTCAGAAGGCCGATTTCTCTGTCCCATCATCTCGGTCCTGCACTCTAACAATAGTGCTACATTAGTAGGAGTGAATCCTGTTTTTCTGAAATCCGAAATCGTGTTGCGGTCATTTCCTGCGCTCTGTTATCCCTGTGCTACAGGTCATCTTCGTAGGCGAGGAAGCTGTGGATGCAGGGGGCGTTCGCAAAGAGTTCTTCCTTCTCATTATGAAGGAACTTCTAGATCCAAAGTATGGCATGTTCAGATACTATGAGGAATCCAGACTGATCTGGTTTTCGAACAAGGTAAACACTTGATCACGGTACTTTGTGGACCCAATGCCAAGGCTTCAGCTCCTTTGCATGTTCTTGGTTCTGTTCCACCGCTTAGATCGATGAGAACATCTCCGTAGCATGTAAAGCAGGCATCCATAACGTAAAAAAGAAATGTTCCCTCCAGACCTTTGAGGACATAGACCTGTTTCGCCTTATCGGTGCCATCTGTGGATTGGCCATCTACAACTTAACCATCGTGGAGCTCAATTTCCCCCTGGCGCTCTACAAGAAGCTTCTAGAGAAGAAGCCTACGCTCGATGACCTGAAAGAGCTGATGCCTGACGTCGGAAGGTCAGATGTCTCGCCTGAGACCCTTGCTTTGGGATTGCAGTGAAACACCATGGCCCTGCATTTCAGCCTCTTTGCATTCTTTTTACCAGGAGTATGCAGCACCTGTTGGATTACACCGAAAATGATATAGAAGACACTTTCTGTCTAAACTTCACCGTAGGTTTTCATGGCTTAAATCCGACCACAGTGTATCAAATTAAATTAACCCTCTTTTCACTGCCGATATGAGCCCCAGACATTTTGAAAACCAAGGAAATTACTTTTTCAGATCACAGTGGAAAACTTTGGTGCCACAGAAGTTCTGGAACTCATTCCGAATGGTGAAGATATCCCAGTGAATAAATCAAACCGGTATTTCATTCTCCGTCATGCTTGAGTGTTCGAGCACTTTGTCTAAATGTCACCTTTTTTAGGCATTGTGAACCTTGTCTTACAGCACTCTTGCAATGATGCATTTTGCCACCTGCAGGCAGGAATTTGTGACGGCGTATGTAGACTACATTTTCAACACGTCCATGGCTGCACTGTTTAATGCCTTTGCCTCGGGATTCCACAAAGTGTGTGGCAGTAAAGTTCTGGAGCTGTTTCAGCCCAGTGAGCTGCAGGCCATGGTCATTGGAAACACCAACTACGACTGGAAGGAGCTGGAGAAGGTCAGTGAGCCACTGCTTTACAGAATTCCCCGCCGCAAATTACCACGTTACTGTAAACGCCGAGGAAAGACTGCACCTGATAAGTCAACTTCAGAGCCTTGTGACACCTGTAACAAAATTCTTACTAAGTGCCATGACGGTGTACGCTGGCAGCCGGTCACCTCCCCTAACGACCATCTTGGTGTGACCCCTGCCCACAGAGCACGGTGTACAAAGGCGAGTACTGGCCAGAGCACCCCACCATCAGGCTCTTCTGGGAGGTCTTCCATGAGCTTCCCCTAGAGAAGAAGAAGCAGTTCCTCTGTAAGTGTCCCCGGCCATCTCTGCCCGGCGTTCCTCGCGGCCGTAACCCCAACCCTCTCTGCCCGGCGCTCCTCGCGGCCGTAACCCCGGCCCTCTCTGCCCGGCGCTCCTCGTGGCCGTAACCCCAACCCTCTCTGTCCGGCATTCCTCACGGCCGTAACCCCGGCCCTCTCTGTCCAGTGTTCCTCACAGGAAGTGACCGCATCCCCATCCTGGGCATGAAATCCCTGCAGCTGGTCATCCAGCCCACGGGCGGTGGTGATCACTACCTGCCTGTCGCTCACACCTGCTTCAACCTGCTGGATCTTCCCAAGTACAGTGACAAGGCGCGCCTTCAGGAGAAGCTGGTGCAGGCCATCGACCATCACCAAGGCTTCAACCTTGTCTGATGTCTTGTTTAAACTATAGCACTGGGTAACCACAGACTTTTTTTATACACATCTCCCTACAAAACTGCATTTCATTTGCAGTCCTTCTCTGCAGGACAAGACATATTCTGGTTGTAGCTGGTGAGCAGCTAAGTTTTAAGTTTTAGCTATTTGTGTTTTCTTATCTAGCCAATGTCACTTGCATTTACAGCATAAAACACTCACTAAAACTTCGATCTTAGTAAATCAGATTTTCACGGATTGTTCTTCATATTCTGGAAAAATGCAATTATACGTAATTGAAAAAATGATTACACAAGTTTGGCTGGCATCCATATTGGTACTGATAGATATGATTTTTTTGTTTTTTTTTCTGGCTCTCCATTTGGAAAATAAGCTATTCGTACAGGGGGCGCTGTAGGACTCTCCTGCTTGTTGGCCATAAACACTTTACATCTTAATAAAATCTTACTACTGCGCAAAGGCTGTTTCGAGCTGTTCTTCACAAGCTGTGGTGCTGCCTGACCTCAGGGTCCTCCAGACCAGTCCCTTCCCAATCTATACAACAGTGTTGCCCAATCCAATCCTTGGGGACCCAGACAGTGCACGTTTTTGCTCCCACCAAGGTCTCAGTGGCAGCGAAAACGTGGACTGGCTGCGGGTCCCCGAGGACCGTATCAGGAAACACTGATCTTTATTTATAACCAGACATACTGTAGTTCTGCTGGCCCCAGCACTCCTGATGTCAGAAGATGCAAGAATACCTATTGCATTACAGTTACTTTGTTTTTATCTCATTCTTAGTTCATTCCTGAACTTCAGCACCAGAACGTGGTAAGGGTTGGCCAACAATGGAAAATGTCTGAGGTGTGATTTCCACAGATCCGAGGCCCTCAGAGCTAGACAGATCATTTTATTCCATTAATGAGCATATCATATATTAGAATTCACACACTTCAGTAAAGAGCCAGATGATCCCAGTGCTCCCAGTCTGGCTTAATGGGGCAGATCATGGGAGACCAGTTTATAGTGAGAGCCACACGATGGGCATCGTTGGGCGTTTCCTTCATGGAGCCAGAACCACACGATGGCGGTGTTGTCTTCCTCACCTGCAATGACACGCATCCATCATACCACATACATGTGTAGCGTGTGATATTTTAACTCAAAGTCGGAGAAACTGAAGAACTTGCTTTGCATTTAAATGTCTCGTTAACACATTAAATGCCCCTTCCATGGCATGCTGCAGTGAGGCTGCTGGCTTCTACATTGCATTTAGCAATACTGATTCTGTGCTGTAACGCCCACACTTACACAAGCATCCCACCAGCCTCTTGTTGTTTATGGAGGGGACAACGTGTGGGTCCTCTTTGGTTCCAGCATACTTTTTGGGTTTGAGAATGCTGTATGGGTCCTGGGGGTCAGACAAACACAGGCCGTAACATCCCACATGCTCCTGCAGGATATGCGCCACCTAGTGGTTCTTACCTGTCCTTTGGCCAAAGCCTGGATGGCACGCCGCTCGATACCTGTGGCCTGCTCCTCATCTGTGGGAATGCCTGTGGAAATAATAATAATAATGAACAATAACAATTATAATTAATAATATAAATTATTATTCCTATTCCATCCACTGAACAAAAACTTGTTTTATCTTGCAAACATCTGTCTGCTTTAAAACTTATGATTTCTTAATTTCTTGCCTCTGCATCCAAAGCACTTCAGAGAAAGAGATTCTGAAGTTAAGAACTTTACTGATTCACAGTGGGGGGGGGGGATTTCTTCGTCCAGTGGCACAAAGGAAAATGCATAAGAAATACATATAACAAACGCATAACGAAAGCATACACAATAAATACATAAAGTAAATTAAGTAATAAAACAGGGGTGCACCAAGTCGCGATCAACATACAAAACAATTACGTGTGATGATAATGCGCGCGCACAGTAATGAAGATTAAGTCTGAAAACGGTAATTGCGCTTCGTGGTGCGCGCCTCCGCACCCGCGCGCACGCAGACCGCGGCGCGCAGCCGGGTTAATTTAAAACCCCGTTTGGCAGCGCACCAGCAGAGGTGTGGTCACGCGCGCGGCCTGCCCGCAGACGCTCCGCCGTGACCTTCATTTACCTCCAAGCTGCTATATTTTATATTTACAACTTTTAATGTTGGCCTCATTGAACTATTAATACTGCCTAAATACTGAGCCACGGTCGCAGTTTTTCCCGAGTAAAAGTATATCGAGATGCAGGTCGGTGGATGCACAGCTGTCCTTGGGTATAAACCTTTCACGGAACATTAATGTTATGTGTTAAAGATATTTGTCTTCGGGCATGTCTATGAATGCGGCCGCGGGGGTATACTTCTGAACGCCTCCAACTGAGTTTCAGAGCTTTGAAAAGACATTCTGCTCTGTCACCAGGGCCGCGTTTATTTCCCTCGGGTTTCTCGCTGCAGTATAATAAGCAGTGTATGTACGAGGCACTGACCTTTCAAAGCGCCCATGGAGCGGACCGGCCCGGCGGTGGCCGGCGCCCTGACTGCCCGGCCGGCAGCGAAGGCGCTCCGCAGCAGAAGTCGACTCGCCATAATGGACTGAAGTTGTCTGAGAGGGAGAGCGCGGCGGAGCCTGGCGGGGAGCGAGTCTGACGGCGCGGTCGGGGAGGCGCCCCCTAGAGGCCGGAGCGTGAGCGCGCAGAACGCAGATCTGAGAGCGGCTTGGCCGCAAGTGCGTCTGAGTGCGAAAACAAGGTGGAGGGGGGGACGCCCACCGACTTGCCGGGGTACTAGGGGGGCGGGGGCGCCTGCAGTCTGCGCCTAGGTGGTAAGTGCAGCTCGGGGAAGCGTTGGAAAGCGCTCAGCTTGCGTTTGTATTTTTGATCTGCGCTTGTAATGCAGCGTCAATAGGCGCTGTGCGGCTTTGCATACAGAGAGAGGACAGTGGACACATGCGAGAAGCCACTCAGGTTAAGTAAAAACACCTGAACCGGATCAGAGAGTCGGGCACGACAGGAGGTTCTGTTCGTTTGATGTAAAAACACCTTTTATGTACCGTGGTGATGTAAGTAACTCTTGTTGACTGCCTCCTTAGTCGGTTTAGTTAGTAGTGTTGCTTTTTAAAGATGTGAGCTGGGTATTTGCAGGGTAGTGTTTGATCCAAAGTCCAACTGCCATTAAAACTGTGTGTAAGCTCGCGGGTACACACACCGGGTATTTATAGCGTCCCGCTGAACCTGGGTGGCGCAGCGGCTCCTAACGGACGCTACCAGCTGACCAGGCACGGAGAGGGGCTCATTTTAATAAGCCCGGGAGTTCTATACCCAAGACCAGCCCGTTTTGTCCTCGTTCTGGGTGAACTTTGATACATTATACCACAGTTTAAGTCTTATTATCCAGACAAATTTATTACTGATAGGCAGAAAATAAATAAATAAATAGCATATTGAATTTTTCAGCCCGCCTGGTCTCTTCCTACCAACCATCGTTTGACAAATATCTGGTGATTAGCTGTGGCACCTCCGCTCGCCACCCTGCGCCCTGGCCACGCGCATTTGCGCGTTTCTTCATGCAGAGCAGCGGTGGTCTGCGCGTGCGTGTGTGCGCGTCTACGCGTGCACGAGAGGACTCGCTGGGTAATATGAAGCTTGTTGTGTACTTAGAACCATAAACATATTTTGTTTTCGACCGGCTGAATTTAAAACTTGTGAAACTGCTTTGCTTCTGACCGGCACACCAGCTAAGCGGCCCACAGAGAATTATCCCGAGTCTCCCGCTTGGCCACTCCTCTGTCTTTATGAGAAGTGGGTTCACACTGGTCCATAATCGGAAAGATTCCCCAAAACCTATCACTCGTGTATTTGACTTAGAACCATGACACCATACTTTATTTAGAGCAGTGCTTGAAGTGTGGAAATACAAGTGCCGGTAGCTGCTCCCCAGGTTACTCAGCAGCAGGTGCAGGTACGCTGAAGAGAGGCAGGCAGGTGCCCGTGAGTACCGGCCCGCTTCAAGCACTGCTGATTTAGAGGAAGTATATTGGCTTTTAATTTGAAATATAGGAAAAGAGCTGTGAGGAATGATTTGTGCCTCCAGTTGGAACTGTATTGGAGATTAGTTTCGTGTCCATAATTTTGCGCTTACCAGTCGCCAGCTGGGGGATGGGGGGGCAGGAGAGAGAGAGCAGTGCATTCAATGCCCAATGTATTTTTTTTATGGAAAATGAAGCCATGTAGTGATTTCTATACATTTTCTAAAGTCATAGCCTTATATTGTGTATAAATGACATTTTATTTTAACTGGAGGTTTAGTTGCATGTGATTGTATTTTTGTGTCTTGCTGTTGCAAATTGTACATTCATCAAGCAACTGCACTGATTACTGAGCTCTGACCTTCCCCAGCACTTACACCCTCTATAACTGCAGGACTCTTACTTCTTTTACTGCTGACATTTCCCTGCTGTACAATAAGCCTCAGTGCTTTAAATTGGTAATTCTTTCTAAGTACCAATGTCTGTTAGATCGTGGTAGAGCATACTCCATACTCCATACCCATTCCCTCAGACCCCGGTAGAGCATACTCCTTACCCGTCCCCTCAGATCGCGGTAGAGCATACTCCATACTCCATACCCATTCCCTCAGACCCCGGTAGAGCATACTCCATACTCCTTACCCGTCCCCTCAGACCGCGGTAGAGCATACTCCATACTCCTTACCCGTCCCCTCAGACCGCGGTAGAGCATACTCCTTACCCGTCCCCTCAGAC
>JAAGVU020000061.1:2000280-2017885 GCA_011763525.2 Mormyrus iriodes
GAATTCACAAATCATGATATCTCGTAGCATGGTTAGAACTGAATATTGTATAGGACGACGAATACCAGTTCAACATGTGCGGCTGAGATTGTATTAATATTTATGAATTACACTGGACTGAACAGCTGTCCACTTGTATGCAGTAACGTTAATATTTATGAATATGACTTTAAGTGCTTATAATGTCTCTATATTTGGTAAATATGGATATAAATTCGTCTTCATCTCACTCACGGTTCATTGCCGGGGGGTGATCATTGGTCCTTAAGTGCCGGTATCCTGGCTGCGATGGAGCGTTATGCTGAGGATGTAGACTTGTGTGAAATGTCACTCCGCAAACGAAAACGCAAAGAATCATTATCCCTATTACATTCAGTACCTCTAAAGTTTAAGAAAGCCAGAGTTACACTATTGCGGAAAAACTAGCCTTCTCTGGTGCTTGGGAAGATGATCGGTGTTATAAGAAATGTTACAAGCTCCTCCTGTAAACCGTGAGAAAACCCATCCATCCATCCCTTTCTGTGCCCACTTGTCCTATTCATGGTCGCGGGAGTCCGGAGCCTATCCCAGAAGTCCATAGTAAACCATATAATAATAATAATAATAATAATAATAATAATAATAATAATAATAATAATAATAGATGTTATTATTGACATGTTTGATGCTGTGTACTTCTCCCCTGACAGAGTAACTTGATCGGTTTAAAAGTTTATTTTTACTTAAGCAGATGAGACCTTTTTAGCACAAACCTGGACACTCTGTCCTTTCTTGCTAGCCTGAACAGATTCTGGCGGAGTATAAAATAAGAGCCCTAGAGCGACATCCAGATAAGGACCCCGAGAACCCCAATTCAGGTACCGATGTGTCTTACGTTTGGATCATTCACTGTAAAAGGTTACATCAAAACAATGACTATATTGTGCTGTGATATGTGCAATTAATGTTGTCGGATCATGTCATTCAGTCAGTGAGATCCCCTCCAGTAAGTTTTGCACGTAGATAATTTGTATTTTAAAAAGCAGCCGATAGGGTCTCATCTTATGTCTTTTTAGCGGTGGATTTTCAGAAGCTGCAGGAGGCCAAGGAAGTTCTGACCAATGAAGACACGAGGAAGATGTACGACCTGTGGAGACGCAGCCGCATCTCCGTGCCCTTCCGCGACTGGCGCTCCCTCAGCGACTCCGTAAAAACCGTCAGTGCTGCGAGCTGATTTACACATTTGTGTGTTTCTGATGCAGATTTAAACTTCAGCTTCCCTTAAATTCCCAGCAATGATAATTATGCAGATTTGCATCAATGTATAAAGTATTCATACGCCGTTTCTATGATTAATTTCTTGCAGGATATTAGTTTTATTGTTTACTGTTTAATTCACCCCCTGACAGCTCATTTTCCCTGTGACCCCCATCTCCCCAGTCACCAGGATCTTTATGCTTAAATGCTGAGATCAAAACAAACCTCCTTGTTTGTCCCTACTGGTCATAAACATCCCTATGTCTTGCTGGCTGTTTATATTTTCCATCGATTTACATTCTTATTTATAGCACACAGATAGTGGAATGGGGTCCAAATCGAAACGCTAACTGTAAGGGGTGCCCCCTTGAAATAAGGGTTAGGGTTAACCTTGAGCCCTTGAAACAAAGCTCATGTCTTTTGTAGTCGATGCACTGGGCTATGAAAGCAAAGAAGGAGCCGATGCTAGAGTCTTCTGCAGAAACACCTGCGGACGGCCCCACGGGACGCGCCCCTGTGGTGGAGCAACAGTCGTCCACAGAGCTGCAGTCACCCGGCACACCAACCTCTCCAGGTGAGCCTCTATTAGGATTTGGACCAGAACTGCAGGCTCACAGTCATTGAAGAACCTTTAGGGATTCCAAGATGAACCCCTAAAAGACATATTCAAAGACATTACATTGTATTCATTTAGCAGAGAATTTTATCCAATACAACATACATTTTTTTATGAAGCAGGGTAGCCAGTCCCTGGAGCAGTTGGGAGCTGAGGGTCTTGCTCAGGGGTCTAAAAGTGACATCAATCTGCTGACCCCAGGATCTCAACCGACCACCTTCTGATCACAGGCACAGTGTTCTAACCCAGGGGTGGGCGATCTTATCCGCAAAAGGTCGGTATGTATGTGGGTTTTCACTGCGATTGCCTAATTAGATTACTAATTAGAGGACTGATTGGCTGAGGAGTCCTCACACCTGGGTTTGAACAGCTGACATAAAGGTTATCCCAAAAATGGACACACGTCGGCCCTCTGCGGATAAGATTGCTCACCCCTGTTCTAAGCCACTGAGCCCCACACCACCCCTTGATATATTCATACTGCCTCTTTCACTTCACATTTAAGAAACTCTCATAACGACGCTGGACCCTGCCGCGCCCCTCACAGCATATAACACAGACCCCAGGTCACCTTCCACTCGTGTTTGTGTGGCAGTCTCTGTTCCTGTTTGCTCATGTCCAGCTCATTTCTGAGGTCCGTCTTCCAACCTTTCCTCTATCCAGGTGAAAACTTGTGGTACTGGCGTTTCCGCTGGACCGCTGACGCTCCGTCTGACCTCCTGAGAAAATTCCGGAATTATGAAATCTGAGCGCAAATAATGTTTTTTCCTGTGTCGTCAGCACATGCGCATGTTGGTGTCGTGTTCAGGCTTTCTTATCTTGTGTCGCTGGTCATAACTGATGTTTACAGTAAAATAACATGAATAATATTCATTATGCCAGCTGCCCTGTGAGAAGAGAATTAAAGTTCTGGCAGCCAAATTTCAAATGTAATATTTTAACTCCACAAACAGGTGATGAAGCAGGGCCCCGGTTCCTGAGAAGCATTGCGTTCTATAATATACCCATAATTACTGCATACGGTACACAGTGTCTGTCTGGGGTCATGTTAACACGACAGATTCTTGTTTTGTTTTTGGAAGGACGGTTAAATTTCCTCCAGGTCACTGCTGACCCTGACATCTCATCCACAAAATTGTTTTGTATTACTTCTAAATGTTCTTTGCAACGTATATTCATGAAGTGTTTGTTGACTTCAGGTGTACAGTTGGAGTCTCAGTGCTGATGTTAAGCCATGTCAGTTGTTACTGCTCGTACTTGTCAGATATTTGTGATTATTAAAAAAAAAAAAAAACAATTCCAAGATGTAGTATCCTTCAATCCAAGTGGTGTCCATCATAATGCATCAAATGTGGGGTCTCCCTGAGCCTGGATGTTCTCCTCTGAACTGCAGTGCCTGTGATGCCTGGTTCAGCTGGGTTTGGTAAAAAGTATAATGTGTCTTTACATGAGCGATGGTGACCAGCTGCTACCAGAACATCAGAAGAGGGTGTTCTGCATAAACTACATTGCTGTGTTTAGACTGAGGAAGATACTACAAGAAACACACAAAAGATCTCATTTTGGTTAGTCTGAAAAGCCTTATTCGTATGTTCTTATTCTTATGATGCCTTGTGTAAATCAGAAGTGTGGTTCTTTGTATTACAGCAAAGCGATTAATTTGTAATGCAGTATTACTGCTGGTCATTCTGTTTAATACAAATAAATAATACGTGAATCATTTCATTGTCATTTCTTTGACAATTTTCATCGGCGTGACGGTGCCCCGTTTCCCCTGCTCTGCAGTTACATACATGTTTATTCGTCATACATGTTTATTAAACTGCCTCATCTCTACTGCAAGTATAACAGGCCATTTCACATTTTACACATGGTAGTAAGCACTTCGAATCGCACATTTTCTGACTATTGCTGTGTTATCACATGAAACATTTCTGTGTAGTGCAATATGTGATGTTTGTTTGTAAAAACAAGACCTAAAATATATTTGGAAACAATGTTGACTGGAAAAATAAGTGGAACAAAAGTGCCTGACAGGCAAAGATGATCCGGAGATACAACAGGCAATAAGAGCGGCGCGTCCTTCGCCCAGTCTGCCGAGCGAGAGCTGCCTTTTCATTCTCCTGTCACTGATCTGCTGTTCAGTCAGAGGTATTTCCTGCTGTCCGGACTCAGGAAATTAAAGGGCTGTGGTTTGAGGAATCTGCTCCTGCATATAGCGATAAAGGGCATACATTTCCATAATCTTCTCTTTCACAACACAAAAGCCTCCTGTGGGTAGGAATACATTACCCTTTCAAGGAAAGAAATCAAGGATGACGTTTGCGGTTTGCTGTTTGCTGTTGGTGAGTCTTACTAGGGTCCTCCAGGAAACGTCAGTCAACAGAGAAATGGTGAAAGCTGCCTCCCCAGCGATGATGCCTTTGTGGCACGTAAGGTTGCCATGACTCCCATCTGCTGAGTCACAAGGATGGTGAAGGTTTGTTTCGATTTCTTTCACTTCCACATTAAACCCAGGAGTACTGGGCAGTCAGATAGTCAGATTTCCAGATTCATAATCAATATTCCCAAATATGTCACAATTTTACACCGCAGGGCAGACACCCCATTCACACCTAGGGACGGCTTGTTAACTCCAATTCACCTTAGCATGTTTTAAGACTGTGGGGGTGAACTGGAGCACCTGGAGGAAACCCCATGACAAAATAAGGAGTACTTGCAAGCTCCACACACAGAGCCATGGCAGAGAGACGAAACCTGGTCCCAGAGGTGCAAGGCAACAGTGCAAACCACTGCATCAAAGCATCTTTGCTAAATGAAGCATGTGGGCACAGTTATTAAATTCTGATAATTATGCCGTTTTGTTAAAGCATATTTAACCATATATTTCTATGCAGACCCGTTTATAGTCTAAACCAGAGCGCACGCACACGAGCCCTTTAAGGCCCCCTCCACCCCGTGACCCGCGCAGTCTCCGCCCCCGATGATGATACGCAGAGAGCCGTCTGCAGGCTTCACGGGAGTTGTAGTGCTTTGGAAGGCAGCGCTGGAGACTCCCGTGTATATGAGCAGCTCTAGAGGGAGGCCCACGGAGACGGGAAATCCGTCTGATTATGGTAGCCGTTTAGCCGCGCACCTTTCACTGCTTAAGGTCACCGCATCCAGAGCCGCGCCGGTGCTTTTCACGCAAGGACTACATTTCCATCGGCGCAAACACGGCTGCCGCCAAGTGTCGCAGAACCGGAGCAAAACAACACGGCGTCCGACAGGTTGCAGCGAAAGGGCTGCGGAAGTGTCGCGCTGATGTCCATTCGAGGGGAAGGGGCTGCTTAGGCTGCGAACGGCGGCTGACGTCCAGCTCCTAGAGACGGCGTGACATCTCCGCGGCATGGAGGAGAGCATGGAGGCGGAGAGCTTCGCCATCGCCGATGACCACAACCACAATAACACCTGGGAGGCTAGCCCCAGCACGTACGGGCTCCCCCAGAACCGCCCGGAGAAGAGCCAGGTCCGGGCGGCTCCGCCGGTGCTCGGCACTCAGACGGCGGCCGAGGAGCCCCAGTCCGGCGCCCTGTGCGGGATCCCGCGGCCGGAGCCCGCCGACTCCCCCTCGGCCGGGAAGCCGCCCCTGAACATGAACAGCACCACTTCCAGGTTTTGTAAGTCTTAAGGTCCCGCTGTGCTCGGGCTTTACGGAGACCGCGGGGTTCCGGCCGGGCAGGCGGGGCTGCCAGCGCAGGAAAGCCGATGGGGTCAGAATTACCCCGTTACAAACCTGACATTAGCTACACTAGAAGCATCGGGCCCATTTGCAAACCCTGCAGACTATTTACAAAGGAATAAACTCCTACATGCATGTAACTGCGTGTGCATGTGCGTCTGGACCTGAAAATCCCGCCCCGGCCGCACGGTGGCTTAGGGGGCTGGCGGGTCTTGGTCCTCCGCGAGTTGCTGCAGGAGTCAGGCTGGTTCTCCATGCAGGAAGCCCAGTGAGATGATAACCGGTGCCGCAGGACGTGGTGGACAGAGTCACGAAAGGCAGCAAGAGTCAGATCCGTGTCTTTCTGCTGTGATTCTCATGTGTTTTTTGCCTAGTGATGAACGTGATGACGACAGAAGACTACAGAAACACATACTGGCCCAAACTGGAAAAGGCCATTGACCAGTTGCTGCTCCAGAGCCCGGTTGACTACATTCCCATTTCCTACGAGCAGATTTACAGGTACAGTCTCACCTGGCTGTGGTCATTGTATATATCTGCTATAAACTGCTAATATTCTGTTTTTAGTACCTTTTCTTAGTACTTATATTATTTCATACTTTTTTTAATATACCTCTTTTCTTACTGTAATTGTTTTTATTTTCTTTATATCTGTGTACTTGCTGCTGGACCAGAAGAATTTGATCCATAAAATCAAGTCTAAGTCTCTAAGTTTGGTTTAAACTGGAATTGATTGGTTTTCTTTCTTTTCAAAAACGGCTGATGATGTTTCCTTGCCTTTTCAGCTGTGTGTACAAATGCGTTTGTCAGCAGCACTCAGAGATCATGTACAATGACTTAATACGGAAGATTACAGCCTACTTGGAACAGGTTTCGGACGAGTTGCAGGTAAGGGCATATCTGACGAGCGGGATTTGGTGGCCCTAATGAGCGCTGTGGTACCTACGTCAGTGACGGGCCTTTTGTTAGATGAGAACAGTGAGGTATGCAGAAGTCGCAGTTCTGCTGCCCTGACGGTTACAGTGTTTACAGGCGATTTCTTCACTTGTCCAGAACCCTGATCCTATTATCCGGCCCCTTTCAGTGCTGTATTCCGGAGAGCTTCATTGAAAAGTTCGATTCTGCTCTGACGCGGTACATGGCGGCTCTCCAGAGCATTGTGCCCATTTTCATTTACATGGTAAGACATGTTTTTCTACGACACGCAGAGTCTGTGTTATTTTTATAAACCCTTATAAGCTGAGCAGGCGGGTTCAGCTCCCTCACTCCCCCGAAGCGAGTGATTTAGATGAAGAGTGAGTACAGATAAGTGAATACCAGCCTAGTGGTTAGTAAAAAATTCAGACGACATTTTATAGTGAGGGTCTTGCATCCACGTCTGCTCGCATGTTACGCTCCGCCACTGCTTGTAAATTCACCCCAAAGTCTTGAGCAGTATCTTGTGTATTTTGAGAATAATCTCTTTTCTCCCCCCCCCTTAGAACAAGTTCTACATTGAAACGAAACTGAACAGGGACCTGAAGGATGACCTGATCCAGCTGTTTGCCTGGCATGTGGCGGAAAAGCACATCGGCATTTTGATACGTGTGTCTCGTACCTCTTGCTCACTTCATACAAGTAGCACCAGACATGAATTTTCACCCACATTATCGTACAGAAAATATACATTTGTTGCTCCTGAGCCGTCGTTAGAACTGAAGCCGGGCCGTGTTTTAGAGCTTCAGAGAAGTGGCTCTTCCGCTTGGCATTGTGGGTAGTGTTTTATTTACGCATCGGTGATGCCGTTTCGTTCTTCTTTGTCTTCTTGGGCACTGTGCTCAGATCCTTAACAGCCCTGTGTTCCCTTTCAGCATTGCTCTTAAAAGCCCATTCCACACCTTTCCAAGTCAAGCCCTCCACAATGGCCAGTATAGTGAAAGGCCTGTATACTCTGCGCCCTGGTAGGTGCTGTTTGTCCTGGCGCGCCGCCCCGCCCCGGGCCCTGAGCTCATACCTGCTCTAACACCTGCACGTTTCTCCCCTCTGTCTCCTGTGCAGACTGGGTGAGATTAGCTCCTCTGCTCTTCTCCACCTTCATCCCGCAGATTAACCCACCTGCACAGGAGTGCGAGCTGCCCGACTACGCGGCTCAGGACCGCAAACTCCAGGTGGAGCTTACCCTGAATGGCTTTGCCAGGTAGGAGCTGGACGGCCTCGCACCTGTCACCGAGGGCGGCGCCTCAGCCGGGAGCCAAAGTTCTCATCAGTCGCTGTGACTCACTGCTTCCCTTTTGTCCTGCAGGGGTGATCAGTCGCGTAAGCGAGCAGGAGAGGACCTCACCTACAGTAAGTAGAGCACTGTCACCTTTTTTTTCCCCCCCCCCCCCCCGGTATGTGAGTGTGTACTTGCTTCCTTACTCAGGTAAAGGTTCTCAGATGTAACCCTGTGAGTTGCATTGGGTAAAATAATTTGCTCATTAGTAGTATGGCACTAATCTTTTTCATTCATGGGTGAGCGGGTTTATAATTAATCATTGTTGACTGCTGCTTTTATTTCAGATGGTTCATCATCCCCCTGTCCCAGTTCCAGAGGGTGTAGATAGCGGAAAGTCAATCCATGCGACGGTAACAAGCGGACTGTGTGGCCCAGTGGGTTACGACTCTGTGCCTGTGATCGGAAGGTCGCCAGTGTGAATCTCGTGCTCAGCAGGATAGCCATATATCCCTTGGGCCCCTGAGCAAGGCCTTTAACCTCTTGAAAAATGTTCCTGGGCTGCTGGATGGACGGCTGACCCCCCCACACAGACCCCAAGCTTCACTCTCACCTATATGTGTGTGCCTCTCTTTATGGAGAGAGCAAGATGGGACATGTGGACACATGTGTTCTGCTTTCCCTCAACTCAACTACAAATGGAGAATAAAATTTCATTTAATTTCTCAGTGAGCCAACAGCCGAGGCACGACTGGAGGTAAGTGGCAAAGCTGAGGAGGGCAGGACTAGGTGCGTCTCCATTTCTCTGCCGTGGCTCCTGCTACCTGCGTCCTCAGTAACAGCCATCGTGACTGAAACTCCCCAGTGCTGCATGGATATCAGTGCCTCCGCCAGCTTTGGATCCCCTCCGCTGCTCTTCATCATGTACCTTCGTATAATCGTTCCTGAGAAGCTCCTTCCAGACCACTGACTGACTGATTTATCTGTGCTTTTTTTACGCGTGGACCTTTGTGGACGAGCGCTGTGCTCTGTATGTTACTGTCCCCCTGTCGGTTTCAGAGTGGTCAAAGCTGGCCCTGCGTCCAAAGAAGGATTTATGCTGTTTAAATGTAGTTTTCTGTAATTATTTCATGAGCTCAGAATAAAAATTCTTTGTCATCAGTGACATAAGCTCTCAGATTTCGCTGTACTGAGGTGGTTTTTACATGCAATTAAAATGAATGTCTTTATTTTCTGAAAGCCAGATGTATATTTCGTGTGTCTGCACCTTGTCTTAATAAAGACTTCTACATGTCAGAGGTCCGAGTTGAGCTGTCAAGATACATGTGCTGTACTGTCGGCAGGCTTGGGTTTGCAGTTTTTGGGGCCCTGGTTAAAAAGGCACTTTGCCCCCCCCCCCCAAGCTTTCAAAGCCTTAATAAATTCAAGAGTCAAAGAAAAATTTGTAGATTCAAAGCCTAAATATATAGCTAACAGCAGAGACTGATCATAGCTAGCTGGCTTCAGGCCAAGTTTAGTGTTCAGTGCAGTGGCTGTTGGGGGCCCCCAAATTTTGGGGCCCCACACTGATGTGTGGTTTCATTGGTGGAAACCGCTGCCGCTGAATGTCAGGCCTGCGGCCGGGACCCCAGCCCCCTTCTGTTGGTGGTGTCTGACGGAGGCACTCAGCAAGTTTCTGTGATGTATGCAGGAAGGGAGCTTAGCAGTGTGCTCGGGGCTGGTCTGTTTGTGTGTGGTTCAGCCGGAAGGGGAGTGTTTGCTATGTACCTCCTATGGGCGCCCTCTCGCACCCGCCTCTGCACCTCAGGCTCCTGCCAGCTTCTATAAAGAGGAGCTTTGAAAGATGACCATAGGTGCTGCTCTGCTAGGAATCCCTTTACAGAAGCCCCCTCCTGTCCAATCGGGAGGAATGCACCCTGGACACATGGTCCCAGCCACCCCCAAAATAACCGGCCAGCGACATGCTGACAAATGTTGCTACTTTTACTGGTGACAAGTTGCCTGTGCTGCTTGCCGCCATATTTTCTGTAAACTCCAAGGTTAGCTCTCAGCAAAGCAAAGCGCAAGGGAAAAAATCACACCAAAAAGAGCGGTGGACCCCACTTCCCCTCGCCCGTGTCCTTCGGGAGGCCTGGAGGAGAGACCCTCGTGGTAGCCAGAGGACCCCCCCCTCTTCTAGAGGGGCACTTCGGGGCTCAGTGGAAGGTAAAGCACCTGCTCACAGCTGTCCACCTCCCCGTGGCTACACTGGCGGGGGGTGGGGGCTGCCTGTCTGGATTTTTCGCTGGTTCTGTCCAGAGGCTTGCCCGACAGCAAATGCTGTCGTTCGGGTTCCGCCTAGGTTCACTTGCCCAGGCAGCAGACGCTGAACGCTGCACGGCTTGTGGGGTGCTGCGGTATTTGCACAGACCGTGTCATGCTTGGAAAGAAGGCGCTCGGGGCGGACAAAATGGTGAATTATTCGCTTTGAGTGAAGCAGTGGCCAGGATTTGCCATGGTGAGAGGGGGAAGCTAATTTCCCTGCTTTTTCATGTAAAGTGACACCCCGTCTATAATTAGGCCAGGCTTGAGTGCCGGTGGGCTGCCTGTCCTGGATAATTGCATGCAGCAGCTGGGGGGGGCACCCTGGCTTCCCTGATCGCTTCCATTTGAGTGTCAGTAGCACCTGTGGCCCGATCCTGTTTCTGCGTGACGTAACGATGCATGCCTGACGGCGAGACCGGTCGGGGGGGGGCACAGCAAACTATAAACACATCAGCAGGTACTTATGGTGCCAACACGGGGGGATCAGACGTAGTATTGGGGCAATTGCGAGCTAAATTAGTGTTTATTCTCACATCACATGGGGGGGCAGGGCCAGTGTCAGTTATTATACAGCGAGACATTAGCGCTTTGTACAAAACTGTATCATATTCATGACAAAACAGGAGTTTGCTTCAGAATAAGGCCTGTTTGTATTTTACTGGAAATACGTTCTGAAATGGCCGTCTTAACGTTTACTGGGAGGAATTCGGGGGTGGTCTTCCATCGTTTGATATGTCAACCTTTGCCATAATTAATAGAGCGAGATCATCAGCATTCATCCATGAAATATTTAATCATACACAACCAACTGACTATCCCTGGAAACGCAATGTAATGGTCTAGCTTACAATAAGGGTTGAAATGCAGTCTGTGACTTGGCGGTTAAACATTTCAGTGCATTTTGCATTATGATTAACGTTTAAGTTAGGGTTAGGGTTAGGGTTAGGGTTACACAGGCATAGGCATAAAAGTTCACGATGCGATTTTACCCCAATTAAGTTGGGATGAACTCAGGGTACATCGTTGGTAACACCTTTGCATGGATCAAGCGGAAGATAATGGATGGATGGATGGTGATTTAAATCATCCCCCCCAATGCTCCACCCAGAGTTATGCCCTTTGTTATATACCTCCACAAGTCACGCCATGGTAAATTTATTTAGCAGCGAGTTCTTTTGGGGCAAATAAGTGTAACTAAGCCAGTAACTGGTTAAATATTACATGTAATACTTTTGTTGCATTTGCCCATGTTTTATGAAGCCAATATTGAAAGTTTAATTTGTGACTGTTACAAGCTGTAGTGTGTGAAAGCAAGCTCTTGCTTCTGTGACGGCAGAGGAATCCCCAGCTCGTTCTCGTGTTTATGGGAAAGAGAGCAAGAATCTTTAATACAGGCAAGAGTCTTTTTTTGCTTTTACTTGCTTTTTTAAGTAAAAATGTTTTTTTGAGATAGGTCTACAAGCAAATCTCTACTTTTCTTGCTGTTTAAGTCATATTCACCTCCAGACGGTCGCCCTCCTCTCCCATCATACTGCACTCCCACTGGGTCAGAGCACCTGTGTTCAGGCTGTCATCGCAGTTACTGCCGCTGTGCCACACCTGGGCCTGCACCCCCCTCACCACGTCACGTCACATCACCAACATACTACCACACAACGCAGTGCTTTGACGGCAGGTCCTGGTAACCAGGATCGAGGTCGTGTGGGCAGAGTCAGAAGCAGGGGAGACAGAGATCCGAAGCCTGAGCTGAAGGAAGACGACCGAGGAGCTGTTGGGAAGGTCGGGAAGGGCGTGCAGGGCGGAGCGGAGCTGGACAGAACACAGGGATTAGAGTGCTCAGTATGTCTCATGGGAATGCTACAATACTTCACTCTGAGCTGGAGGTTCTGGCTTAAATCAGGTGTGGTAGATTGGCACTGATTAGGGGCAGCTGTGTTCAAGCATTCGCACGAGGAGAGGAGGGCGTGTCAAGTAGCTGCTTCATATGTATCAGATCATTGGCAATGCATTGAGATGCGTTTGGCATTAGCCTGAGTTATGGGGACGTGTATGGAATCGGCCTGAGTGATGGGGACGTGTATGGCATTGGCCTGAATGATGGGGACGTGTACGGAATTGGCCTGAGTGATGGGGACGTGTATGGCATCGGCCTGAGTTATGGGGACGTGTATGGCATCAGCCTGAGTTATGGGGACGTGTATGGAATCGGCCTGAATGATGGGGATGCACACCCCTAGTTTCAATGAATTTGTTCAGTGACCGGCATTTCAATGGATTTTGTGCTGCTTATCATTCCATTACAAAAGGCCTTGAGATACATCCTTCAGTGACTTATTCTACTACTCTATGAAATTCAGTCAAGAAAAACTCCTTTTCAATTTTTAACAGGATGCAAGACAACAGCCTGGAATCTTCCGGTTCGTCACCACGACTTCGTCGAGAGAGCTACCTGGTGGAGTCAAGAGTCCATCAGAAGCACCGTGAGATGAATCATTCAGATGGAGCTCAGCACCTCCTCTACGGGAGGTCTGAAGACATGGGGGGACCGGACCAATTTCCAGACCTCTCAGCTTTCCTCAGCCAAGAAGAATTGGACAAAAGTGTCAATTTGGCACGGCAGGCCATAGGTCAAGGTCCTCAAGAAGAGCGAGCTGAGGAGAAGGCGCCTTTGGCGAACTCCTCAAAGGTCTCTTCCTCTGAGAAGAAGGAAATGTCACAGACTGAGTCTACACCCCCAGACAGGCAGATCCTCCAAACAGCTGCCAGAGAGAACGACATCATGAGGAACAACAGGACCCCAAAGGAGCCCATCCAGGATGCCCGAAAGCCAGTCCGCAACACCCCGTATGGACCAGAAGCACAGTCCAAGAAGGAGTTTCTGAATAAAGCGGCTGACTTTATAGAAGAATTGTCATCGCTGTTTAAAGCTAATAGCTCCAAGAGGATCAGGCCAAGGGCTTGCAAGGCACATCGGAACAGGTACCAGACTAAGGCCCAGCCGGACGGGGTGGCCTTTGATCTCACTACGGAAGACAGGGAGAGACCTGTATCTACTTACGTCGGTCAGCCAGTGTCTCCTCTGGAGGTGGCAGCAGTGAATCTTACCCATCATGGCACCCCGTCGGATCAATGCGATGCTGGACTACCAGAGAGCCAAGCAAGTACGTCCGTATCATCACTGCCGCAGAAGGTTGCGGAGCCCCTCATGGAGCCACCTCGCTTCCTGCAGAAGCTGAAGAGCAGGGAGGTCCCCGAGGGCAGCAAAGTGCAACTGGACTGCATCGTGAGGGGATGTCCTACCCCTGAAGTCAGGCAAGGCCGCGCACCAGCCACCATCTTTGTGTTTAGGGTGTAATGCATGAGTAGGCAAGCCTGGTCCTGGGGTGCCGGTACCCAGCAGAGGATCCATCCTACCTGATGAGTTACTATCTGCCTGACATCAGCTGTGGTTCATCAGAGACCAGGTAGGATGGTAAACCTGCTGGATACTGGCACTCCAGGATCAGGGCGGCCCCCCCTGGTGCAATGCCTTAGACTGTCATGCACTATCCAGTTGTCAGTGGGTTACATTTCTAACAGGCTTGAATTAATAGTAGAGAAATTCTAACAGAATGTGGTTCAGAATCAGGAACCTAAGTTGCAGACTACATCGCTAAGTTAATTTTGGTTTGGTCATTACTGCCCACCATAACCACCAAAATGAAACTAATGGCAGAACAGATACATATTTAAGGGAGCAGAAAGCGAAGAAAATGGTTCTTTGTTTGGGGACCCAGAAGCGGAGTGCCTGGGCCCTGTGCTTAGAGAGAAAAGCCTGTTGGTTATATATGAGAACAAGAAGGGTTAAGTCCGCACTGACATGCTGGATCTATAGTAACAAGATAAGGCTGTTTGTGCCAATTGCACTAATCTTACGCTTTAATAAAGAGGATTCCTTCTTCGTTTATGGCATTCTTTGCATACACTGCAGATGGATTAGTACACATTCGATACTGCATATCATAGCATCAGAGTCATAACACTCTGGCAAGCTCCTCGAAAGGTGTTTATAGCATATCAGATGAAAGTGTATGTTTACTATACATAAGTGAAACAGAGTATAGCTTTCTGTTGTGAAGGTGCTGGCTGTATGGACGTTTTGGAGACACTTTCATCTTTCCTAGCCTTGACCAAAATTAACGTCCGCTCAGCCTACACATTTTACACGTCACACTTTCCCATGTAATGGATATTTTTTTTTACAGTTTACTTCTGGTTCAGATCAAACTGTGAGCCCATCAGGTGGAGTATAGAATGCTATCAGGTGGAGTGTAGAATGCTATCAAGTGGAGTGTAGAATGCTATCTGGTGGTTTTTATCTGCTGTTGTCCCTGACCACTGAATGATATTACTGGCAGTTTGCACCCATCATGTTTCTGGTCTTGCTGCGCAGTGGGACATCCAAGCTTCTTTTGTGTCCTCCACCTACGTACTTCTTGCAGGGAACATCTCACCTGCTTCTCAAATCCCCATGTCTCTGATGTGTTAGGGAGCGTCATTAAATTAAAGATCGTCTTTGCTAGGCGTGTAGGTGACAGCACGGCTGCGATACTGTGGAAGCGATTATTATCTTAATCTCTCACTTTTGAAAATTTTGGTTTGTCATTTACGGTGCCTAGTTTAGAAATGCGCCCAACTTTTGGCAAACTTTGGCATAAATTTATAATTCGATATAAATAATAAATGATCCGTTTTGAGAATGTGAAAAAGTACATATTGTTATTATAATGCATCATTTAGGAATCCAGCTGACCATCGCACCAAAGAGCCTGCCACACTAATTTGTAATTCGTTAGTATTTTTATGAAACATATCAGAGCAGAAAGAAGTTACAGCATCATGGTATTGAGGTGAGGATGTAGGTGGGTCATACCAAGCGCCAAGAAGCAGGGGGAGGGGGGTGGTTTAGGAATGAGGCAGCTGACAGGTGATATGTAGGGACAGCTGTTGCTGTGCGTGAGCGTGTGTGTAGCGGGGAAAGCTGGCATTCAGAGTGTTATGTCAGGAACATCGGATCTTTCTGATGTCAGGCCTTGCCTGTGCAAAACTGCATCTGGCCATTGCTGGACGCCTCCCATCTGGGCCCATGTGCCTGATTTCTGAAATCAATGCTAAAACGGAGAAGGCTGATTGTGAGTTGAGGTATGCGAGAGCTGCCCGCTTACGTCGCTGCACTTAACAGACAGGCACAGTAGTGAACAGCAAAGGTCACACTGAGAGATGGACGACTGAGAGGCCCCCCACCCCCATCCAACAATGCGGGCCACTCCAGTGAGCTGGGCATGCTAGCCGGCCCTGTAAGCAGGACGTGGACCTCTGGCAGCCTCAGGAAAGGTTCACCCCAGAAGACTTTTCCACACTTATACAGATTTCAGCAAGATCAGCCTCTCTTACAGATTTTGTAGGGTAAGTTAAGTCGATTAGTTTATTTTAATGCTGGTTTTACTTACAGTTATTTCAGCCTAATGCTGAAATGTGCACGGGCGGTTTTATGTGCAGAAGATGCTCTTGGATGTGAGATTAAGGCTGTTTTGATCCTGAACGAGGGCTGGTGATTGTATGGAAGAATCTGTCACATTACTGAGAGCCCAGAGTGAGCCTTGGGCTGCGCAGGACGGCTGCCAGATGACATTGTCACACGAGGTTGACGAGGCAGGGATATTTGGGACACTGTCTGTTGTGAGAGAAAAAAAACTCTAAGTCAGAATCAGAAAGATCTTTATTGTATATCAAACCAAGTATAATGGAGTTTGTTTTGCTGGCTGTGCCCCGGTATAACATACAAGGTAATTTCAACACAATTTACAAACATGTACAAATGAAAATTAGACACATTATGAGACTCACACTTTAATTTTTTTATGAACAACTTAAACGAGAGTTCACACTGCGTTGAACAAGTAGTGACAGATTTACAATAGTAATTAATACTATACACTGTACCCTCTTTAAGAGATTTAAGGGCACTTATATGTTATTAAACATATAACCCTAACCCTAACCCTAACCCTCATTAGCTGAAACTCCCACATTTGGGTCCCGGTGAGTTTTGGTTACCCGTGGAACTCAGTCTAATAATCAGCCATTGATGGTTGTATTGGGCTATTTCAACAGGCCAGGCAGAGTTTCCAACAAACTCTGACAGATGCTGGGGCCACAGTCACAGCTCAGCACTTCAAATTAGATCCTTACTCATGAGAAACATAACGTGACACCGTGTGACAGCTCGCCATAAAATCCCAGGGCTCTCCGTCAGCCTAGAACCCCATATAAACAGCGCAGGCACAAACAGAGCCTTCGCTTTGGCCTGCAGGACGTGTTCTACCATAGGAGTCATGCACCAGCTTGTGTGGCATTCGATGCTTTAAAACGTCTCTCCAGCTAGATTACAATTAAGACCAGATGAAGACACGTCTGGCCTGCTGTGCAGATGGAAATCTTGTGTTGCTTCTTTGAATTTTGTAACCTTCTGTAAGTTTGTACTATGCTGGGGAAACCGTTCAGTGATAGATGTAAGATTTATACTGATTTGTGAGCAATTCAGGCTAAATGGTCTTACGTTGGGAGCAGGAACATTTTTGCAGTAGGAACTTTGTCAGCTGCCTGTCACGTTCGCTGCAGAGAGCGGAGGGCTGTATTACAGCAGTCTTCACACAGGCTGAGTGTTTAAAAGCAAAGAATCTTTTCTAGGATTTTTCCCATCAGTCTCTGCTGAACGCTCATCACTACACCCCCCTATATTAGCTATTTAGTGGGAATGGCCCATCCTTAAAGCCTCACCGTGGAGGGCACCAAGCCTGGAGCATGCTGGGAAGGCACGGAACCCAGGGCATGCTGGGAAGGCACGGAGCCTGGGGCATACTGGGAAGGCACGGAGCCTGGAACATGCTGGGAAGGCACCGAGCCTGGAGCATGCTGGGAAGACCATGAGTCTGGAGCATGCTGGGAGGGGTGTGGCCTACTGTCTCTTGGGTGCTAACATTCAGGCCCACACACCGGCAGTGGCGCAGCACCTCACATTTCTTAAAGCCAAGTGGGTAAAAATAGCACCTGATACCCGTTTAATCACTTGTTAAAAATAGAGCTTGATTCCTGATACCGGCCGGTACTTTGAATGGTTTTGCTGTCATGATGTGTCGTGTTCTACTAAAACCCTATAAAATGCCTTAGCGGGGTTACTCGTTATAAGCACACTGCCAGAGATGTCTTACAGAAGCGTGGGGTTCTCAGTCACTCTGTGGGTCTAAATCTGGAGTTTGTGAGGCACTTCAATGCCTGCCCCTCCAAAGGTCAAAGGTCAGGCTAACAGGAGACTCTGAACCGCCGGTGATTGCCTCCTGCAGCGGGCATGCTGCGTGTGTTCACCCTTCACCTTGGTGTGACCCTGGCTGGATAATAGTGTCACGATGTATTAGCTGTTTGTCAGACGTGACCTGGGAACACTGTCCCTGTCCGTGGCCGGGGACAGTCAGGATTCCAGATTCTTCATCTCACTATG
>JAAGVU020000061.1:2019029-2043217 GCA_011763525.2 Mormyrus iriodes
TGGGGGGAGGAGCTGCGGGGGGGGGGGGGGGGGGGGGGGGGGGGGGAGGGAGGGTGGGGGTCAGTGGGGGGGGGGGGTCGTGTGGTCGGTGGGGGGGGGGGGGGGGGGGGGGATGGGGGAGGGGTACAACGGAGTAGGGCAGGTTAGGGAAGGAGGAGGGGCACAACAAAGCAGGGAGGGGGAGGGGCACAGTGGAACAGGGGGGGGCAGGGGGAGGGGCAGAACAGAGCGTGGCAGGGAGGGGGAGGGGCACAATGGGGTGGGGCAGGGGAAGATGGGGAAGAGGGTGGGGCACAACAGAATGGGGCCCGGGAGAGTGGAGGGGCGTGATGGGGTGGGATGGGACGGGGCAAAGCAGAAAGGGAAGGGGAGGGGCCCCACAGCTGAGGAGTAAATCATGTCACATGTGTTCCTCAGGGGCGTCATCTTCTGACTCCGACGGGGATCGCCGCCCTGAGCACGCTGCGCAGTGAGTTCTCGCCACCAGGGGGCACATGTTACTCCCCTACTGAGAAACCCTTGGGTGTTCATGCTAGGCTTTGTGCACAAATGCAGGACACAGAGAAAGCCGTCACAGGCCATACCGGCAGCGCCTCCCCCCTCCAGTCTTCCCCCGGCACCTGAGGAAGAACCCCCCTCCACTGCCCCCTCCACTGTGCAGTCGCCTGTGCAGGACGCCTCCATTCCCCCACCGGCACAGATGGTCAACCCCCCAACTCCTTTGCAGGAGGTAGTGGCACCCTCTACAGGCCGATAATGTCTCATGCATCATTTTATGATCAAATTAAATTGATAAACAAATAGTTTCATGAGATCGCAACTAATGCAGTGGTCTTGCGTGCTGTCATCTTCATCTAGCATCAAAACGCCGTTAGCTATCCACAAGGTCTGGACGGAAGGGTGCTAATGGCTGCCCCAGTCTTTACGAAGGTAATGCGCTACTGTTCTATTTATCTAGACCGAGAGAACCTCTCTCTCGCCACCTACTGGTGTAATGATGTATAGCAAATATAATTAAAATGAAGTATAATACACAGTGACATATGAAATAATTATAAGAAATATATAGTATCATAATCAATATAAGTTACACAATATAATAAATTGACCAAAATGACCATGTGTGGAAAGTGAACAAATGAATACATGATTCTGAATGAATTCTGATTTTATAAAACCTCAGTCAGGCACCAGATGGCGCTATCAGCTTGCGTTCAATTAACTTTTTATGTAGCTTTGAGTCTCTGGTGCTTCACGCATGACAGTCACGGCAGAAATACAGCAAAGGTGCAGCAGTCTCTGGTGCAGACTATTTAGAAGACCTGAACAGGTGTAAAACCTGAGGTAACACAAGCTCTCATACACCCCCTACAGAACCTGCAAGACATCGTCACCCGCGAGGGCCAGCTGGTGGTGCTGGAATGCCGTGTGAAGGGGATTCCCTCCCCCCGCGTGGAGTGGTACAGAGAAGGGACCATGGTGGACGACTCCCCAGATTTCAGAATCCTCCAGAAGAGTATGCCTAGCCACGCCGCTTGCTGTGCTGTGCTGTGCATCACTCTCTGCCAAGGCTGTAGGCTGACACTGCGCATGAACCCTATCCCGGAGGACTTTACGGCCGATTCCCAGCTCTCAGATCTATCCCAGAGGAGCTGTCGTGTTTCACATGGGCACGTCAGCCGCTTAGCTGGCTGCTTCTGGGTTTAACAGCACTGATTGTTTTGCTGTGGTGATCTGTTTAACTTAGTATCTGCTTTATATACTGTGGCCAGCGCATTCTACATAAACATAAGGCTGCGTCACATTTTTTAGACACAGAAAATAATATGAAAATAAAACTCTTTTTGCGATCAGAGTTGATTGGCTTGTGTTGTGTTTAACACTAGGTCTTTTATTTTGAATGGTTTGATTTTCACATAATTGGAATCAATACTTTGTTCTTTCGGTCAGATTCATTTGAGTAACCCCTGCCCTGTTTTCTTTTAGAGCCGAGGTTCATGGCCGAATCAGGTACGTTCAGGGGGCAGAGAGACCGTGATACTGTTATAGGCCAGGTGTGTGATGCTGCACCCTTAGAAAGGCTGCATGTTAAAATGCATGGGATACTGAATGGAAAATTCTATGGGAGACCACATTAAAAAGAGATGGGGGATTATGGGAAACTGTATAGGAAAATGCTGTATTACTGCAAGGGCTGGTGACCAAATGGCCTATTCAGAGATGATATAGCAACACCCCACTCTGCTAACTCCCCCTATGAATCTGTCACAATTACAGCAAACAAAATAATAACCTTAAAATATGATTTCAGTATTTAAAAGTGACTGGAGAATCATGTAATCACCGTAGTGCATTTCCTTAAATGTGAGCCGTCCGCTGCCAGGCCAGATGTTCGGCAGTCCACGGGGCCTCGCCGCCGTGAGAGCTCTCTGAGATGTGGCCGAGGCGTCCCTCGCCGCTCTGCAGCCATATATGGGCGTGAAGCTCCTTCAGAGCCACAAACAAAGCTCTGAGCAGCACATGATAGTCCGTCGTCTCCGTGGCAACCACAAACACCAGACAGAATTCCAGATCTAATCAGATGGAAACTTTCGACTTTCGAAAGTCACGTCTGGGTGTAAGTTGTGGATACGTGAGTGTGAATGCAGCATTAAGGCAGCATTAAGGCACAATTTCCACAAGATTTTTGTGTTCAGGGTTAAAACTGTGGAAACTGTGGAAAAGAAACCAAAAATGGTACTTTTTGTTGTTAAGAGAATCAAAGGAAGATGTTTTTGCTAACATAAAGGAAGTGAAATCAGAATTCAGGCAATAAACCTGATGGTGTCAAGATGGCATCCTGCAGGAGAATCTCTGAGAACAGAAAGCATACCTTTTTATATTGTGTCTAGTGACTAAACTACCCAGAATATTCCATGGCAGCTATACACGCGAGATTGCTTATATTTCCAGGTGAAGGTCACAACACTAACTAACCGTAAGGGAACAATGACTGCTGATTCTAATACATTTTTATTTGACCATCTTGTTTTGCCTTCAGAGGAGATCTGCACTCTGGTCATAGCCGAGGTCTTCCCGGAAGATTCTGGAACATTCACCTGCACAGCAAAAAACAAATACGGCACAGTGTCGAGTGTCGCTTACCTGCAGGTGAAGGGTATGGCCCTCGAATCGTGCCGTTACCTTCCAACACTGCACGCCGTTACTGTTCCACACTCCTTTGATAGATAGTAATGCTGTCTTTCTCAGTTTAATATCACTGAAAAGGCCGCATAGCACTACCTGTACAGGGCTGCCAACTCTGTCAGCTGGCTGGAGTTAGATTTTCAATTCAAGACAAGCCTGCACATGCATGCACACGCATTTACATGTATGTAACAGTTTTATTACCGCATAAATAGTCTGTAGGGTTTGCAAACTACCTCATTGCTTTTGATGTAGCTAATTTTAGGTTTATAATGGAATAATATAGATCAGCCATAAGATTTCTTGCGTGAGTGAGTCTGAAAGTGTCAGAGTCACGCCAGACGCGTGAGAGCTGGCAGCCCTGCATGTATGCAAGCAATCAAGCTCAAATTAAATAAGTGCAATTTTAAATAGTGAAATGTGAGATACTGTGCGTTTGTGAGGCCCTTGCTGACATGATACTGTATGATTGCTTTACATGACATTGACATTCATTTGGCTGAGGCTGTTATCTAAGCTGAGGCGGACGGAACATAACAGGCACACAGCCAACTCTGCTCATTTTCTCCTCTTTAGGTTATGAAACCAGCAGCAAAGAGGTCGCTTCTGTGCCGGCAGAATCCACTCAGCGTGTCAGAATTGGCTCCGTACCTCCAGATCGCAGCAGCCTGATGTTCCCTGCAGATGGAGCAGTGATGGCCCTTACCTTCAGCAGAGAGCCTGTCGCTGAAGGGACTTTCATTCATCAAAATGAGCCACACCCAACAATCACCAGCACTGACCCTTTTACTTTGAGCTTAAACTCCAGGTTGGAGGATATGAATGTCAATCATAACAAGCCCCTCCCCAGGTTGGAGGATGTGAATGTCAATCATAACAAGCCCCTCCCTTGGCTGGAAAGCTCCCATACCCATCATAGCCAGCTCCTCCCCAGGGCTGAGGGGGGGCTTCTTCACCACCATGACTCGCCATCCAGCTTTCTCTCTCGAAATATCTTCAGTCAGAACAGCCTGGCCCATCTCAGCGAGCCCTTCTCCGGAACCCTCCCACCCAGCTCCGTGACTCTGGGCCTGAAGCCCAAGACGGAGGAAGCCCAGGGCAGCCTAGGACCTCCCCGGCCGAGCTTTGGCCCCCAAGACCCCGTCACTGGCCCGAAGCCCAGACCTCAGGGAGGCCCGACTGACCAGGCTGAGCCCTGGCTCCCCCCCTCAGCCGCAGACGCCCCCAGCTCCTGCTTGAAGCCCCGGCTGGTTAACCAAAGCGAGTCCCGCACCAATTCCCGCGCAGGCCTGCGAGTGCACTTCAAGCTCCCCGAGGACGAGCCGGACAGCCACCCCCCAGAGACACCCTGTCCTGCCACGGAGACACCTGCAGACTCCTCACCGACGGTGCCTCGCAAAGAGCCCCCCGCAGTGCTGGCCAAGCCCCGACTGTGAGCAGCCATCCTCCTGTTTTGGCACCGATGATTTAGACATTTAGTCCGCACCAGTTGCTTTGTGCTCTATATCTCGGCTAAGAGGCGAGAGGATATCAGGTTTTTGTAACGTCATGCTCATATTGAGCTGGAAATCATCCTCAATGAGCCATCAAACTGATAGGCTAACAATCTCAGGTCATCCCATCTGAGGGTCGCAGTGGCAGCTTGGGGGCGCTGTGTCGCTCACTGGGGTAGGACAGTGTACCTGTGATCGCTAGGTCATCAGTTCAAGTCCCAGGGTCGACAGAGCGCTTTCACCATGACAACTGGCTGACCCTGTTTTCGATTGGATAAAAGCGTCTTTTGGATGAGGCAGTTGTAATGTTGAGTGGGTCAGACCAGACATTTTTCTCCAAGACGTTCTCAAAGCAGCTGGAGTCGCATACGGTACCTCCAGCATTTAAAAAGGTTAAGTTTGAAGAACTGAGCAGATTCAAGCGGCAGTGTTATGAAGGTTCCCAGCCGGAGCATAGCGCCAGTTTCAGGAGGGGAAGCGTTGTGAGAAGGGGCCATAGAGAGCAGCAGCTCAGGCTCCAGGCAGGCTGGCAGCCGCTGGCCGCCTCGCTAAGTGTCTGACGGTTTCCTCTGTTACTTTTGATAGAACTTGCCTACTCTGAATGCAGCTGATTCCTAAGAATTTTTTTTGACTTCCTGCTTTGTTCAAATTCGCTCTATTTATCCTAGCATGTGGCTGACTGTGGGATAACGGATTATGAATTATTTATTAATGGGTGGTGGCGCAGCATCTGGCACGCGTAGGATGTCACGTGACACAGACTGGTGATGAGGTAACATTGTTTGTGTTTACACATATTTTGCAAAGGTATACTGAGCATTAAGGGGGCAGGTCTTCAGTCAGAGCCTCATGCGGATCCCCTGTGGAGCTGTGGGGGACGCTCTGCAATAGACATCCTGCCGGTGTGGACAGGATTTATGAAACCTTCTGTAATAATGTAAATAGCTTTGCTGTCGCTTAGGAGGGCTGCCTGTCTCCACTTGCATTCTGCCTTCTGAAGACTGTGCCTCCATGCCAAGGTGCCCATGAACATCCAGAACCTTCCTTGCCTTATATGCCCAGAGGCTGGCACTGGGTAGGCGGATAGCTTCAGCTCTGCCGGCTCTGTGGGGCCCCTAAGAGACAGCCAGCCAGGCGGGGGGCCCTATTTATTTTTAAAATGTGCCACCCTAGGAGAGGGGTATTCTGGGTAAATTGTTTCTGATTTCGCTTAATTGTCTGTTTCTTCTGTTATTGAAAGGGGCACTTGGTAAAATTTGCTAGGCAGGCTTCGGGGGGGGGCTTGGTCCCCCTTGGTCAATTTTCCAGTGGGCCTCCTCCGCTACTCTGAGCCCCTCCCCTTGGCCTGGGGCTGATTCTATTTTTAAAGTCAAGGAACCATATTGTGTCACAGTGCTTAACACTATGCAGATCTAAACCTGTTTATTGTGTAATATCATATGGCAGCCTTCTGTGGGAGAAAACTGTGTTGATAGGAAGAGACGTTATTAAAATGTGCTGCTGAACTATTTTAAAGACTGAGAAGTAAAAGCTTGGGGCAAAGGTAGCGACTTGGCATCACACCGGCGCGGATGGTTCCACAGCTTTTCCCTGGAAACGATGGCCTGTAGGGGGCGCCTTGTCACGCTACATCTGAAATAAAGGCACTTCGCGGCCAGCTTTTTACGGCACTTTAATAGCATGAGATTAAAATAGCAGCCGCACACAGGTAGGATTGAACTGATTAGTTTTTCTAATTCTTGTACTGAGATAAGATACTATCTCAGTTTTTCTTTTTAAAAGTCCGCTTTAAATTTACGCGAGACGAGAAGTAATTTTAGCAAAATAAATGAAATTATAGTCTGTATTAGTTTAGCGTTAACCAGTTTATGTGATATTAAATGTCGCTTAAATGTACACTGTTGTGGGAGAGGCATTTTAATAGTGTGATTCAATCGTTTAAGCAATAACACTTTTCATTTAAAAATACTTCATAGAATTATTTTACAGATATAAATTAGAGGGATGATTCGTTCTTTTCTGTAATGAAATGCTGTAAACTGACCTGCTAAATCCATCGAAGCATTTCGCTATAAGCGGTGCTTATTATCCGCACTTGTGTTAACTTCCGTTGTTGAAATTTCAGACACTATTAAAACAGGATTAATGTTTCATTTCAACTTTCTTTACATTAGATTCCTCATGTGTATTTTTAAAAGAATTATTGTACAATTTGAATTTTGACTACATAGCAGAAAATGAATTTATTCAGCATTATAAATCTGTTGTTTGGAATATTCAAACTAGAATATGTGAGTGCATTTGATGGTGTCTGTAACTCTGTGGTCTCTGACTCTGGGGGGTCATTTTGACCATGACTCCCTTTGATGGTGTCTGTGACTCTGGGGGTAATTTTGACCATGACTCCCTTTGATGGTATCTGTGACTCTGGGGGTAATTTTGACCATGACTCCCTTTGATGATGTCTGTGACTTTGGGGGTAATTTTGACCATGACTCCTCTTGATAGTGTCTGTGACTTTGGGGGTAATTTTGACCATGACTCCCTTTGATGGTGTCTATGACTCTGGGGGTAATTTTGACCATGACTTCCTTTGATGATGTCTGTGACTTTGGGGGTAATTTTGACCATGACTCCCTTTGATGTTGTCTATGACTCTGGGGGTAATTTTGACCATGACTCCCTTTGATGATGTCTGTGACTTTGGGGGTAATTTTGACCATGACTCCCTTTGATGGTGTCTATGACTTTGGGGGTAATTCTGACCATGACTCCCTTTGATGGTGTCTGTGACTCTGGGGGTAATTTTGACCATGACTCGCTTTGATGATGTCTGTGACTTTGGGGGTAATTTTGACCATGACTCCCATTGATGGTGTCTGTGACACTGGGGGTTATTTTGACCATGACTGCTTTTCATGGTGTCTGTGACTCTCTGGTCCCATTTTGACTGTGACTTCATTTGACGATGTATTTGATGATGTCTGTGACTCTGGTCCCAGTTTTACCATGACCTCTGTGGGACCAGGAGCGACCCCCAGCCCCCATCCCCAGCCCATGGGCTGTGACCCTTGACCCCTGCCTGACTCACTGTTTACTTTATGTCACCGCAGGGATCCTGCCCAGCTTCAGATCCTCCATAACCAGGTTCTCCTGGAGCAAAAGCAGGACTCGGCCCCCCCAAGCATCCCCGAGGCCTCGTCCTGTTCTCCCCCTTTCCAACATGACCCTCGGCACGACCCTGTGAACCTTCCCATTACCCAGGCATCTGTGGCCCCTGGAGCCCCCGCCAGTGCGGCAAACATGGCACAAGGATTCAGCTATACCAGGCCCAAGGAGTTCATCACCGCCCAGACGCTGTCCCCATCCCAGAGACTGTCCACCACTGAGTCCCCTGTCCCCATGCTCAATGCCCTGGCTGCACAGATCCAGCAGAAACCGGCCGTGGATTCTGGGCTCCCGCCCCTTTCCCCGACGTCCAATCAGCACGCGACATCCCCAAGGCTGTTTCCCACCCGGGTCCTGCAGTCCGCAACCAGCCCGCCAATGTTCCTGTCCTCACCTGTCCCCAAGCCCCCTGCCCCAGCCATACGTGCCCAATCTCCTCCCCAGGTGTCCTCACCCATCCACAAGCCCCCTGCCTCAGCCATACGCGCCCAGTCACCCCCCCAGGTGTCCTCGCCTACCTCAAGCTGCTCCAGTCCCAGCCCCATTCAGGACCCCGTGGCTTTCCTCAGCTCCGTGCTACCCTCGCTGCCCACATCCCCCCCTACCAACGAGATGGGGCTGCCCAAGAGTGCCCCTGTCCTGTAAGTTGGGTTATCACTCCCTTAAGATGAGGCCTGTCTCTGATCTCACCAGAAGAATCTAGAAAGGTCCTGGCATGCCAGGTGACCATGGCCGCACAAACAGGTCCCTGAAAAACTTTTCCAAATGGGCAGTGGTGGGCAGGGTTCCACTATTCCGCTAACTAATTAGTGAAGCTAATGTTATCGTTAGTCGATTAGTGTTTACGCTAACTTTGACAACCGTCAGAAGACCAGTTAGCTTCCACTAAATTTAGTTCCGCTAACTGTATATCTGCTAACATTTTTTCAGAGGTAAAGTGAACAAAGTGTGTGTTTGACAGTCAAAACATTTGTAAACCCTAAAATCACATTTATTTGTTCCTGTCTGTTGTGAGCATGTCTGCAACAGTCTATCTGGCACGCTGTTGGCTGGCAGCATGTAAACACAAGACGTGATTGGTCGATGACTTGTCGGATTTAAGGTAGTCTGGGCTAGATGTAAGTGAACAAAGATAAAGTCTATTTAAACTGGGGTACCCTGAATTAAGCAAAAAACTGGGGCCTGTATCACAAAAGCTGGATTTCTTGCTTAGCCTTGCTTGTTGGATTTTAGGTACCCTAGTTTAAATAGACTTTATCTTAGTTCCCTTACATTTAGCCCAGACTACCTTAAATCTGACAAGTTATCCGACTAAGCAAGAAATCCTCCTTCATGATACAGGCCCATGATTGTATTTTTCGGCTTCTGGCTGACAGAGCAATAGAGCTGAGACCCACCTTTCTAGTTCCAGGTAAATCATGCCGTGTTTGTAGTCCCCAAGTGGCTTTACTGAGGGCAAAATGTTAGCATGGGCCATATGTGAAATAGGGCTACTTCGACCAAAACATCTCACAAACGAAATATCATAGAAAAATTCAGTGCAGATTTATTCTGGAGACTCTACATAATACAGAAATACCCAATTGGGTAAGTCTTAAATATCCCCTGGTAATCACTTTAATCCGACAGATGGGACTTTAGTGATTTGTGGTTGTTTTACACAAAATATACAAGGGTTAAGGGTTTCCGAGCCAAAAACCAAACCAAAGCTAAATTCATATAATAAAAGTTAGCGGTAGTGGTTATCATTATCATCCAATAAATGTTTTAGTGGTGTATCGGTTTAGTGTTATTGAATTAAACTTTTGAATTAGCTGATTAGCGGTTATCGAAGCTAACTTTTCGGTTAGCTGTGCCTACCACTGCAAATGCCTCCCCTCCCTTCTTTTTTAGGGACACTGAGTAAAATTTTAGTTGTTGATTAAATTTGCATGGGGCAGGGGTTGTTGATGATAAAATTTGCTGAGCACAGGATGGTGCAGTGTATTGATCATTCTGTCTTCCCCTAGGCAAGCCCCCCTCCAGTGTCTGAGCCCCTGATATTGTTCCCCTTTCCCCCCTGCTTAGGGGCCGCCCTGCAGGCGACAGTTAGCAAATGCTTGATCACCAGCTGCTGTCTGGACAATGCTGTGTCCCCTAACCTGTCCCCCTCCCTGTTCCCAGGTCACCTCAAGGTGCGTTGCGGAAGCTGCCCAGACCGCCTCACTACACATCAGACGATGACATCCGTGACGGTAAAGAAACCGTGCTGAACGACCTTGAGAGGATGCTGAGACTGCGGGAGCAGCACAGCCGTAATGGCCAGCAGGTGCGGCTCGCAGACGTGGCGTGGGCGCAGTCCACACCCCGACACTCCCGATACCTGTGACGGCACTTATACAATAAGGGGATGAATATAAATGTGTGACACGTGAATGAATGAACTTCCTGAGTGAACCTGGAAACCTCTGCGTTGTGACGACTCTTTTTTGGGTGAATTCTTACCGTGTTACCTTAATTTATTACCAGAAAACTAAGGTCACGTTTGCAAATACTGGTGTAGTGGTTGTTTTTATCTGGTGCTCAGAACTTGTCCCGCCTCCCTCCCTTACATTTCTGTCTCTGATTGGTTAACAAGGTGGCCAGTTTGCCTAATTGCCCATTAGTCCCTTATTTACTGTAGACAACAGTACACAGGCGATCTCCATGGCCTTGGGCTGTGGCTTGGCGTGCTGGGCTTTCTGCTGCTCTGAAAGGCTACTGGCAAATGGGGAAGCGTTGTGACAGATGTCACGACATGAGCTTTGAGCCCTGTAAGCCCCAGGGCCCGACAGGCACGTGCTCGGCACTGCTGAGCTCCCCCTGTTGGACAGCGCGCTTCTCGTGTGTGCTTTGAACAGGCGCATTTGTAAAAAGAGCGGTTGTCATGGCGATGCAAACAGTGTGGATACAAGGGTCGTGACGTTTGCACTTTGTCCTCGTGTGCCGGCACATAGATGCTACTCCAGCCTCGCTCTGTTTGTGTTGAATATAAGCAGATGTGCTGAATGCAGCTCGCAGATGAATTCAGAATAACATACATGCATACCAGGAGAGTGCGTGTGTTTGAGGCCTCTGTCAGAGCAAGGGCGTTCCCTCATGTATACAGCATCGTTTTCCTCTGAAGAGGTTTATCGCACACGTCATATAACTGATATCTGACTTTTGTGTATATATGCGTGTGCCTAAATGTGTATTATTAGAAGAAATTTTAATCGACAGATAGAATTTCCTACTTTTGTGATGTTCCCATCATTGTGTCCCTTAAATTTTTACTGGCCATATCCATATCATTTTCATCATGTTCATATTCACACTGAAGTTGATGTATATTGTATGTTTTTTATGGACAGTCTGCTGCCTTCTTTATGGTATGTGCTGTGTGTTTGGATTCATCAGTGTGTGTATGTATGTGTGTGTTTGTGCGTGTATGGTCATGGGGAGCCAGAATAAGTGTGTGGGTGCCTGTGTGTGTCTGTGTGTGCATCCATGCCTCACGTGGCCATCTATGTATATGCCTGTGTGTGTATCGGTGCCCTCCTGTGGCCGTCTGTGTATATGCCTGTGGCTGTATTTGCGTGTGTATTTCCACATCTCCCTTGACTGTCTATGTATATGCCTGTGTGTGTATTGGGGCCCTTCTGTGGCCGTCTATGTTTTTGCCTGTGTGTGTGTGTTGGCGCCCTCCTGTGGCTGTTTGTGTACATGCCTGTGTGTGCCTTGCTGTTCATTGCCCATCCCCTCGTATCCCCTCATAGAGGCTGACTTATGAAGGGAAAGCCAGACTGCTTGGACCAAACAATCCTGCAGCTGTCATTAACTATGACGAGGTACCGGAATGTTCCCGCGACAGCGATGGCCTTGCTCACCTCACAATGGGCACAGCGTTTATTTTCGCCACTCAGGAACTGCTTAAAATGCTTCAGCTTCAATGTGTCACTGACTTTATTTATATCCTGCATGGATTCACATGGTTAAATCTCGCTCACACGCACGCGTGCACGTCACTCTAAGCAGGAAACGCGCAGTGATCCAGGGTTCTCTCAGGCCTGGTTGTAGCCTCTGGACTGACCGAGTTCAGACCACTCTGATGTTATAAGGTGGAGGGACATTGTGTCGGGGGGTCTGCCTGTTTGGGGGACTCCCTGTCATTAACCATGTGCTGTCCCGAGCCTCAGAGGTATAAAACTGGATGCTGAGTGAAGCCGCACGTGTGGCTCAGTGGGGTAGGACTCGTGATCAGAAGGTCACCGGTTCGAATCCCATGGTTGGCAGAGCGATTTCACTGTTGGGCCCCCGGGCAAGGCCATGAACCCACCCCCCTATTGCTCCAGGGACTGTCAAAAGCTGACGCTGTTTCCTCCATCATACATCGCACTGTTGCACTGATGGCATTCCCTGGTTCAGAAACGGCAGTAGTTTTAACGGCAGTATGGAATCAAACACTGACCCGAGTATTAACTCTTTTAAATGCTACTAACCTTAGCTAGGCTGTATGATCATTTTCCTTCGGGTATGGTAACAATAGATAGTCTGCATGTGAGAATGTACAGAGCGCAGGCTGGCAGTCGGTTTGACATTAGGGCATTAACCAAGCGCTTCTACGGCATGTCAGACAAAAGGATGCAAAATGCACAGAAAAGAAAAGACTCCGTGCTGCATTGGACTGATTACGGTTATCGTGGTAAAGCGTGGATTTTAAATACAGCAACGACAAACAATGTTTACAACATGTTACTCACTATGCGGGAGATCAGAGTCACCAGATACCTGAAGGTTAAAGGGAGATCACCAAGATTAAATACAAACTTACATCACAATCCTTATGGCTTGAAAAATTAATACATTCCAGCCTGATATTGAGTTAGAATATTAATAAAGACACATCTATAATGTAGGATATAAGGCTTTGTGCAATAGCAGAGATTAGTGGTTCTTTGTATGTTTTGTGTGACACAACCGCAAATTACTTAATGAACGATTGTTCTCAAACTGAGTGGGGGGTCTGCCGTACTGTTTGTCCCTGATTTCACATCATCACCATCACCATCATCACCATGATCTCCCTTCATGAGAAGAATATAGTGAATGCATGAACAGCTGTGAACACCAGGGGGCAGCAGAGTGCTAGGATGCAGCCACATTCCTGCTACCGGCCTCATATATTTGCTGTGTTCCTCTGGTTTACAGGTTGTCACATAGCAAAGCCGTATGGTCATTATTTTTTTAAATGCAAATACCTAGACGTTAGCTCCTGAGCATGATCACTTGCTGGTGTGGACAACACAAAATCAGTTATGGTAATGTGTTCCCAGTGTTTTCAAACCCGGCGGATTGACTTGCTTTATTGTGCTGTTCCAAGTGGGTTATGGGTTAAATGGCGTGGGTGAAGCCAGTCAGTAAACCTGCTCCAGACACTTGCTTTGTCCACAGTTCCTGCCAGAGCACTGGGCTGTCCTTTCCAGTGGAAGCAGCCCGCTTTTCAGTTCCTGAAGCTCGCCATGTCTGTGCCTATTCCTGTCTGAACCTGTGCTGCTGTGCTGCTGGGACTGAGGAATCCAAAGGGCTTGTTTGGCATGATCCTCTTGGATTTATCATTCCCTGTCCTACACACAAGCTCTTCCTTTAAAGTTGACAGGCATTACTGGGCTCTGACCCAGCTTGAGACAGTGGGGGACTGTGTAGGGCTGTCGTATCAATGCTCCATAGTCTGTCTAGGTCTCATCCTTTCAGTGTGGAGCATACTTTTCATAGTGTTCATCCAGGGACCAAAAACATGCAACCCAAGTTAATTGGTGTTTCTAAATTGCTCCTGGTGTGCATAGAAGTATGATTAGATTAGATTAGATTTTATCGTCATTGTGCTGAGTACAGGTACAGATCCACTGAAATGCAGTTAACATCAAACCGGGTGCAAATAAAATGTAAAGAGATACAAAACATACAATACACTACAAATAAATTATAGATGAATTACAAATGTAATTGTAAATTATGGTTCTGTACATGAGGTAGCCTGTGCCTTAAGGAGCTGACAGGAAGTACAGGAAGGAGAGTGACTGTGTGAGGAAGTGTGACGATGCAATGACGCAAGTATAAAAGTATAAACTCGAGATACACAACGTGCAAAATGATCAGACAGTACAAACAAAATCAGTGTTCAGTTGAGGCTTCTGTAATGCATGGGTGGGTGGTTGGAGCACTTAAAAGTCCGAATGGCACCGTACAGAAGTCGTACAGATAGGTTAGAGCACAGCTATCAACATAAAAAGAACCAATTTGCCTTATTTTTCTCTCATTTGTGCGCAGTATTTTGTGAAGCATCCAAAGTGCATGTTATGAATTTATTTTCCCATGGTTTTCATATGAGTTAAGAGGTTTTGTCTTTCGCAGGAGTACAAGGTATCCAACTTTGAGCAGAGGCTCATGAGCGAGATTGAGTTCCGGCTAGAGCGAACGCCAGTTGAAGAGTCTGATGATGAGGTCCATCATGATGAAATCCCCACAGGCAAGTGTATCGCCCCCATATTCGACAAGAAGCTGAAGAATTTCCGGGCCATGGAAGGTGTCCCAGTGGCATTCACCTGCAAAGTCGTGGGAATCCCCATCCCAAAGGTGACGTGCTGTGTCCTGCCCAATATGGATGAATTGCTGTTGTTCTCCATGCCTTGGCAAAACTCACCTGTGAAAACCTTCTTCAGGTCTATTGGTTTAAGGATGGAAAACAGATATTAAAGAAAAATGACCACTATAAGAGAGTAAGAGAAGGAGATGGCACCTGTTCCTTGCAAATTGAGGCTGTCACCAGTGATGACGACGGCAACTACACAGTGATGGCTGCTAATCCCCAGGTATTTGACACTTTCTTTAAGGGATGGGCGGGTAACGTGGATGCAGTTTTGGTGTTTTGTCAGTTCTTTGGGGCTCTTTTCTGTTCTACAGGGGAGGAGCAGCTGTTCTGGTCACCTGATTGTTCAGACCGGCCCGGTCCGACGTCGACTCGCACCAATGAGTCATTCTCAAACGTATGAAATGGAGGAGCACATTCTTTGTTTGGTTTGTCAATTAAAAGCTGATCAAGTTGTGATAAACTTTAGTAGTAACACATAATTTATGTAACAAATCCTCTACATCAGTGGTTCTCATACTGTGGCACATGCACCACCAGTGGTACTCGGGGCGCTCCCCTGGTGGCATGTTATTTGTTACTATGATTCAGGTTACTGTGATTTTTTTCATCCATGTAGTACTTAGCTGCTTTGGTTTGATCCGGAGTGGTACTTGGTCCAAAAAGTTTGAGAACAACCGCTGTATCTCATTCTCATGTCTTTGAAGAGTGCATTCCCGATCACAAGAAGTCGAGGAAGGTGAGCCCATTCAAGAGCGTTTTTTTCAACCTCACTTCCTGCAAGCTCCTGGAGACATGGTTGCTCATGAAGGAAAGCTGTGCAGGCTGGATTGCAAGGTATTTCAAATAAGTCCTCACAGAAAAGTTGTCTTGATATTGTTTCCATCGCTGAAGATGCCTCTTAGTCTTAGATACGCAGCTCCTCTAAATGGACCATCTTGCAGAAGTTAGCTTGGAAGAGCCAGGAGAGCATACTCCACACTTTATGTAGGATAGGAACCTACCAACTTCCTTCGAGGGTTTTGATTGAGTTTATAAAAATGAAAGAGACTGAAAGAGGACTAATCTGGATGCTTGTGAAGGATTGTGTTGATGGTCATCGCTTCTGCTCAGGTAAGTGGGCTACCGAACCCAGAGCTGATGTGGCTTCGCAACGGGAGACCGATCGTGCCAGATCTGAGGCACAGGATGCTGGTTCGGGAGAATGGGGTTCACTCGCTCCTCATCGACCCAGTGACAAAGGGCGACACTGGCACCTTCACCTGCATCGCCACCAACAAGGCAGGACAGAATTCCTTCTCTCTGGAATTAACTGTTATGGGTAAGACTTTTCAAGTCTGAGTGCCTTTTGGTAGAATACTGCAGTGTTTCTCAACCAGGTCCTCGGGGTACCAGGAATACCTGTACCAGGTATTCCGTGTTCTTGATTGTTTGATTGTGCAGTTTAGGTGTGCTGGGAGCTAGGAGGGAGCAAAAATGTGGACTGTCTGGGAGTCCCAAGGACTGGGTTGAGAAACATTGGAATACGCTGCCGTGTGTCGAATCTGACGGATGAAGGATGCTGATGGAAAATGTAACAATAAGGCTGCGAATCAAAGATATAAGGAAGATCGTGTGATCTTATTTTAGAGAAGGAAGTGAGGAAGGTCCCCATGTTCTTGGAGAGGTTCCAGAACATCGGCATTGCTGAGGGGATGCCAGTCAGGCTGGAGTGCAGGGTGGTGGGGATGCCCCCACCCGTCATTTTCTGGAAGAAGGATAACGAGAGCATTCTCCCTAACAGGGAGAGGATGAGGTGAGAGATTCTTCTACAGGAGGTTAATGGAGACATACGTCGGCTGGTGTTTATAGTCTGTCCGCTGCCAGTTCTAATTCCTCAGGACATAATAAACATTTTCAGAGCACAAAGAGGATTTGGCTGCAGCAAAGAGAGGAACCTGCTGTCACATTGAGAAATGTGGCTTCAGCCTGTTCTTAAAACAGAGCTGCATTTCCAGCATAACACTATACACACTGGAGGTTTGGTGAAGCTGGGTTGGCTGGGAATTGCCATGGTTGAAGTGTAAACTGGGAAACAGCTTCATATGATTCCTAAAACATGTTTGTTTTCATTTATCAAAGTGGTCTCACTCTGTTGCTTTTTGTAGCAGATGTGCAGTGACCTCTGGGTTCTCGTCTCGCTCGTGAGCATTTAACTTACATAAAAATATTCTGAGGGCAGAATGAAAAATGATTGGTTCAGAGAAAACGAGTCAGATTGTAGGGAAGGTGAGTCCAAGCCACTAGAGGAGGCGGGACCAGGACATCTGTTTAGTTGGTTCAACCTCCTCTAGTGGCTTGGACTCACCTCTTCTACAAATTGATTGGTTATCTCTCTGAACCAATCATTTTTCATTCTGCCCTCAGAACTCTTTTATTAAAGAGTAGCAGTTAAACTCCCATGAGCTCTCATCTCCTTGTGCTCAGAAACTGCAAAATGGCCACTTTGATGGACCAACATCAATTTGTTTACTTTAGGTTTTAACTCCATAACCAGGGATGCACATGACTGGTACGTAAGTACATATTCACCGTATAAAGCAATACATGTAGCAGCTTCTTATCGAAACAGTGCAAATGCTGTTATGACAAAAAATGACAGTGCATTTTAACCTTTATATGGCTAATTTGTAGTTCATTCGTGGTATGAAGGTCAAAATGCTTGATAATTATGACAGGAATTTGCAGCTCCTATTGCTTTATATGGCGAATGCGTTCTTGGGTACCAGTCATGTGTGTCTCTGTCCGTGAGCATCCTACAAGCCCTTCAGGTTTACTTCAGATACCCACTGAGGAAAAACATGGTGAATCACTTCATCTGGTTTTATCGTCACTCTTTACAAGACTTTAAAATAGTGGATACTGTTGGATTCCAGAACTTTTCATCAGTCGGTCCACTTCGACGTGGTAGATACTGGTCCCTTAATCGCAGGTATAATGTATGAGGGTTTTTTTTCGGTTTCTAATCCATTGTTGCTGGTGGCACTGCATCGAGACACTGACTGTGTGATACTTTCATCAGCCAGCGTGTTCCTGTTGCATTCATCACCGGCTTTGACAGGATTTTAACAGGCATTTTCTCAGACGCCCTCAGTGGCACAGCTATAGACAGCTTACCTCAGGCCCCCATTTCCAATATTCTCCATCTCAGTCATTTATTTACTTCACCTTTTTCTTTTTTTCCACACATTTTTGAGAACATTGTGTATATACAGACTCTAATTGAAGACGTTTATCTTTTGATCCCAGCATGCACCAGGATGCCACAGGATATGTTTGCCTGCTGATTCAGCCAACCAGGAAAGAGGATGCTGGTTGGTACACAGTATCAGCTAAAAATGAAGCAGGGATAGGCTCGTGCACAGCCAGGCTAGACATATATGGTAAGATATCAGATGCAGAGAGGATAGTGTGCATTCAGCTGCAGTATCGATCATTTAATGTCTTTGCAAATGTGCTCCCGGTACGGGGCAGATGGGAATAACTATTCAGGATTAAAAATTATTACATTCAGTCACTGGAGCTCTGTGATTATATAACACAGACGTAACCAAAAATAGCTTTAATATCAGGATCTCCAAGTATATTTTTTTACATGCACTGAAAAACAAATTGTGTTGAAAACAATAAAGGTCGCTGGTTCTATTGCTGTTCTGACACCTAAAATGTTCCTGAAATTCCTCTAATGCTAATGGTCCCTAGCGGGTTTCTCCACCTCATTTCTGAGCATCATCTGGGACCTCCGTCATTCGTAAACATCGTCATGACAACCAGCTAGCTGTCTGGCCGAAATTGAACCGTGGTAATGGAAGCGGTTATTGCGCTATTTCAATTCAATTCAATTCAATTCAATTTATTTTTATATAGCGCCATTCACAGCAGAGTCACCCCAAAACACTTTACATGATATTGAGAGAATAGGAATAAAATAGGAAAAAGGAAAAATTACTATAGAAATCTGTAGCTGCGCCATTAAAATGCTGCATTTGACATGGAGCGTCATCGCAGTCAGACCTGCTCTTCATGCATTTGCTGTTTTCAACGCAATTTATTTTCACAGTTGCAGTTATTCCGAATATCAAATCAGGCTCCACGATTATCATAATTTCATCCCTTAAGTCCTGAGCGTGGGGCACCTTCCGTCAGCTGGACGATCGTGTTGTTTTCCCTCTTCTGTTGTGTGGAGTGTGACGTTTCCACGGTTTGCTACTAGAATACTAAGTGAGGACTCTTCATAGCTCTTGTTTCCTGGTAGTACAGTGCCCTCCCCAAGCCTCGACCTCACCATATTAAACACCTTCAAGCCCCTCTCTCCCCCCCCCTTTCTGTTAAATCACTGTAACTCCCTTGCATGGCAAAGGAATCCGACTGTACACACGCAGACGTACACGTGCATGCATGCCTACGGCCCAGTAGTGACACTGTTTTAACAGCCCTCTCTATGAGGGTCGGCTAACACCTTCCAGAACCTTCTGCAGGGATGCCGGCTGCGGGTTGGACTCTAATCTCACTGTCTCAGCCACTTCGTGTAGCTCCATAACTGCAGCGCTGGCTTTGACCCCAGCTCGTCCTAAAGGCTTTGTCTTGTCAGGCTGCCCTGACCTCTCATCCCCTCCCCCCTGCTTCTCTAACGTTTCCTGGAGCGTGCCCTCTCCTGTCCCCCCCTCGGTGCTGACACCATCCGCTGCCTTCTGTGTCCCTGTCTTCCGTCTGCAGCCCAGTGGCACCAGCAGATTCCGCCTCCCATGAGGAAAGCCCGACCCCTGAGTAGTCGCTACGCCGCCTTGGCCGGGCAGGGCCTCGACGTCATGTCCGCCTTCCCCAACGCAGACAACAGTCCCATCCTGTTCTCCAGCTCACCCGTGGAAGCATCCCTGGAGAGTGAGGAACTGTAGATGGCCGGGCAGCAGGAGGTCCCTGGAATCTGCAGTTTCTGTGATCCCCCCATCCTGGCCTCCATTTTGTTAAAAGCGCATGCAGTATCATCGCCAGAAGGGTTATGTGTTAAATATTTTGCTGTTGTTGTCCCCCCCCTACCCCTGGGAACCTGATTTATTACTTATATGGAGCTGAGCCTAATCTGCATCTCTGTCCTTTCTGACTAAGGAAGCTTTTCATGTTTACAGTGGGACAGATGATTCAGATCAAATGAAATCTTTACATACATCAAAAGGGCTTTAGATTATTGCCTTTAATTTCTTTAGGTAACAACTGGTGCACATTTCACTCTTGATAAATCAGACCCAGGTGAGCTGAACCAGTAAAGCAGTTCCGTGTTCATTCTCTATCTACCTACTGTGATTTGGTGGCTATAATGGTTTTTATCCTGCTTTTACAGCTTAGCTCTTCACAAGATTTTTGTTCTGTCTAGTTAATGCTGCGAATGTGTCCTAACAGTTACTGATTAAAGCAGAAAAAGTACAGAACCCTCCAGCCGTATTAATCTTATCTGTCAGACAAGGCTTGCCGCTCAAAATGCTGCAAACATCATTCAATCCATTTTATTTACTGAGTGATTTAAAAATCAGGTGAAGGTGTGACTTAGTTACAATATTAAAATATTAAATGATTGAGTCAATTATACTTAGAATGTTGACTCAATTATACTTAGAATACTGACTCAGTTATACTTAGAATATTGACTCAATTTTACTTAGAATACTGATTCAGTTGTACTCGGAATACTGACTTGTTGCCATTCAGAACACTGACTCAGTTATACTCAGAATACTGACCTGGTTATATTAATCACCACTCACAGGCATGGTTCAGCTGAGAAGCCAATCAGGGGAAAGCACAGACATTAGCACCTACCCATTTAGACATCTGATCACAGGTGCATGCAGGTTGTGAAACAGCTACCCAGTGTCTGCCGATACAGCGGTGAGATTATCGTAATTCACTTATTGCTTTCACTCTTGTATGAAATATTGCTGAAATGATTTTCTGTTGTCTGTTTTTGCCTGTATAGTTCCAGCACTGACCTTGGAGGTGGGCAGGGCATGCAGATGACGTGTTTTTAGCTACTTTTAAGGTGTGCTGTATCGCTGCTCTTTCTTGTGTGTAGATATGAACCCAATCCCAAATGTTCTACTTAAAGTTTATATTTGGACTGTTTATCGCAGTTTTTCACAGTGCTTTCAAAGTCTTGTATCTATGGTCTAATATCCTGCAGTTTTGTAAACGACATTTTAGCACATTCATTTCAATATAAAACATAGGCAAGGCATCACTTAGAGGGAGGGCCTTTAACTCTTTCTGAACATACACACGCTTCGTGATGCGTTACGATGACAGCGGCTGGGTCTATGCAAATATTTAATTGTAAAGTTGCACCAAACCAAATACTTTTACTGTGAATAAAGTTAATATATTTATTCAAACAAATTCAAATGTTATTTTCATGTGTTACAGCATATCACAATATAATTCTGTTTATATACATATAACTGACATGCTCAATCAACTTGTTCACAGATCAGAACAGATCAGTCACAAACTGGTGATCTTGCAGTTAATTTTGACGTTTGGTACCAAGCTATTAATGTGTCGTTGGACATTTTGGTTCAGTCTACTTTCATCATTAAGATACATTTGTGGACACGCCCAGTATGGTTTTATCATATATCAGTTTAGCAGTTTATTATAAATCGCATTTTGAACGTTAAACTTCTCTTTCAATGTGTCAGTGACTCATGGATGAAACATAACATATTAATAAAAAAAATTCTAATATCCTGTCTGTGCATGAAGGTGCAGCCAAGATAATATCAAATACAGATTCTGCCATCATACCTTTACAGGTGTTCAATGGTTTCATCACAGAGACATAAATATGCAGGCTAATAGCTTACATCAAGGAATTTATTACCTTTAAAGCGTATTTTGTGAGTGTGCAAAACTGTAACAGACACGGTATCTGTATGACAAAGTCACACTATAGTTTCTCAATGTTTCAAAAAGCTAGATAGTTTATTTTCAGAAGTACAATACAAAAATAAGCTCTGAAAGCACAGTTTTATAAATGAGATAATGATATTACACAGGTATAGGTCAGCTAGCAACGTTTAACAAGACTCAAGTAAAAGGAATATGACTGTTAAAGTCTATATTTTACAAATTTAAAGTAATAAAATAAAATAAAAAATCTCAGTTTCTATTAAGGGGCATTTTTGTGATTGATTTGATTAGGAAGTCGTGATTGAATTTGCAATTCTTGACTGGATTTTTCTTTTCCGAAAAACAAGCTGACTTTCGTTATGACAGATACATGCGTATTTTTATGGATTTTCACACAGACTTGTGAGAAATCCAAGCACTCGTATTGGTACAGATGACTAATGAAATAACGCTTGGAACAAAAGTATTTACCAGTCCTGAAGTGGATGAGCAGGCCCCTGTTTGCACCCCAAGGCACGGTTAGCATCCCAGCCTAGCCACTGCTATGGAAGCTGTCACACTTGTAGGCATAAGCAGAGTAGACGCATTCACTCCTCCCACCTCTAGGGGAGCTGTCCCCTGAGTAGTGGGGACCATTTTCTGGCTGCAGGTTCTGTGTATGCTGCTCCAGCCAGAGCTGCGGGGCCCCACGGCACCGGGGCTCCGTGAGGATGCGGCTGAGGGCCAGGATGTAGCTGAGCGCCATCTGCAGGGTCTCATACTTGGAGAGCTTCTTGTCCTGGCCCCAGCGTGGCACCACCCTGCGGAGCTGCTCGAAGGCTGAGTTGAGGCCCTGCATGCGCTTTCTCTCCCGTGCATTAGCGGCAATCCTCCTGCGGGTGGCGCTATGGCCATCCTCCGCACCCTTGGGCTCAGACTCAGACACGCAGCTGGCACCATTGGGCTGGTAGGATTTCATGCTTTCAACTGTGGGTCCTTCCAGAAAATTTCCAAGTTCTCCTGGTCTAAACTGTTACGTAGGTATGACTTGACTGAATTAAAACTGACAATTTGCTTCCTTGAAATAATGTCCCCCAGACTTCCCAGGTCCAGCTCAGATTCTCCCCCAGACTTCCCAGGTCTTGTTCCGATTCTCCTCCAGACTTCCCAGTTCCTGCTCAGATTCTCCCTTGGACCTCCCAGTTCCTGCTCCAGTTCTCCCCCAGACTTCCCAGTTCCAGCCCAGATGCTCCCCCAGACTTCCCAGTTCCTACTCCAAATCTCCCCCAGACTTCCCAGGTCTTGTTCCAATTCTCCCTCAGACTTCCCAGTTCCTGCTCAGATTCTCCCCTGGACTTCCCAGTTCCTGCTCCAAATCTCCCCCAGACTTCCCAGTTCCTGCTCTAACTGCTTAGTCACTGGTTAGGCTCAGCCTGGCTGGCTACTGCTCTGCGGCTTTTATACTCCATGATCGGGAGGTGAACAGGTGGCAGCAGGTGGAGCTGCTCCATCACTATAGCCTCCGCCCCAGGATCGCCCTCTGGGGTGCATGACACACACACACACAGAAAATCGTAATGAAATCCCAATTAACACAAGCTAGCACTGCAGTTGTGCTCACAGCCATGCACTACAAAAAGAGAGAAGACACCATATGTCCAAGGAGGTGCCCCCCCCCGTGACGAGCTCCAGAGGCAGACAGGATCAGCAGGGGGAACTGCCACTGAAGGCACATGAACCCCCATGCTCAAATTAAATTTCTAAGTTTCCTTTGTAGGCTGTAGTAGAATAACTCTTGTTTATGTAAGTACTGTGCAATGACAGCCCAAAGAGAGGTACGTCAGGGGGCTCCCTCATCACCCTTTAAGGGTCCTTAAATAAATTAGGGTAAATAAGCCGATTAATAAACAGACAGTGCAGTGCTGGAAGGCTCAGATGTACACAGATTGAAATATTTTCACAGAAAGCGTAACGTACATTCATTACTTCTAACTACAATTTAAAGAGCGATTAAAGGCAGAAACGGTTACTCCCCAGAGAGACAGTGGAGTGTGATTGTGGGGTTAGACGAACAGCAAACAGCATCCTCGCTCTCTGAGCCGAACAGATGTCACTGCAGGTCCAGAAGCTTCAATAATTAATACAATGTCAGTATTTATAAGTGAAGTCCTTACATGATGCCTGACTAAGATGTAATTAAACCTCGGCTGCTGATTAATGCCAGCTGGGGACGCAGCTGCTCAGCACATCGAGCACAGACAGCGACACTTTCCCAGGCTTCAGGCCCGTCTTGCTTCCAGTTTGGATGGTATTTTGCTACCTGCTGTTCCGAGGCACTCTGTCCTTTAGATTTACGTCTCTGTATCGGCCAGTATAAACAGCATTAAATGCTGAATGATTGAGTGAGCCTTGGAACGGAAGGTAGTGTTTAGTGTGATATCAACCTAAAGAATTTTTCATTGCAAAAAACTGAGTTTTAATAAATCCTTAAATGGCCATATTTAAGCTTGATTTTAATGGCCCTCATTTTGACAGAACCTCATTGGAGAGAATGGAGAGGCCTTTTGTGTGAAATTTCATTAGGTACTAATTACACTATGTAACAAATTTTTATTTTTATTTTGTTCTTGGGTACAAAGTGTGTTTTCCTAACCCGTTATGCCTAAAATAAACAGAAAATAGCTATTGTTCCACAAAAATTTTGCTTCTGTGATCAGGATAATGATATTTTGAAATTCGTCTGTTTTCGAGAAAATTCAAAATGGTGTCATTCCTGA
>JAAGVU020000061.1:2047671-2093002 GCA_011763525.2 Mormyrus iriodes
TGGGGAATCCTGCCCACCAGTCTGATTTATCGATCACGGAGCTGCGGTTGGGCAGCTGGCCCCCCCCCCCCACCAAATGCTTTCCTGCCTGTTACAAGTCCCCACCTTCACTTTCCACCACATCACCCCCTAGGCTTGTCTGGGACCAGTGGTTGGAAATAAGGTCAAGCCCAAAGCCCTTATTCATCCATATGTCCAGCCCAGGAACGAAAAGGAAACACTGACCGGCATATTACACAAAAACACTGAATTCAATGAACAAAAATGATGAAACTAGCTCACGCTGGAAGGGCTCTGTGGTGGTGTTCGGAACTGAAAGGCTTATCCGATTTTATTATACCTGTTTATGGGACGATCTGTTTTCAGAGAAGTACTATTCATTCATTCTTATTAACTATGCATAAATCTATCAGTCATTAATGCTTTTAGAAATAGCCTACTTTTAATAATAATAAGGCAATATAAAGAAATTATAGGTTTTTGGCAAATGTAGCCTCCTCACCCATCAGTGATAACTTTCTATGTAATTATGACGGGTGGATTTAGGTTTCGTATTTTTCGGGAATTTGTCAGTTTTCCTTCACAGAAAGTCAGCAGTGTAGCACAGACGCTAAAAGTCCATCCATCCAATTGCTGTAACCGCTTATCCTATTTAGGGTCGCGGGGGGGCGGAGCCTATAACGCTGAAAGTCACTGCAGATTAATGTAAAGCAGCTTTCTGCGGCGGGGAGCCCCAATGAAGCGCGTCATTGTGCGCTGCCTGTGTGTAACGTCAGTGTTCGGAGTCAGTCAAGTGTGAGCCACTGTGGGGGGGGGGGGGTAGCCGTCTCTGAGGAGGGAGGGGCGCCGGCCGCTTGGCTCCGCATCGCCCATCATCGTTAGGTGAGGGCTGTGCAGCGACACCTAGTGGCAGCTGATCGGCATCAGCGGATGGCGTTTCGCCAGCCCCGTCAGCATTATGACGTTTAACTCAGCAGCAGCGGCAGCAAAGCAGAAAAGGGAAGCAAAAATGTTACATTAATAACTCGCTGTCACATAGCTAAAGTGGTGCAGGAAGCGCTCAGACAATTTACTCAAATAAAATTATAAATAAACCGGCAAAAATGTCTAGTAAAAGCTGAAGCTGAGTATTACAGTAAAGGTACTTGTAGTCCCTGATGCAGCTGTATAACATGGCATTAAGTGTGTCCACTGTACGTATATTTTGTGAAATACAAAAGTTCTGTCATGAGTGCTATATTTTCTAATCTAAACATTTAAAACATGAAATGCTCGTTTATCACGAGTGCTTCAGAAATTATTCCCATTATGTTAACTGAAATTAGGTTTCCATAATTAACCAGCTAGCATAATTAACGCTGATAATCCCAGATAAGGGGAGCCCTCGCCCTCAGCCGCACAGATTAATAGGTCTAGTGCTGATATATGTGAGCAGGGCTGGGCGATATGATGGTATCTATCGTTTGATGACAGAAAAACTTCTATTGTTTCATATTACATCTGTCGTTTATTAAGTTGCGTCGCGAATCACGCTCATACACGGCGCGATGCAAGGAGGAGATTTGCGGCCCCGGCAGCGACAGATCGGCCGGCTGTGTCCGAACCCAGGGACTGCAGGGATGAGGCTGCTTACAATTTACACAAAAAGGTTCTAAATAATAGGGAAAAAATCAAATATTAATAAGTACCTTTTATTTGTCAATAGCTCAAAATGATAGAAATAAGTCTTTCCGTGTGGTAATTTCATATAAACCTATTCACAATTCACCAATAAGTCAGCCTGATCACACACATCCAAGCATCACCTCTTCCCAATTCCAAAGCCACTTTCCATAATGAATCAAAAGGTTAGTACAAACTGTATAGCAGAGGATGGGACTCGAGTCACTGACTTGTGACTCGACTCGGACTCGAGTCACGAATTTGATGACTTGTGACTCGACTTGGATTTGAGGGCAGATGACTGGAGACTTGGCTCGGACTGGCCAAAGAATGACTTGTTCCCATCCCTGCTGTATAGCAATCAATCTCTCCAACCGGAAAAAAAATCGCGAAGCCCAAAGGTAGTCTAAGAGCTGACAGGATTCAAACCTCTGACGCCTACTCTCTGCTTCGAGTCGATGGGCTTTATTTTGAGAAGAACAGCTCTGAAATCTCGGTATTATCTGTCCCATCACTACCTTTATAAAAACACTGAGTACAAATGTAGTCGAGCAGAAAGTACAAATATTTGCAGTAAGATGTAATAACAGTCACAGCTAAATCTACTTAAGTACAGAAATGTGAAAAATGTACTTAAGTACAGTAACAAAGTCATTGTACTTTGTTACTTTCCACCACTGCATTACTGTATATAAGCACTGTAAATGATGTATTATTGAATAACTGATTTAGTAAGAGTTATTATTAATATTTACCTATGCAGTTTATGTGTTTATTTTTGACATCTGTATGGAATAAAACTGATTCATAAAAGTAACAAAATGGTTTAAGTCACAAGCCCGGCTCTGTGAAGAACCCTCCCTTTTAAAAACAGGACCAGCGTGACGCAAAGAGCCTGCCATAACTCTGGGAGCGTCTGCCACGGATGCAGGAAGGCCAGTTGTAAATCTGAGCGTGGGGCGGTTCCCCTCCCACTCCTCTGTGAAGGCCACTATAAATGTGTGGGAGGCTCTTTGGAGAACAGGACCTTCAGGAAGACCTCAGGGCTCCATCTCCCTCCCAAGTTAAGGCTTCACTCCATCATGCTGGAGAAGCGGGCAGAGGCAGCCTTCGGCGTGCAGATGCAGTGTGAGATGGACAGCCTGGGCCGTAGGGCCTGGGTCAACCCGGCCTACAGCGCCTCCCCTCCACCCTCACCCCTCACCATCAGCGCCATCTGCAGCACTGGGGCCGGCCCGGGTAATCCGTACGGGTCGGCAGGGACCCCAATGGCGAACAGGGGCAAGCCGGAGCTTCACGAGAAGGAGAAAACAGTGGGCTGCTGCACGTATATCGCCAGGGGGATACGTGGTAAGAGCATTACAACCACCGTGGGGCGTGTTTGTGTACATGCAAGTACCTGGTGATAGCAGTCAAAATGACAAAACACCTATAAAACTATCACAGATAAGTAAAATTATAATCAGGGGCACTGTAAGGTGGGGGGGAGGGGTTGAAACATAATTGGATTGGTCTGGGTTGGGGGCCAAGTATGATATTATTTCAAGTCTCTAGCAGCACCCCTGTATATAATAATAATAATAATAATAATAATAATAATAGTGAAAAGTTATTTGCATCTTATAGAACTTTTTTCTGAACAGTAACATGTTTGAAAAGGTCCGTCAAAATCAGAATTGATATTTATTTATGGTCATAGATCCTTCTGTGTCATATATGATATTTTTATGGTCTCGGAAGGACATTCTGCACGTTGCTGTATGTGTGTTTGAATCTGGTCCGGCCAGGACTGTGGGGGACCACGCTGACGGAGAACACCACAGACAACCGCGAGCTCTTCCTGAAGACCAGCCTGAGGGAGCTGCTCATTTACATCTTCTTTTTAGTGGACATTTGTTTCTGTAAGTGACCCAAGCGACAACCTGTAACTGCAAAAACGGGGTATTTGCACACTGGTCAGTGACGTAAAGGGGTGGTGTGTGACTTGGGTTGGGACACTGTGCCTGTGATCCGAAGTTTGCTAGTTCAAATCCCGGCGTCGCCGGGGTGATTTGAGCACTGGGCCCCTGAGCAAGGCCCTTAATCCCCAAAAGCGCTGGGGACTGACTGGTCCTGGACTTTCAGGAAATCTGTGCCACAGAAGAATATGTGATGGGAGGCTGAAAAGTAAAGTAGAGAAGACGGTAACTGTGGGCTCCAATGGGACAGAGCTCTGGCGGAATTGCAGCGGCAGTGCGGGGCCTGGGGTGTCAGCTGTGGCATCGCCAGGGTCCCCTGCCTTCTCCAGCTGTGCGTCCTGTTTTCTGTGCTGTTTGTTTGGTGTTGGGTCGCGTTACATCACCCCCCTGTACACAGCGTCACCTCACAAAGCCTGGAGGCCGGGTGGCACCGGGCCTGGCTGGGCCCCGCCTGATAACCTCCGGCCCGGCTCGCTATTGATCCCATTCATGCGGGCTGTTTGTCAAAGCTGAAACCGCCGGGCTTTCTGTCTCTCGCCAGCATTGTGCTGGCCTCCACACCCCCACCCCCCCGGAGCTCAGTTACTCCTACAATGGCATGGGCACTGCCGCATGGCTTCTTTCAGGGCCCTTATCTCTGCGACTGCAAAGGTAAACACCACAGAGCTGAACAAAGTGTGATATGCCAGTCATAGCATATATCCAGGGCTGGACAATGGAGCCTTTGAATAGGACACTGTGCTCTGCTTGGAAACAGCAATGCTTTTCTGCACCTCCACTTTAGTGTAATTTATGAATGCAGTAAATCAGGGATGGTGATTTTTATTTCAGGAGGTGAAAGTGTTTCCCTTTTTTTAACCTTTCTCCTCAATCCTGAGGTTATGAATAAAAGTAGCTGTCGTCCGTGTCGCGTATACAGATATTGAGCACAGTGCCTAGACAGTAACACAGGATGGACCTCCGTGCATCTTATAGATTATTGGTGGCGAAGTGCAGTTTGTATGTGTGTGTGACTGAGCCGAGGTCAGCTGAGGCAAACCGTTATGGGGGCAGTCAGGTGGATTATGGAGGATCGGTGAATTGATTCAGAGCGGTTACAGCCCTGGGGAAAAAGCTGTTTCTTGGTTTGGAGGTGCAGGCCTTATATCACCTCTGAAGGAGCTCAGACAGATGATGGCAAGTGTGTGTAGAGTCCTTACGGATTCTGGTAGCTTTCCATGAGCTGTAGATGTCCTTCCTGCATCCCAGTAATCATCTGTGTGCTGGAGACAACTCATTGAAGAGAATAATTTAGCAAATGCTTTTATCCGAAGTGATGTTTATTTAGGTAGTACCTTCTTTCGAAGTGATGTAGAACTGTGGGGGCCCAGCAGTGACATCACTCCACCAGTGGTGGGCTTTGAACCAGCAACTTTTAGCCCACAAGCACCCCCCAACCCACAGAGCCACACAGCAGCACAGCACTCACAGCCCTCTTTGCTTTACAGTGACATATGGCATGACCAGCACTAGCGCCTACTACTACACCCAGGCCATGACCAATCTGTTCCTCAACACAGCAAGTGACAGTGGGGTCACCTTTCAGTCCATTGGTTGTCAGGCCGACTTTTGGTCTGTAAGTACTGAATCTCGGATGTCAGATGGATATAGATCATTTGTTTTCACTGTTATCAAACCTAAAAAATGACAACAGTGTCTAAATCCCACTGCTCTTAGTCATTTTAGGAATATTACTCTGCCATAGCCACTGCTGCAGCAGCATAAAACTTCTACCTTCCTTGATGTTGACTATTATGTTTGTAATTGACCTGATCTTGCAAAAAGTTTGCGCAGGGTCCACTGCTGGACGGCCTCTACTGGACCACCTGGTACAACAACCAGCCCCTCCTGCCCCAAGGACACTCCTTCATCTACTACGAGAATCTGCTTTTGGGGGTGCCCCGAATTAGGCAGGTCAAGGTCAAGAACAACTCCTGCACGGTCTACAAGGACTTCCAGCAGGACATCACAGGCTGCTATGACTCGTACGACAGCCAGAAAGAGGACGATAGTCCATTTGGCCTCATCAACGGGACCGCGTGAGTCACAGAAGCTGTGTGTCTGTATCACAAATGTACAGTGTGTGAGTAAATAATCTGTCACATATCTGACTCTTCATAATAACTTTATTATAAAGCAACTCCTCAACTGTCAGCTCTGATTCTCTATGTCAGAAAAGTAAAATCTGACCATCAGTACCGACCCACCCCCACTCAGCATATTGACGTATGGTGGAGTAACAGAACAGTATGTGTGTCAGTAACTTTCACATGAGTACTTTGGTGCTAATGTTTTCCTTGCCCATGCAGCTGGGGCTACCACACAGAGGCGGAGCTTAAAGGTCTGTCTCAGTGGGGCATTCTGGCAACATACTCCGGGGGGGGCTATTATCAGGATCTGAGGGTGACGAAGGAGGAGTCAGCCAGCCTTCTTCTGGAGCTCATGAAAAACCTGTGGCTGGACCGAGGAACCAGAGCCGTCTTCATCGACTTCTCAACCTACAATGCCAACATCAACCTGTTCTGTGTCATCAGGTAATGGAGCAGTCACAAACTTCAGGACCCCCCCCATTCTTGTTCATGCTTCATAGCTTGCTTTTGATCAGATGGTCTAGCAAAACAAAGTAGTCGTAGCTTAGCAAAGCTGGAATCAAGTTTCAATTGAAAGTTAAATGAACAAAACGTTCAGTGCTGTAAAAGGGTGTATCTTTCGCCTTAGCCTGCTCGTCGAGTTTCCTGCTGCTGGGGGCGCCGTCACTTCCTCCCAGTTCAGGACGGTGAAGTTGATTCGCTATATCAGCACCTGGGATTTCTTGGTCTTTGGCTGCGAAATGGTTTTTTGCCTCTTCATTCTGTACTACATGGTAGAGGAGATTTTGGAACTTCGCATCTACAAATTGTCCTACTTCACCAGCATCTGGAACATTCTGGACGTGGTGGTCATACTGGTGAGGGAAATGAGCATATTTGGAGAGAAATAGCGATTTATTGTTGTCTTACTAATGATTCATATATTTTTATGGTTTTAAAATGTCAGAATGCCGAATAGAAGCAGAGTCTCTAAATGCCGCAATGTACTTTCTGGTAAGTAAAGGTCATGTAACACAATTTTCTTTCTACAGCTGTCCGTCATTGCTATTATATTCAACGTCTTTCGGACAGTCCATGTGAATAATTTACTGGGGAGGATTTTGAAACAGCCAGAAACTTATGAAGACTTCCAGTTTCTTGCATTCTGGCAAACTCAGTATAACAATATGAACGCCGTCAACCTGTTCTTCGCATGGATCAAGGTAGAGTGGCAGCATCAGTGTAACGTATCTTCTGCCCGCATTCTCCACCAGTAGCGCTGATCCCTGAGCACATCCTGCCCCGTATGTGTTTTTGCAGGGTTATTAAATAGATTGTCAGTATTATATTTTAAGTTATATTACAGAGAATGTCCCTCCCTCTGCAGATATTTAAATACATCAGCTTCAACAAGACGATGACTCAGCTGTCCTCCACACTGGCTCGCTGCGCCAAGGACATCCTTGGATTCGCCATCATGTTCTTCATCGTTTTTTTCGCCTACGCTCAGCTGGGCTACCTGCTCTTTGGCTCCCAAGTGCGAACGTTCAACACCTTCTTCACGTGCATGTGAGAGCAATCCGGCATCTGTTGCGGCATGAGAAAACCACAATGAGTGTAGCGGGGAGCTGTAATGCAGGGGAACCCCATGCCGGGCCCAGGCCACAGAAGGCCGGGGGGTTCAGGGAGGGGCTGCTCAATTTACAATAGGAAGCTGTATATTTTCAGACCACTCCATTTTTTAAGACCTCTGACATTCACAGGTTCTAATCACATCTAACAAGTTACACAGCCAGCACCCCCCTCCCCCCCCACACTCCGGTCCGCAGTCATCAAAATGTTGGGAAGCTGATGTCCAGGGCTGTTAAAATCACGGTCCTCAAGGTCCAAGCCTTGCTGATTTTCCAGCTCTCCTTTACTTGCGAGTCAGGTGTGAAGCCACTGGCCAATCAGAAACATTAATTATTAACTAATCTGGCAGAACTGAAAACACGGCCTGGATTTGGAATCAAGGGCCAGAGTTGAAGATCCCTGGTCTAGTCTGATACATGGCAAACGTCAGGTGGAGACCGGCATGAGATGAACTGATTGTTCTGGAAGAGCTGTTCCTGTATGTGGTGGATGTACTGCAAAATTCTTAGGCTGTCAAAGAAAATTGTTTAAATGATCTTCATGTTAGTGTGAAGCTAAAACATTATATCTTTCAGCATGTGTTAGCTTAGCTGTTTCAAAACCTCTCCTCTAGTCATGTATTTGCAGTAACCATCAATATGCACCCACAAATTTGTTAAATTGACTCACTCACATACCATGTTTAGCTAATCAATACATTATTCTTCATAATTTACAAATTAAGTCAATTTATAAACAAATTTATGGAATAGCTGGGGTGCCCCAGAGGAGAGGTTTGGGACCTGAAGCGGTGTTTTCAAAAGGACTGCCGTAAAGCCTAATATATAAAAAATTTGAGTTAAATACAATGGTTCGCAATCCCAAACACATGCAGTACTTTTTGACGCTTGTGAAAACATTACGCAGCTTCTGTGGTTTGTTGGCTCAGGTACAGTACCCTATGTAGTAACTTTTATTATTATTAATATTATTATTGTCGTTGTTTATTATTATTACTATTGTTGTTGATGTTGTTATTATTACTCTTATGTAGGACCTACTGTATTATTATTTTTCTAGCTAACCTACAAATTTCTCAATCCTAACCCAGGGACTGCCTGTATTACTGTTTATCTGTATACATTGTAGTTTTAAATAGTGTTTTCTCCTTATAGCGCAGGTATATAGGTTTAAGCATCATTTTATCCCGGTGGCCTTTGCGTAGAGCCGTGCGCTCTGACGTAAGCTCTGGTGCCGTGTGGTTCATTCCGTCTCTGTGTCTCGTTCAGCTCCACCCAGTTCAGAATAATCCTGGGGGATTTCGATTATGATGCCATCGAGCAAGCAAACCGGGTCCTGGGGCCCATCTACTTCGTCACATTTGTGTTCTTCGTCTTCTTCGTACTCTTGGTGAGTTTAATATACCGTTTAATATACTGTCTCATACTCTGAGCACAGAACGTCACTTGAAACATCATAAAAGCCACGTTGTTGTTTCTTAGAACATGTTCCTGGCTATTATCAATGACACATATTCTGAAGTCAAGGAGGAATTATCTAAGGATCAGGATGAGTTTCAGTTCACCGACATCATCAGACAGGTAGCCAAATCGCCATATTCTGCTGCTGCGTGGAACATCTCCGACGATGAAGGAGCCTAACAAGCAGCAAAACATTTTGTTTCATCTCAGAGTTATATGAAGACGTTTATGAAGCTGAAACTTAAAAAAGAGAAGATCTCAGACGTGCAGAAAGCCTTGCAGAGTGGATCTAAAGAACTTGAGTTTGAGGAGTTCAGAGAAACGCTGAAGGAGTAAGTGTGAAGCCCTTCTCCTTGACCAGAAGATGACAAGGTGCTTACACCAGTTGTCTGATGTTTAAGATGAGATGACGACAGGGCTAGAGTGCACATGAGAGGTCAGTGGTTAGCAGGTGAAGGAAATAGATTTCTGACAGACTTACTTAAGGCTCAAGTCCTTGCATGGTGAAGCAAGTATGGTGCCTACAGAGGCAGCAGCTTATGTATGTGTAAGTGTAGGAGCGTGGCATGTCTGCTTTGTTGATGACTACAGAAGTGTCGCAAACCACATCTCTTGTCTTCAGAATGGGTCACACTGACCATGAGATTTCAGCGACCTTCTCTACGTTTGACCAGGACGGAAACCATGTTCTGGATGAGGAAGAGCAGAGAAGAATGAAGCAAGAGCTGGAGGCTAAACGGGTGTGTGGAAGGGGTACAGATGGTCTGGTACACTGTATATTAACATGTAGTTACTTTCCCTTGTGTATAATACCACTTTGTATACAGTGACTGACGCACACGCTGCTCTCTCCATTGACTGCACTTTATTTGGAATTACCTGTTTTCCTGTATATCTTAAATTGGTGGGTTGTGACGTGTGTACAGCGTGTTTTTTTAACCTGAGTCCATTATTCTGTCAGTAGAAAAACCTCACCAGCTCCCCCAGAGAGGGGATAGATCTTCAGGATCACTGATGTTTTATAGATGTCTAATAAGTGTTTTTTTATGTTTTAAGGACGCTCTCAGCGCCGAGCTACAGAACCTTGGAAAAAGCTATGAGGGCAAAAAGCTCCAGGAGTCCGCAGAGCATTGCGACTTGGAGAAGACCACAGCCGTCACCCAGGAGGAATTTCAGAGGTAAGTGTGCACTGAGCCGTACAGCACACTGCATTCTGCACGCACCGGAATGTAACAGAATGGAACACAACAGAACACAATGGAACAGAACATAACATAACTTAACTGAATGGAACATAATAGAACATAACAGAACTGAATGGAACATAATAGAACATAACAGAACTGAACGGACACAACATAACAGAATTGAATGTAACAGAATAGAACATAACAGAACTGAATGGAACATAATAGAACATAACAGAACAGAACGAACACAACATAACAGAATTGAATGGAACAGAATAGAACATAACAAACATTCCACATTACACCCAGATACCAGTCCAAGAAGCCAGGATGGGTGCCCTTCAAAACTCCCCATGTCAGTGGAGTGCCTTGATGGTCAGCAGGGTGGCCTGCAGGCCTGCACGGGAGGTTTTTTCTTCAGCAGACACTCAGCAAATATGGTGCAGAGAGAGACACACATTACACCTTTCAAAAGGATACTGGCAGCTGTGTTCAGGCATAATGGCCCCAGCACGATGCCTGAAACGTCGTTGTGGTTTCTCCCCGCCAAAGGCTCATCAGGCAGGTCGCGCAGCTGGAGCGCTCAATGGGCATGCTCACGTCCAGTGTGGACTCCATCATGGCCGAGGTGCAGCGGCTGAGGGGGAACAAAACTGAGCACAAAGACAGCCCGGACAAACAGCCGGGGGGCCTGGCCCAGGTGCGTATCACATTTCTCTGCAGCCATTCACAGCGCAACAAACGGCGTGGCATAAATGCGCCGCCTCAGCCCTTCAGAGATCCTGACGCTGTATTATGGGATGTACTCCTTTTCTGCACACATTTATAAACTGTGGAAACCTTTGATAAATCTGGTAAATCTGTAAAATTGTAGATTGTGTAATAATACACTCTAAAGATAGATGTTCTGTCCACTGTTTGTTTAGTGGACAGAAACAGAGAAGTTTTACTGCACACAAGCTCAGCTCTATAGAAAAAGTACAACAATGCAGCTGGCAGCATTTTCCTCTTTATACCTTTATTTGTACATTATACAATAATATAATAATGCATACCGTCTTTATTAAAACTAAATGATGTGTGCCATAAGGGGGTGGCGAATGGAGAGGAGAATCACGTACACAATCTGGCAACCACAGGAAAAGACGTACCAACCTCATTAACCTCCAACCTGCAAGGCTGCTGCTAACTGTCTCCTTTATAGTCTTGAATGCTATTCCTCAACCTTCTTTTCATTGAGGCATTCTGTTGGTACTTAACATCCCTAACATCCCAAATGTGAATCTGTCTTAAATCTGTGTGTTTTGTGTCTGGGAGTCTTGGAAATCAAAGACTTTCAATGTGTTTCTGTAGGATGACAGACGTTCTCCTGATGGAAACTCCTTAGTGAACCTTGAAGCTGGGGTGAGAGAGATGATTGCATCTTCCGCAGCAGTTGCCCCTGCAGAGAGCCCCGCTTCTTGGGGGAGAGATGGGACACGCCCCCTGTTTCCACAGGCAACATGGCCTGAGATTACAGAGAACATCAGGCTCAATGCTCAGCCAAAGAGCCAACTGTAGAAGGATGATCTGACCTCTCACTCACCACTAACTCCCCAGCACTAACCAAGTGTGACACATGGCTTCAATTCTGACTGGTAATTGTACGTTAGATGGCAAATATGTTTGACTCGTAAACTATTATTTAAAATATTTTGCCAAACTGCAGTTTGTCATGCAAAACCTTTATGAAACATGAAATTATAAAGTGCTACAAATTCTCTATAATCATCCTTTACACGTAAGCCAGTGTGAGATGTTAATTAATTCTGAAAATTAAATCTATGGATAAAAATCTAAAAGCAGGTACTTTCGAAAGAGATTTTCAAATAGTGTATGATTGCAAATGTGTAGCATGTACAGTGGATACCTTGCTCCCCCCCTCCCACACACACACACACACACACACACACACACACACACACACACACATATCACTGGTTTGTAAAGACCCAGAGGAAACTCTGTCCCACCACAAAACTTTGGACTTGAGGAGATCGACATCACTCACCTCCTGCTTGTTCCAGTGGATAGTCCTGGACCATAATTCACAGCATTTTAATATCATTAATGATGACATTAATTGCACCTTTCATGCCAGACCGGAGTGAAATCAAAAAATTAAAAGTGAAATATTTGATACTTTTCACAGAGTGACTCGTACCACCTGTTCATATCCACACCAATAAGTGGCTGAAGGCTTCAGAAATACTCTGAATATTATGTTGTGAAGTTAATAAGTGGCTATAATATGATGTACTCCTTTATGCAGCACTTATATGGAAGTTAGGTGTCTATAAATATCCAGTCTGTCTCTTAACGCTGTTGCTAGCGTGACGCGTGATATTACACATGTCAGTATGTAACAGAGGTTTGTGTATTTGCGTATGCTGTGTATCGACAAGCTTTCCTTGGAGGACGACCCATTAAAACCTTGGTACTATGTTAACCTTCATTAGACACCAGCAGGAAAATGTGTAGGTTTTACATGTATGTGGATTTAACAGCCAATTAATTGTCTTAAACTAATTAGAGAAAGTCTCTGTGAAAGTTGTTTATTGTTATTACTGTGTTATGTTTGAGAATAAAGTTGCAGTCACTGCATTGGCTGTGTTCATCCATGCGACGGAAACGCGACGGTACAGCAAGCGCCGGTGGAATGTACTGTGTTTTCACATCAGCAGTTCCTGCAGTGAGGGACATTCAGCCCTTCTTAGGGATGGGGGCCCGTGTCGAATATCACATGTCAGCAATGTGACTTACAGGCTTCGCATTTTGTCTCCTGATTTTACCTACATATCACAGCCCTTAATAAGTGGTGGTTACAAGGTGCTAAGTTGCGGTGTTGATGAGAAAATATAAGTATTCATTAGGGAATTTATATCACTTCAGAAGTCTAATTGGGTTTTTGATTCCCCTATTCCACCATTTGTGTCTGTGTCTGTGTCTGTGTGTGCACACCAGTCCCGAGACTTCGAGATTCGTCAAAAACATGGAACATGACAGCTTTAGGAGTGCATCAAGGCACCCAAAAGTATTTTCTTTAAGAAAACAGTCTTTACAGTAATTTCCACAGTCTGTATTTCTCACAGACAGTGAAGCAGAACTTCTGAGAATCGTGTCAGCCCCAGCGACAGCTCGCCGCCATCATCCTCCCAAAGCTCGTGGGGGGGAGGGGCTGCTTGTGTTTGCCCCAGGCTCCAAACGGGACCACCAGTGCGCTGACATTGTCCTGGGTTCCATATTGCAGAGCCTGTTATTAGTGAAAAGAAATGTCTGTCTGTGTGATTATGCTTACACATCACCTGCAGCCTCTAACTATACAAATATATCTCTGGGGGGCCGGGGGGGGTTGAGCCGTCATCACCCATCAGCCCCCATTTTAATGGACATGTCAGCAAAAATTAACAAACAGTTAAAGTTCTTACACTTCGGGCAGTTGTGAAACGTACTTGGTCGGTGACGACGCAGGCAGCCTCCAATGGATCCTGGCACCTCTTCACAATGTCACATATTTCCTGACTCTCCATGATTCCGCTCACGCCGTCTGTCATTAGAACTAGGAAGCTGTCGCTCTCGTGGTCCACCTGAAGAGACGATGTACGCTTTTAAGTCTTGCCGAGGAATAGACTGAACAAGACACACAACCTGAGCGGAAGGCCTGCCATACATTTACAGTTGTGATCTCTGGCAGCGCGATAACTCCGTAAGACTTCAGCTGGAAATCTCCAATGCTCCTTGTCATCGCCAGCCTCCCGTTGACATAAGGTTCCCCTACGCTGTTCCAGTGAATGAAGCCACCAGACTCCTGTATCCTAGAACAGAAAATTTATGGAAAATTGAAATCGCCGCCTAAGTAACCAACTACACCTGATGAATGCATCGGGGGACAGGCGGTCACACACATCAGTCCAGTGTCAGGATGCAAAAGGTCTGAAATTTTCCAAGTGTACCTCAGCTGCTCATCCTTCCTCCGGGCACTGTGGTCTTCCGTCAGGTGAACAGCTTTGCCTCCCCGGCACAGGGCGGCCCGGCTGTCCCCCACGCTGGCAACCACAAGCTCGGACTCGTGCCGTAGCAGAGCAACCGTGGCCGTGCTTCCAGAAGACGGGAGCTTGTCTAAAAGGGGACAGTTTCCGCCATCTTTAACCAGCTGACTGGAGCACTGTCACTGTCGGGTGTCACTTGTCACCCCCCTTCTAAATTTAACAAAGGTTATGACCATTGTAAGCACAGAATGTGGTTCACACACATTTTTAATTATCTATAAGATTTTAAACTAAGGTAGAAGCCTGGAGGGAAACCTGTGTGACATGTTAATCTAACACACTGACACCAAAATAGACTTTTTGTAACTATCTTTGTCTTGTATTTCCATGCAGGACCCTATTTACTGCTGACATACGGGGTGTAAAGTATTCTGTACTGCAGGACATTACGCCCCTCATTCTGAAGTATTAAAGCGCTGTGCCAAATGCAGGCTTTTCCAAAAGCAGAGTGCAGAGATACGTGCCAAAGGAACTTGGAGCACCTCACCATCATCTGTTTCCCTTATGCTCTGAAGAAAATATGCATCGACTTGAAGGAAGGATTTCATGAGAACTGATTCCAGATCCGTCTCATGTTTAAGATTTCTCCTGCAGAGAGGAATAGATGGTGTTTGCGTTTTGCAGGCTAAATCTTCCACACACAGCCCCATGCACTAAAAAAAAACGTTTAACCCACTGAATAAGGTGGCCGAGATTCCTGGAGCAGAACTCAGCGGCAGAGGCTCCACCGTGACCGTCGAAAACGGCGAAGATCATGATATCTTCAGAGAGGTGGGAAACGGAGAAGCGGTCCTCGTTCTCCCTTCTTTTGCCCCTCTGGCTGGCGTGTCCCACGCTGGACACACTCGGCTTCCGCAGGACGCCGCTGAAGTACGAGGATGTGGGTGGCAGGTCCACTGGGCCGTCCAGCCAGATGCCCAGGCTCTCCCAGTCAGTCTGAGGCTCCGGGCTGTTCTCTGCTACTGCCAGCTGCGCCCGATGCCCCCTGCCCCCCGAGAGACACCTTGGGCCAACGGAGCACCTCCCCATGGCCCGCATCAGGAAAGCCTTCCCATGATGGCCGAGAATAAAAGCGGCGGAAGACATCGATGCGGAAGGTGTCTCAGAAGGTCTCACCTGAGGAGACGCCCAGGGACACAGAGTATGAGTATAAGCAGCCAGCTAGCCATGACTCAGGGCAGCCGGTCAGCGGCCTCCCTCGCTGTCTGTTGGGTGAAGTTTTTCCCTGAGTACTGACCAGGGCATTTTCGTTTCAAGCCTCACAGACTTTTTAAAAAATGACACTGCAGTGCATGTGTTTATCAGCATGGTAACTGCAACCTATTGTAGCCACTGAAAAGCATGCATTCTTTCAAGTTGTTGCAGAACCCAGCAGAACCAAATTTTATTTTAAATATCAGTCTCTTAAAAGTAGGTCAGATTATACACTGCAACTACAATAACAAATGACATGCCTGAACACACACACACACACACCCCTTTACCCCGTCAGGATGTCTGGTGGACTGAGGACACCCCCTCAGACAGCCCCGGGGTTTTAATAGCCATGGGGGGGAGGGGGGGAGGTACTGCCTACTTTTGGCAATCAGTAACTTTATGTTATCATAAATTCACTTCCTCTCCTTAAATCCTATTGTTTTCACATTTTGCCAGTATGTTGGTCACTGAACACTAATCATGTTAAGCACACTGCGCAGTGATTGAAACTTTGTCACGATAGATACATGAGTAAATCGTGGTGTCTTTACCGTGTTAGAGCAGAGTGAGAAGCCAGAGGAGCCATGGAGCTGATGTAGCCTAACATGGCATAGCCAAACACAGCGTTGCCTAACATGGCGGCCCATTTCTCTGACAAAAGGAATGGCCCTGTAGTTTAACACACTGTACCCTAACACAGCATAGCTTACCACAGTGTAGCCTAACACAGCGACGCATCTCTCTGTTGATGAATGTGACCATGGAGCTGGCATAGCCTAACACGGCACACCCTAACATGGAACAGCTTAACAGGGTGTAGCCTAGCACAGAGAACTGTAACGCACTGCAGCTGGAACCGGCATAGTCTAGTACGGCGGTTCGTTTCCCTGACGACAGGAGCAGAATGACTTGGCTTGAGTGTCGCGGCCATGCCCTTCGCTGCATCAATAGAGCCATCCAATGAGAAGGGGATAAGGCCGGCCGTAGCCAATGAGTATCTCTGTATCCATCCTCATTTTGACTGTCTTTCAGTTTGGGGCACAGGTTAGGTTACAGCAGCATTTTCAGGGCCACACCTTCTAGGAGATCTCCATAGCACCCCCTAGGATGCAGGGAGTCAGAGAAGAGCTGGGGAAATACCACGACAGCTTTCAGTGTCTGCCTCTCTTTACCCACCAAAAGCTGCTCCCCACACGGGATTAAGAAATGATTCTGGAACAATGCTGGAAGACGGCTAGCGTTTAAGCTGCAGAGCCAGGTGGTCGTCACTGCTACAGCGGGTGTGCTGGTCCTCTGACACCCTCTGGAACACACTCCTTTGCTAATGCTTGTCTGTGATCGATCCAGCGCTCTCGGGGTCAGAATGCGCACGGGGGGGTCCCGCTACCCCAGGCCCTCATACAGCGGTGTCCGCTGTCAGGGACAGGATAATTTGTTCCTGGTGCACATACCTTCGGAGAGACACGATACTGCCGCCCTCCTCCTTCCCCACGACCTTCAGCTGTTTGCCTCCTGCACCTTCGTATATAAAGTAACACTGTTGCTATGTTTACTAAGGGCAGAAACGCCCCTATGGCATTGGGATTACAGGATGCCAGCTATCTCCGTCACATTTCATTGTACCAATGGAAGCGTTTTTAAATTGTAACGCGCCCTGATTAATTCCTGAAGACCTTGAAGGGATTCGTTTCATCACGGCTTATCCATCCACCCGTCCACCAGCCCGGGGGATGGCTTCCTCAGGCTGCACGCCAAGTGCCACTCAGGAATACGTGTGCCTGTGTGCGTGGCACCTTCTGGCTCCATGACCTCTGAGTACACACTCACAGATAAGGTAACACTGTCTGTAGTGTATCTTTGGCTGAGTATGATGGTACATTCTGTTCTATTTTTACATGGTAAGGTAGCTACAGCATGTGTGGAAAAGTCCAGAAGACCATCTCTGCAGAGCCCAGAGATATACACATAGATGCATATCCAGGCTGCAGCCCGCCATAGGCCATGATGTGAGCAAAGGTGACAGTAGCTAACAATGTGTATCGCCTGGGGCTACTGTACAAAGACAGTGATTTGAAGGCTTTTAAAAGCAAACAGCAGGCGAGTCAAAATTAGAGAGTTTTAAGTAACATTTAATTGACTGTTGAGACTAAATGCAGTCAAACGCCGACAGGTTATACGTGGTGAGTTTTGCTTGAACTCAGCCTGTTCCTATAATCCACAGAGCATCAACAGGAAAACTTTCCTAAACCCACAGTGCATATTTTTGTCCTACCATGGCATCATATACAAAACAAACAAACAAGAAAGTACAGGCTTGCTACTATATACAGTGGAGAAATATTTCCAATTGTCTGTTTATTTACTTGTTTGAAGTAAGAATTTTAACAATTTCTTAACTTCATTCGTCATTCAAACAAACTCAATTTCGGTCATTTACACTCAATGCTCAAGCAACCTGGAGAGAATACATTTTATAAACATGCAAATCACCCTCCAATGTCCCTGAAACGAAATACCCATCAGCAGTCACATCCTGCTTTAAATAAGCATGGCACACATTTGTGGAAGAAAACAAGCTCTGACAACTGAGAAAACGCTTTTTATGAAGGCTTGGTTCTGCCAAATAAAAAATGGGCGCAAAATACTTCTTAAAATTAAGGCTTCTCTTTAAATTACGCAAAACAGATTCAGCATTTCAGTCACACCTCTCTCCCCGTCGACTTTATACAGCATTCGGGTTGTAAAACTCAACATTTCTGCTACGATATAAGAACGCATGCTTTAAAAATCCTTGTCGGTACCAAGTTATCAAAGACTATTTACATGTGTAGCTTGTCAGAACCCCACCGTCTTGATGCTACATTTACATGAATATGCACAGAATCGGACATTTTACAGGGCAGAGTTAAATCGGGACCAATAACCTAAGCCAGAACAGAAACAAAACAAAGCCTGAGTGCATTCATACATACATACTTCCACACGCGTGTATAAAAGAGGCCAGCTTAAGCTAGAATGAAAGTGCAGGGCTGACTGACGGGCTGAGCAGGAGAGGCAGCCTAAGCGGCTCCATTCTGAGCCCAAATCCTTTTTTGCTACCAAAATTGGCCTCACATTATTGGAACTCCTGCTGTAGCATGAAAAAAGAAAAAAGACCCCCCCCCAGCATCATGACTCAGAAAATGGTCCACAGTCCTTAAAAAAGCATCATTTACAAATAATTTACAACTTACATTTTTTGCAAAGTACCATTTCCTGTGAGACACACGCCCCAATGGGAGACGCCAGTGGGGGGGGGGGGGTCTGTCCCGTTCAGGAGGGGGGGGCGGACATGGTTTGCGTTTGCCATGTCACAGCGTGAAAATTCAGACAAGAGTTTCAAAAAAAGTTTAGTCGACTTTATTTCATTCATACAATTTCGCCAAAGGAAAACTAAATCCCATCCCAGAGTCCCTCTCCTCGCCTCCCCCCACCGTAAAAAAGCCATCCGCTCGCTCCGGCAGGGGCACCACGGCACCTATGGCTCCAGGTCTTCTCGCTTTAAAATAAATACTCTTTGCAGGCAGAAGCACGCCGCTCTCTCCCTCTCCGCCTTGGCGCTCCCCCCCTCGCTCTCTCTCGGGGCGTGGCGTGGCGTGAGATCCAGCTCACTGCGTCTGGTAGCCGGCCATGCTGAAGCTGGGCTGGCTGGGCATGACGGGCGCCGCCTGTGCCTGGCCCGGCTGGGCCCCGAAGCCGCCCATCCAGGCAGGGGACTGCGTCTGCCTGCAGAGGGCACAGAGACACACAGAGGCACACACGTGGCTTACACACTCCTCGGGGTGTGGGGGCGGGGCACGTCAGCCCGGAAACGGCGGCGCTCGGTCACCTCGATATGTTCTGTGCTGCCGCGGCCAGGATGGAGTCCCTACAAAAATAACATCAGCTTAGCCGCGGAAAGCTCCGGACCCACCGTCTCAAAGCCCTTACAGGTACACAGGGATGCTTATTCATGCTATGCAGACGGTAACGTATCTAACGGAATTAAATGGAGCAACACGACATAAAGGCACTGACAAAACACCAAAGGCGACACATGGCTGGGCACTGCAGAGGTGCGGACTTGTGGGATAAATACCAAACAGTCAGAAGAAATGGCTGAATCAGAACATATGGCTAAATAAATGATAAATTCCGAAAGAAATATAAGATAAAGAAGGACGTGACAGAGTAGAGTGCAAAGTGTGGCTCAGTCCGGTGAAGTGTTGGGCCAGACACCGCTCCTAACCCCATGGGTGGCAGCCCCGCTGACAGATCCCCGGCCAGAGCTCGGTGTGGCGAGCGGCTGCTACTCACTCCATGCCGAAGCCCTGCTGGTTCCAGGCCTGGCCGTACATCCCGTAGGATGGCACCTGCCAGCCATTGCTCATGTACTGGCTGTACTGCTGGGGGTTCCCATACACTTGGTTCCACGGGCCCCACTGGCCGTAATCCACCTGAGAGCGGGGGGAGATGCCCGAGGCCGGTCACTCCCAAGGGCACCTCAGCGGCTCGCCCGTCTACGCGTGCATGTGGGGCTCAGCTAGCGTCCCCTACCTGCTGGAAGTTCTTGGCCATGTCCGGAGACTCCTTGCCCCAGTAGCACTTCACTACGTGGCTCTCGATGGTTGTGCCGTTTACGGACACGATGGCGTGGGCGGCGCTGTCATGGGTGGAGAATCTGCCAAAAGAACAAAGCCGATATCAGCCAGCCTCAGGTGTAGCGGGGATGTGAGGAAGGAATTACGCCATCTCTCCCACCCCACCCCAGCTAAACCGACAATCGGAGAAGACATGGGCAAAGTTGTGACCTCCTGGGAATGTCCTGAGTGTGGACACACTGCCACCTTGAGGGGCCTGGAGTGACTGCAGTTTGAGTACTCCTTTGTGTGCCAGATGTGCCTCTGAGCCTTCTAAACAGAGGACTAGCTGGGACAGCCTGACTATGGAAGCTACACCACGTCCAGCTTGACCATCATATAGAAATGAACAAAAGTCTATGGGAAGGTTCTATTCTGACTTTGTCAAGCATTAAAGGACGGTGAGGAATGAATGATGTCCTGGGAAGGTATGTCGGTGTTCACAGGAGCTGACAGACTCGTGCAGAGGTCACCCTAATGGTGCACCTGGACCGACCCACACTGAGCATAACCTCTGCGGAAGTACAGTGTGATTCAGCTGCCTCAAGGTGGCGCAATGGCTCTATCAGCACATCGGCAGGTGACACGGAGGCTAGGAGACCTGTCACTCCATTTTCTGCTGAGATATACCACTGTTAGACACACAGGCTTGCCGTATAAACTCATACCTGATGAATGAGTAACCCTTTTCTGGGAAAACTCGGATCTCCATTATTTGGCCAAACGGTGAAAATGTCTGCCGCATAAGTTGCTCTGGAGAGGGAAATGAAGAATTAATTCATGTCACATAATCTACATGGGCGGTGTTGTGACATTTCAGGCTTCTCTCTGACAGATGTTACAGGTTTGACTGTGCAGTTGCGCTGCGAGCTTACCCGAGAGCCCTGACTGTATCCCACCGCAGTAAACCGTGCAGTTTTGAGGACTCGACTGATTCACCACATCTTCGAATCTCAGCTGCTTGGAGTTATCTGGAAGAAGCCATCATTGGCACATGAGCTTGCGTAGACCAAACGGAGCACTATCGAAAGCTCGAGCCTGGAAATCGGCCTTGTGGCGCTACGCGCTGAGTACAATATGGGCTCGTCATGCGAAATTGCATCCACCATCCAAATTCCTTCCCCTGTTTGGCTGGTGATACGATCGTAAATTTAATGTTAACCCGTGACGTGCGGCCAGTCAGCCTTTACTGCGGCAGCCAGCAAGCGTCTACGATATTGACGAATATTTTCAAAAAAGCACCTAAAAAAGGTGTTAATTATAAAAAAGTTTAGATTTAGCTTGATAGTATAAATGACATGTTATATTACAGTTTAACCAATGTTTTATTACATTTTTCAAATTTGATTGTATATTTAGACTGATAGCAACAGCAAGTGTTTATATTAATAATTAGGTCTGCAAGTGGCATTTTGCGTGTATTATAACAGCATGGCTCCATAGCCCGGGTGCGAGACGGACCTGCCTGCAGCCCAGACCTGTCACCCACTGAAAGCATTTGGCGTATCATGAAACAAAAATACGACAAAGGAGACCCCAAACTGCTGAGCAGCTGAAATCCTATATTAGGCAAGAATGGGACAATATTTCATTTTCAAAACTCCAGCAGCTGGTCTCCTCAGTTCCCACACGTTTACAGAGCCGTTAAAAGGGGAGCTGATGCAGCATGGCAGTAAAGAAGCCCCTGTCCCTACTTTTTTGAAATGTGTTGCTGGCATCAAATTCAAACTCGGCATATATTTGTCATAATAACATTTCTCAGTTTCAACATTTGTATGATGTCTTCATTCTATTGTTAATTAAACATGGGTTTATATGATGTATAAATCATTGCTTTCTGTTTTTATTGACATTATACACAGCGTCCCAACTTTTTTGGAAACGGGGCTATAATAAAGATGTCGCTATCAAACTAAATATGCATTAACAATCTAATAAAACAGTGAAACAAACCTTGTCGGGCTAAATATACAGATATAAATTAATAAAACAGTGCAACTGAGCCAAATATAGGCCCACATTAATGATCCAATAAAGCATCTATATAGCTATGATAAAACAGTGGTTATACTATCAAGTTAAATGTAAATGATTTTCTGTCATAATTAATAAAAACACTTTTTTTTAAAACATTCATCAATGTAATATAATCGTATTAACGTAAACGCTGGCGCTATCAAGCTAGCTTGAAACTTACGGTTGCATCATTGGTCAAACGTTCCAGGAGGAAGGACTTTGGATGGTGGTGAAATTTCAACACACAAACGCTGTTGCGTAACTCCTTGACCTTGAGGGTCGATCCTTACGTTTCCCAAACACCGGTGTAGGACCAGTAGGAGCGTAAGAGAGCCGTCAGCCACCTTAGCCATGAGTGTGAAGACACACTTACTCTCCTGCACGTTCTTTGGTGCTGGTGGTTTGCGTGTGGCCCAGTTGGTGCGAATCTGCCGCCCCCCCAGCCATTGGCCCCCCATGTGCACGATGGCGTTCTCTGCGTCCTGGGGCACAAAGGAGACACGGGGCAAGGATTCATCTCTCTCAACAGCAACATCTGCCTGCTTCAAACCTTCAGACAGAGGGGAGCAGCACCAAAGGCCTGTTTTGACCCCAAAACCATGTAAAGCTGCCCATCTGAGATATTTTAGGCATGAGATGGTGAGGAGTGATTCATCCAGCCCTGACTCAATTTAATATTCCTCCCTACTGGATTTTGTCATTTGTAAAAGCAATATTTAAAATATATAACTTCTTCTTACAAAAGCAGCGTAGTCTGGATTTGTAAACCACAAATTTAAGGGCAGTTTAAAGGGATACGTTTTACAGCGTTTTCTCCTTCAAACATTTGCCAGCGCCCACAGCATATCGCCGAGCTGCGACCTACGCCCCATCAGCAGGGCAAGAGGCTCGTCGTGAGTAACCCAAGGTTGCCCTTTCGAAATTAAGATGGCCGGCTACATTTAGATGATTTGCGGACAGCCATTGATATGTTTGCAGCCGCGGTGAGCAGGAGGAGGTTCAGAAACGTGGAGGAGAACCAGGCACTCGGCCTTAACACGCCGCGGGCTCCAAAGCGGGCGAGACTGGCACCTCTGTCGGCTCATACAGCCTCTTTACAGGGCCATTCTTACTGCAACAAGCAGCTGATTGATCCTGCTCGTCTTACAAACCTAGCGAATGTAACACACTGACTACACTCAGAAACGCTGCCTGGGAAAATACTCTCTCGGGAGCTGCTCAAACCCTATTTTCACTTTTAATTTTATTTTAATACACTTTCCACTAAGTCCCCTGTTAACATTAAATCACAGAGTCCCCCCCCGCAATGGCTGGATGATCATGCCATGGTATTTGAACTTTTTTTTAATGTCCGTCAATCCACTTTCCTGAGCCGAAGGCTTACCAGTTTGTTATAGAAGGACACAAATCCATACCCCTTAGATTTCCCCGTGGTCATATCCTTCACGACACGAGCGTCTCTGCAAGAAGATATGACAATCTAATCACAGCTCACACCTGCAAAACGGGGGCAGATTAAAAGGAACCACACACACTGTATTGAAGAACATCTTTTTATGTTAACCCAAAAAGGATTATGTAAATATCTGCCTAGATCTTGCTCAATTGATAAGAAAAGTTGAACTGACAAGCAAAACTGAATTTTAAAAATATATAAAACGTAAAACATGCAACCTACACTACAGTCAAAACTTACACTTAAATTTTACGACTCATTTCATAGTTACGGGAAGATGTCCCCTTATCATTTAAAGACTAACATCTAAACTCCTAGACACTAAGGTTAAGGCTTGCAAGTCAGTAAATCAACACTTCTTACTTGGTCTGCCATGCACTCATATGTTCTGCTAATGGTGCTCAGCCTACCAATAGAAATATATAGAAATATCAAAGAGGAAAAAAGGAATTAAAAGGCATACATGGCCTGTTAACAGATTCTTTATTTTTCCTGGTCAATTCTTTACCACCAATATGGAGTTTGGGAAGCTGCAAATTTCGAAAAATTGACATTTTCAGAATTTTAAGAGAGGAGAGTAAAACTATGAACAGTATTACGCAAACCATGAACACAACACGGCCACACAAACTCAGACTGGTCATACTGGCAAAGGCTCAGCTAAAACGTTACTGGCAGGTCTGTCAAACGAATGCAATGAAGTGTATAGCAATAGGAACAAGATCCCAGTGCACACAGCCTTACAGTCATTCCTCACTGCTCATGTACTGTTACTTACCATACCTAAAGGAAAAGACACTCATTACACCTCGGCGGGGAGCAGGCACGGCGGCCAATCAGACGCGGCACCGCTCGGCCCGGCAGCCAATCAGACACGGCACCGACAGCCAAGTTTCGCACTGTGTGGCAGTAACCTACTGCAATGCCTCAAGGCTGAGCTATTTGCACGAGAGGCCAATGAATGCTCTCATTACCCAAAATGTGAGGTGTTACCAGAATGGAGCAGCTGAAATGTACATATGCTGGAGGGATTCAGCAGCGAGAGGCTGCCGGGCAGCAGTCAGGGGCCACTTCCCTAAGCTTTGGGGACCCTGTCAGGCTCTGATTTTGATACTGTGCACTGCGTATTCACTCTCTCGCATAAGACCTCAGCCGGTAATGAAGAGTTTCCATGCAATTCAGATCTGAATACACAGAACTTCACTGAATTATTTCATCAGTTATGATAGTCAGCACTTACTCAGTAACATGGTTTCCGTTAACTTTAATCTCAGCCGGAGCCTGAATGCTGATTAGATCTGATTCGATACAGGTTTCAGATGCACAGAAATAACTGGAAAGCTATGGCCACCATTTCTGCATTTTATTTCGTGTTAAACTGAAAGGCTTCATGTGGCATTTCTTTTTTCATGAATAGTCAAACGTAAACTTACAGGTTAAGCATAACACATTCTGTCAACAAAGGCCTAGGCAGATCAAAACCTTATCATGCAGCGTCAGAAATACAGCACATATTACAGACGGTGTCACGTCACAGATGAATCTATGAAGCTTCACACTTACGAGATTTTACCAAAGGGGGCAAAAGCGGCTTTGATGTCTTCTGTAGTTATCTCAGGACTCAAATCCCCAACAAACACGTGGAAGTGATCTGAAAGGAGCAGACAAGAATGGTTAGGACACACCCTCCCAGAGGGAACCGGAGTACCCGGCACAGGTGAGAGCGTGATGGAAGGTGAGGAGCCTGAAGGATTTGAAGGGATCCTCACACAGATGCAACACCTCACACGGGGTAACAGCTGCCACGATTACGCGATTAATCTCCATTACTAAAAACCTCTGATTACAATTCTGCTCCTCGATTTCTTGCCAATATGGCGGAAGGGAGGTGCGGCATGCAGGATGAGGGTCCAGAACAATAGAATCATTTACGTGAAAGCGCTTCACATTGTAAGTGAATAAAAATGCAGCTGTCTGTCAGTATTGCAAAGCACAACTTAAATATCACCACAGAACAACTGCAATGGAAATACACTGAAATACAAGACGACATTCAGGTTTCGGGGGACTAACCCAATAATGCGAGGTTAGCCACAGATACGTGCCACTAAGCCTGCCTTGTTCATCACTCTGACTTAAATTATTTTGCGTAATTTGCTTTCTATGATTCCTGTACATCAATATAATTGCTGCTAAAATGAAGATTAGCCCTGTCGCTTAGCTGCATCATGTTACACAATACAGTACATATTAACCGTACAATATTATTATTTTGTGAACTGAACGATACAGGCTGAACAATACAGGAAAAAGTTCACCTTGCGATGATTGAAGTTTTTGCAGTATTTAGGAGTTGAAAATGAACTATACAGCCAAACAGAACTTATTTACCACTTATTTAGTCAGATAAGTTGGTGGTGTTGCCAAGAGCTGTGCTGACAGACGCAAAGCAGTGCCAACAATCATTATATTATATTATGTAAAAGATTACTTGATGAATCGTCAGAGCAGTGATAAAGTGGACAGCGACAGGCCGCGCGGGAGGTAAGAGCAGTGATAAAGCGGACCACAACAGGCCGCGCGGGAGGTAAGAGCAGTGATGAAGCGGACAGCGACAGGCCGCGCGGGAGGTAAGAGCAGTGATAAAGCGGACAGCGACAGGCCGCGCGGGAGGTAAGAGCAGTGATAAAGCGGGCAGTGATAAAGCGGACAGCGACAGGCCGCACGGGAGGTAAGAGCAGTGATAAAGCACACAGCGACAGGCCGCGTGGGAGGTGAGAGCAGGGCACGTACTGGATGTGTCTTTCTTCTGACTGCTGGGAGTTGTGGCCCAATTAACTTTGACCTCCTGGGGAGAGAAAGAGAAAGAAAAAGCTGGAGAAAATGGACCAGAACCGCTTAGGCACATTCACAGAACACTCATCTGTTCATTGTGTAATACTGCTTATTACTGTACAACCCACTGTACAATACTGTTTATTACTGAGCTGTTACTACAGAATTCTGTGCAATACTGTTTATTACTGAGCTGTTACTACAGAATTCTGTGCAATACTTTCCCAGATGTTCCTTGCTCTTTTTACTGTCAAAATGTGTGTATTGTGCTACTGTAAACTTGCAAGTTCCTTTGGGATTAAAAAGCTTTCTGTCTGTCTATTGATCCACCTTCACAGCAGTGAATTAGCAAAAGATCCAGGCTGGGTAACCACGCAGAGAGGGCCGCCCACACGGGCGCTGACAGGTACGCGGCGTTTACCTTCCCCAGGATCTTCCTCCCGTTCATCGCTGCAAGGGCGGCAGCGGCGTCCCTATGCTCATAGAACTCCACAAAGCAATAGGGGTCATTGCTTGTGTGCTGCAGAAAAGAGGAGCCAACATAAGAGCTGAATGGAGCCAATCCAAGCTCACATGGCAGACCGAAGGCCAAAGGTCACCATCACAGTCCTGTGCTTTCGCTTCAAGGTCAAGCTCTTCACATAGAGCAGCACCAAACAAAGCACTTCGACTGGCTCTGGAAAAAGAGCTCAGGCGTGCACATCAGCTATGTCCTCAGACACATTTCACCACCTCAGGCAAGATGAGCTTCCTGAAAGCTTTCTGCATTCCAAAGGACCCTCTGCCAGACATTTAAAATGTCTGACACATACATACACCTACTGGTGTAAACCGTGCTAATCGAAACACCCTCGATGTGGATGGGTCTGTGGGCCAGTCTGGGCTGGAACCAAACCACGTTTTAAAGACTCACTGTACTCCAAAGACAATCCACCTGCTTTCCTTTTTTGCATATTGAGGTCAGATTAAACATGAACTATTGTTCCCCACAAACACTTAACACCACTGGGACCAATTTACCATTACCATTTAATGTCGAAAGTAAATGGAAATTCCAGAGTGCCTGGGGACAGAAAATCGTCACTTCCAAGAAAACAGATGTTTTTTTCCCCCTGATGACTCGGAAGATGACCTCTGACAGTGATCATTGAAACACATGGAAAGCAGTGCTGGTTTTCATCTACGTAACACCTCACAAGAAAATACATGTAAAAAGTACATTAGGGGGCCTCGTTCGTCTAAATTATTCAAACTGTCCGTTTGTAATGAGGCTTTTATATTGGGCCCACAGACTCGCGGTATTGAAACACAGACAAGAATACATATTCCAGCAAACACCAGCATCTTAGCGGCGTCTGGATCATATTATAAACATACTCCATGAGCAACTGTGACCGTGAGGGAGCTGTCACAGGCCGCCTGTTAATATCCTGCCAGACAGCTGCCATTCTGAAATATCAGCAGCTACACTCAACAGTGAAGTGTTTCCAGAAAGGTCCAGCTTCCTGACGGCCTTGTTAAAAAGGCACAGGGCAGCCGGGTGTGAGCAGGAAGCCGAGGCCACGCTGCGTTCACTCCTACGCCATGATGCTTTACGACTTATTACACACTGCCTTACTTTATTAATGATTGTTTGATAATCGCTATCATTATGAAAAATGACTAATTTAAGATGAGCTGCACAGACACAGGTAAACATGACAACACAGCCAATAGCAGCGATGACTCAGAGCTTCCGCATCCCTCTGACTTTCATAGCTCCTACCCAAACTAAGCACAGACACTTTGGTTCAGTGACTCAGAGTGTGTAAGAATCAGCGTGTTTTTGTACAAAACTCAACAAAGTTAGAATAAAAAACAAAAATTTTACATTTCAACTACACATGACTGCTATGTGACGTGCACTGTTTCATTACTTAATATCTATGTGTTATTAGCCTGTTTTCAATCTACAGCATGTGCAGGAACCAATAATGCCAAATGACAAACTTCAAAGAATGCATTTAGACTCTTAGACAACAGGTCTTTAACCAAACTCATTATTTATTCTGCAGATCAGACACTTTATTAAAAAATGGCATATGTATATTCAGGGTACATAGATATTTTGGTGATGAAAAATCAAGTCTCCAGTAACATTTTTGTTGACTTTAGCTGCTTGGACAAGCAATAATGCCACAGAACAGGAATCACAGAGGAAATTCTGGGTCTGAATCCAACTCAGAAGATGGACCCACAGACCTTACACAACATAACAAAAGACATATTACTGATAATAAAAACAACACATAAAACAGAGATCAACAATGGCCTAAGTTCTCTGTTATGTATGTAGTGAATACGAATGCAAGAAGTTATTGACCTCCAAGGCCTGTCAAAGAAGATTGTCTCCATTGCTGAAGATAATCACTTATCTGCAGGTGAATTATTTGTGTGTTGTCAAGGAAGGGTCCACGGGTGTATTTTTAAACACGAAATTGGTTATGACATAAGACCACAGTCATGATTTAAAACAGTCAAGCAAATCTTTAGTCTGTATAAACGTAACACATTTCTCACCAAGACATGAAGCACAAGCTCTTACCTCAGTGATCATTTTACAGCTTTTGCAAGGTCCGATCTGGGTGAACAATTGAAGGATTAGAACTTCTGTTACGTCTCTGGATAGGTTACCCACATAGCTGGAAAAGAATGAGGAATGTTTCAGTTGTAAGGCATTCAGCATTTTATATATTAATATACCATCTTAAAACAGATTTGTCTAAACATATTTATACACAAGGTCTCAAACCAGACAGTGACTCATGATAAACAGACATCCTGAAATCAGGTATGTTCTACTTTTAGATTACAGCAATTAAAATTCTTAATGTAGGTGAGAAATAAGGTCCTAAATGCCAAGATTCACCCTATACTGGATATTAAAGCTACAGATTTTGGTATTTGGAAATGAACACGTAATTTACACTAGATCCTTAAGGGTAGATTACAGATGAGGATGTCTTAAAGTGAAGTGTTCATTTTAACAGCTGGAAGGAGTACCTATATTACCAAAGCCAGCAAATTCAGAGCAGCTTTATTCTTTGACTTTTTTCGAACGAGTCGTTCAGCAGATCCGCCACTCAGTCATGACACCACATTGTGACAAAGGCCACCTACACTGTCAGAAGCCACTCTTGAACCATCATATTTTAGCTGGCTAAAATGTTACCATTTTGGTACAGTATTTTTGCCATTTAAAATATGAGCTACATTTACAATGCGGAGAGCGAGAAATCCAGGTTTTCCGGTGTGTTTACTTCTTGGTGTTAATTCTGCTTTTCTATACCATCATACATAAAGTCTTGCAGATCGCACGAATATCCGTGCCCCTGCTCCTCAGACTACCTTATTACCACTTGCTCACGGTGCTGAACACTGGTTAGTGTGCAGAACTGCTGTGATGCACACAGGCAGGGCTGGGTCCTGCAAGCACACGCAAAGCCCGGGAACAGGGAGAATAAATGTGCAGAAAAGCCGTGATGCGCGGGTGTTTATGTACACAGGAGGAGCACACACACACGGAGCCGGGACGTCACGGTAATTCCGTGTTCCGGATCCCCCCGTACGAAAGGCATGCAGGCAGCCTGATGTGTCACTAAAACCTGCCCCGACTGACTCTCAGTGGCGTCTAACACATCGCATTATCCAATCCAGGGGCTGGGCGGCTATCAAAACCAACAAAGCTGGGATAAAAGCGGCATTACAGGCGCCCCGGGACGCGCTGAGCAAGGCGGGACTGCTGTCCTCGTCAGAGACCGCTGAAGGAAACCAACGACAGAACCGTTAAACGGTTAGCTAGCCGGGCGCTTAATAGGAAACCGTTATAACCGGCCTTTAATCTGCGAAAGGGGGACTGCTTGTCCCCAGGATGTTGTCCATGACGTTAACCCGCCGCCCAGGAACTTGCTAGGGCCAGCGGAGCCGATACCCCGCCGCCCGGGCGTCCGAGCTAGCGGCCGGCTAGCCGGATAAACAGCTAACTGGCTAACAGGCTACTGCCCGGCAGTAAGCAAACTAAAAAAGGCAGAACAGAAAGTCGGACTCCACGTGTCTTACAGCGTTTTGGGGTGGCTGTCTTCCTCCATATTCGGATATATCGAAGTATGGATATTATGGTACCCTTCAATGTTTTGATGACGATCAGACCAATTCTGTTCAATTTCTTTATCCGGTACAAGATAGAAAATGGCGGAAACCGGCGAGTCAGGAAACCCCAGAGCACGCATGCGCAGTTTAGTTGCTAGGCCTGACACTGTGAAACTTCAGAGCGCATGCGTAACTGAAGCCCCGTGCCTGACGCTAGGAAACTCTATAATGTACATGCGCAACTCATCTCCAGTCCTGACACAAAGCCCAGAGTGCGCATGCGGAACTCGTCCTAATGTTATGGTGCTATGAAATTCCTTCGGCATAGTAATTTAAAATTAATAATACCTTTATGTTTTATACAAAATATGGGATTTAAATGGAATTTATCTCGATTATTCATCTTATTTCTGGCCATTCTACTGGAGAGTGCAGTTTATTAATTTGTTTATTGTCGATAATTTCCAACCAGAAGTTAACCTGTTGAAATTGTGGCATCACTTAACGCACATTTGAACCTCTATGTTTGTGGTGTCTCGCAAAAATATATGTTTAAAATGTAATATGTTTTGTTGAGTACATGTACATTCTGCACAACTTTGCGCAACTTGTTTTACAATTAAAATATTTCTTATTTACCTCCATCGTCAAAATGAACAGTTTTATAGCTGATACACATAATAATAAGAAGGAAGAGAATATTAAAGTAATTTGATTTGTTCGAAACGCGGTGTCCTTTAATAATTCACAACCCAAGTGGTATTTATAATAGCCTGTGTGTTACTGGGCTTGGCTGGCATTCAGAAAGACAATTTTTTCCTCATAACATTTGTTAATATTCCGAAGAGGTGTTTTGATGTTTGTGAGATGACACAATGATTACTTCAGCGTTTACTTATTTGTTCGTTTACCTTCTTTTACGAGAAAGGTCCTTGACCTCTGATTATGCTTATAGCTTTACTGAATTTAATCTTCCCGCAAATACAAAGCCTCTCTCATGGTCACTATTTATTTCCCATATATGTAATATAATTTTTGATATGTAGCTTCTGTTACGTGGATTGCAAACCCATTAAGTACTTGGTGTAGTCTAGTGAAAACGATTTTCCTAGAATTCATTACAACGCAGGCCTAATACCAACAATTAGTGTTTTATACGTTGTATGTTAATGCGATTCAATTTAGTTGTGTACAGCATATTTGTACGGTTCGTGTATTATTTTTAATAGTGATGCGTCACCTATACGGCCATTAATAGTTAGCGGCAGCATTGTGGGGGACTGGGATACTTTTAGGTTGCTTGGAAACAGAGCAGATGCCGCATATTAACGAGCGCATAGCCAGCCCTTTATATTATAGGCGGACGCATGCTCTAAATATATTCGCGATGCGCTGAGCAAATACGAGCGAGATTTAACCCCTGCTGCTGACAGTAGTCCGGATTACGGCCCGGAGGGTGACCGTGCGGCCGCAGTGCCGGGAAGCGGGGGGCATGCGGGGGGCCCTTCGGGTGCTGGCGCGGGGGGGTGACAGATCGCGGAGGAGCTGCTTGCGAGGAGCGCACAGCCTGCGCGGACTTTCCGAGTCAGGGGGCTGGAGACGCTAAGAACTTTACTCTCAGCATTGATCAGGCTAATTCGAGAAACTTCCAGCCCCTTTTCACGCACGTCACCGGACGGCTTCTTTAAAGGAGCCCCGGCTCGTATATAATGGCACAGTTCAGCCAGCCGAGAACCTCGCATAGCATGAAAACGCAGGCACCTATGGTACAGATGACCACCAACGACCCTCTGCCCCCGGGATGGGAAATTAAAATCGACCCTCAGACAGGATGGCCTTTTTTTGTGGATCACAATAATCGTATAACGACCTGGCACGACCCGCGGCACGACGCGAAGAAGGTAGGCGCATCACGGCTGGCGGCCGGACCGGCTGGCCGGCGCTTTGCCATCCCGCTGACCGCCGGCTTTGGCCGGGGAAGTTCCCGTTAACATGTGCGGCGTAGGCTGACGGGGACGGAGACGGCTGTGCAGTGGTGCGCATATTCATACTGTGATGGAGCTGCTCTTGGCGTGATGGAGATCGAGCGCTTTTAGAAATACCGTGCGCACATCATGCTGAAGGTCTTCCGACAGCCCGGAGCCGCGGAGCTCCGAGATCGGGGCTGATGTGGAGCTCTCTCCCGCAGGGGGCTGGCAGCCCCCCCCCCCGCGCTATGCCCGTGCTCCCGGCGTGCTCCCGGAGACACACGCACACTTTTTAGGAGATGTGATGGATAATGAAATCACGCTGGCAATGGGCGGCGGTATTCTAGCATCATGATCTAAGCGCGGATGTTTGCTGCGTGACGCACTGCGCTGCAGTGCTGTGTGTCTGAAGCCTTTCCCCGGAGTGCCTGCACATCCCATAATGTTTATTTAAAGCCCCGATCCGCGTCTAACTGCATAATGTAGCTGCGGCACCTCGGCGCTGCCGCCCCGCAACTTTTCCTTACAAGGGGCTTGGAGCTGGTGCTTAAGACGCGCACTGCGGTCCGGCGTGGCCGCGCCGCCCGGGGACGCGAAAGGCACCGCTTTATGTCCCGGGTCTGTCCCGCGCGGAAGGGGCGCCCCAGGCTGTCCCAGGCTTGTCGGCCGGAGGAAGAAGTGCGCCCGAGGCGTCCGACATGTCGCGCTGCAAGATGGACACTAGCTGTTGTCCAAAGTTGGTGTCCGGGAGAATTTGCTGGAAAGACACAGCTGTCAGGAGATAAAATTGGTGCAAAGCTTTTGGTGCACGGCATGCCTGCCAGCAGCCAGTGTAGGGGTCGCGCAATGACTGGAGCCGGCGGGGTATTTTTAGAGGTCCGACAATGGCCTCAAACTGCCAAATAAATCGCTTTGGAAATAGTTCGTGTTCGTTTCCTTCGTATTCAAAGTTTTATATAAATTATGAGGTTTTAATTTGTTTTAATTGAATGTCGATGTATAGGGAATTCTTTCACTATCATCAGAGGATATCTCAGGACAATAAAAGTGATTAACAATAAATTAATATTTGATCTGTAACATTAAACAGCAGCTCTTGATCTGAGTAATGTATCAGGCTGAACTATAGGTGTAACGTTTAAAAGTGCCGTTCATGAGGTCAGTTTGTATAATCCAGTAGAATTAGATTTGGTGTTTTCAACAGGGCCTCCAAAGACCTGCTGACCCGGAGAGAACTTATATATTTCCTACTTTATATCAGTGTCAGTGTTTCCATTTCTTCTGGTGGGCTTCTGGCTCCAGAAACATCTTTTGGTTTTTTGTCATTTTTGGTCATGTTTTCAACAGCAAACAAAAACTTAATCTTGAGAAAATTTACCTTTGGCTAAATTTCTACGAAACATGCGCTTGCAGTCATCGCCAGGTTGCTCAAACACAAGTATTATCAGAAATCTAACCGGCTTTAACATCTAGGGAAATGTGTCGGCAATCATCCTGAGCAAAAGTTAAGCAGCCTTCCTTTAGAAAGGTCATCTCTAAAAATAGGTCTGCAAAACAGACTTGCACATCTTCTAGCTGAATGAAAACTTCTGACTTTGAATAACTCTGAAGTTCAGTTAAGACCGAAAAAACTCAATTGTTTTCATTCATGACTCAAGGTCTTCATTGGCCATGTGCAACAGGTGCATCGAAATGAAATACTCATTCAGCCACCCTCAGTTAGAAAGAGACTAACAACTGCAAAGCAATGCAAGACAGTGAAAAACAGTACAGGCAACGCAAAATACAAAGTACAGATAGTCCAAAGGTGCAAAAACTAGAGAATATGCTGATGATGTGGAGTGATAGTGCTGGACAGTGCAGGTGAAAGCGATCCACAACCGTTCATGTAAGATTTTTAAACTGCTGCGTCTTCTTAGCAAACGCAAAGGCACACTTATTAGCCGTATTTGTGTATTTCTGTCCTCTTAATAACAACCCATCTAGCAAATCTTAGTCCTGGGACACCATGCTCAGAAATCTGTTCTAGTGAATCGAAGTCGTGAAAGTAAGCAAAGCTGTGAAGAGGGTGAAGAAAAGTAATTGTCAGCAGCCAGCCTAGGCTGCCATTGCATCAGATGGTCAAAGAACTTTGAAAGGCCAGTTGTGTTAAAGTCGCTTGTTCTAGGGTTTGGTGGGGGGGGAGCTGATGTAGGCGGGGGGGTCACCTGAGTGGTGTTATGAAACACAGGGCAGAGTGAATCCCAGGTTGAATCCCAGGATCAGCAGTGTGATGTCACCATTGGGCCCCTTAACCCCCAGCTGCTGCAGGGACTGGCTGACTCTGTTTTCTCAGTCGTATGTACCTTTCGATACATAAAATAAATAATAAACGCTCAGCTCAACCCGCTGAGCCACCAAGGCTGCCGCCGAGGGTCCCCCCAACCCCCTAGCCCCTGGCCACCACTTCCCTGCCGAACACCATGGAAAGCGAGGAATTATCTAACGGGTGACGTCAGCCGGTGGCAAAGGGAGGAATGACATGAGGAACAGCGGTGGGCGGGGGGGGCGGCTCCCAGTGACACACGGGTGTGAGGCGGGCCTGTGAGTCACCCGGCGGCGGAATGTCGCAAGGCTCGCTGTGCGCGGCCAGCCAGCAGGGCCAGGCTGTCTGCCGGGGAGCCGCTGGCCAGCGGGCGGACCTGCTCGCTCTGGGTGCTGAGGAAGGATGATCCTGACCGGCGGATACCATGCACGTTCCCGGCACCTGCATGTCAAAAGTGTGAAATAGGGCCACTCATTACATCAGAATGTGCACGCCAATCACCACACTCCTGGGGGCGGTATCTTCCAGAAAGACCGCAGTTCCATGAAGACGTCCACCTTGAACCAGCATGAAAAGCAGGAAATCCTCGTTGACGAATGGGATCCAGACTCATGCCGACTCTCGTGTCACATGTTAATGTCATGTGATCTCTGTAGATTCTTCCTTCTGAAATACACGATGGACCAGACACTTAGGTGGAAAGTTCTACATTTTTAATCGGATCAAGGCTCTATTTGTAACCTTATCCAAAACCACCCTTGTAAAATCGTGGCTTTAATTATTACATTTTAAATTAAATTATGCTGAAGTCAACAAATGGCTTCAATCAGGTCCTCAGCTCGCTTGTCAAATGAATGTTATAAATGAACAGCTCATGTTAAGCTATTTAAACTGCTGTATCTTTCAGGGAAATTGAAAGGCGCATTAATTAGCCATGTTCAGCCTCGTGCACGTGGTTTAATGTGTGCGTTCTCCAGCTGGGGTTGGCTTTTACCTGACGTTCACTGCAGAAATTATGCAGATTAGCTCCCTGGTTATTTAATGGGAGACAGTTAAGTTTCTCCCATTCCGTCACTCCAGTGTGTCTGTTTGGTTTGACTTCCCTCCCTTTGAGCTTTTAAATGAGCAGACATCAGTCTTGCGAGCCGGCGACTCCTGGCGCACAAGTGATGATTTATAATTCTGGGCTGGTACCGAGGGTGAGTCGCTTTCCTCATTCGGCCTGGAGATTGTGGGAATGATGCTGTAGATTCTGTCCTGTGCTGATCCGCAGTGGCGTTCCAGCCGCCACCCCCTTAATCACTGGTTTCCATGACGACCATTGAAATAACAAGCGTGTCATTTTAACGGCCCCTAACGTGTGTATTCAGGGCATGGCTAAATATGCCCAGGGTCGCCTCTCATCGGGACTGCTGCTGATCCCGATTATCGCCATACGTTTGATCTGAAGTGGATTTTGACGGATTTCGCTTTCCCGCTGGTTTGAAGTTAGAGGTTCGAGGCCCTGAGGGGTCTCGAGCGTGTCTCTGGGAAGACCGTTTGCCTGTGATTTGAGCTACTCCAGGGGAAAGCAATTGTATTAATGGTGAGACACAGAGGAGCAGCGTTTGCTGAGTGCTGCTCTTTTCAAGAAATGTTTCAGTTAAACATAAATCATCCATCAGAATGTGCTGCTCCGGGTGGCTTTAATCAGACTGGAGAGTCTGTATGCTGCTCTGTAAGCCTCCATCTGGATGTAGGGTTTTTTTAATTGTTATAATTCAGGGTTGGTATATAAAATGCCCCCCGCCCCATTTACATATGTAGGCACATTTATGTTTAGGCTTGAATACATACACATGACATTTGCAAATATGACATCTGTTAAGTACTTGTGAATAATATCCAGATTTTTAAAATTGCAAATAATGCAATTTCATCAGAACAACAGGATATTACCTGTCTGTGTGGTAATCCTCATAGAGGATGGAGTTTCACTGCCACAGTGGAGACTGTCGGGGACCAGCTTCAGCCATGAGGAGCCACTGGCAGGGGTCGTCCTCGAGCTGGATCTCACCGTGATATCTATTCCAAATCTTACATGGTTCTGTGAAGCATTTTGCTGTGGAATTTGGAAACGAGTGCAACCACAAGCTCCGTACCGGACTCTGCTTTGCCATGTGGGTCATTTCTAAGGATCCCCCGCAGGCCGCCCTGCCTCCCACTCGGTTTCTGTCCCACCAGCATGGCTCCAGATGCTGCTGATGGACCTTTGACAGGCATCCGTGCCACTATCTCTCTTCCAGGAGAGCCCCGCATCCCCCAATGGGCCGTGCCCCCCCGCGGAGTCGCCCACGCAGGACACCCCGAGGCCCTTCGTGCGTGAGATGAAGTACCCGATGCTGCGGCAGGGTTACATCCCCATTCCCATCTCCCATGAGAACGTGGAGCCTCGACAGAAAGCACAGTACCCTTGTTACGTCTTCAGCCAGCCGGCCACCGTCCGGAGCCGGCCCGACAGCCAGGCACCCCCCCTGGGCTCGGCGCACTCCTGCCGGGCGCGGTCACCGGTGCGCCTCCCTATGGAGGGCTGTTTGAGCGACCAGCATTACAGCCCGACTATGTCCTGCTCGCCAGTGTCCCAGCTGCCAGAGGTGAGATATGAGACACAGCTTAGGGCTGGCAGCTCAGCGGGATATGACTCTGTGCCTATAATCAGAAGGTCACAGGTTCAGATCCCAGGGTCGGCAGAGTGATGTCACCGTTGGGCCCCTGAGCCAGGCCCTTAGCCCTGACTGCTCCCGGAACTCTCTGACCCTGTTTTCTCAAAAATGTATTTCACTTTGGATAAAAGTGACTCATACGTAAATAAAATGAATCTGTAACGATACAAAGTGTGTCTGATTCTGCATGTCTTATTATATATAACTCCTGCATGTTTTTGCAGAAGACGCCAGAATCTCTGATATGAGATAATTGCCCCAATTAATTATGAATAAACGATATAAAGAAATGAGAAGTAAAGTTGCCAGTGAGGTCAGAGCGCCTGCCATGGGGTCAAAGGTCACACGCTGCTCTTCCTTCCACACCTGCAGGCTCAGCACCCACCCCAGGGCACATGCCCCCACAGCGCCCCCAGCAGCCAGCCCCCGCGGCCCAGCAGTACCGGGAGCCTCCAGCTTCAGCCCGGCTACATATCCATCCCCGTCATCCATGAGGGGGGTGGGAGCCACCCCCAGGTGCAGGCTGGCGGCCCCTACCACCCCCAGAGGTTCCCCCACACTGAGTACCAGCCCGCCTTTCATGACTGGCCGTGCCAAGGCATGCCAGCCCGCGAGGCCTCGCCCATCTCCCCCCACATGAGGGCACCATCCCCAGTCAGGGCTCAGGTCTTGGTGGACCGACCCCCCCCACCACAGGTGACTGACTTTCTTCTCTATCGGTAATGTTCGTAAAAGAGTGACATGACAATGGAGGGGGGTGGAACTCGCCATGGTTAGCGTGCTCACGTGCCAAACGCCACTGTTTCCTGTCTTCCAGGTCCAGCACCACGTCATACACCAGGAAGCCCCCCCCAAGATGTGCCCGGAGGAGCTGCTGAGCCCCCCCGCAGCAGAAATGGCCCCGTTTCCCCAGGCCGTACTGCGAGAGCCCGAGCCACACCCCCCCCCAGAGAGACAGGAGAAGACTGAGGTCAGGGTGCAGGTCTCTGCCCGACCTGAACCCCCTGAGGTGACGTTCCCCCCTCAGGAGGCGGCCCCACCCCCACAGCCGTGCCCCAGTCACCCCGGGCTGGCGAAGGTGCAGTGCATCGTGGAGAGGGTAGACAAGCTGGAGCAGGAGGTCAGGAACTTTGACGGGAAGAAGAATGACAAGAAATACCTGATGCTGGAGGAGCTTCTGACCAAAGAGCTGCTGGCGCTGGACTCGGTGGACCCGGAGGGCCGTGCCGACGTGCGGCAGGCCAGGCGCGACGGCGTGCGGAAGGTGCAGAACATTCTGGAAGGACTGGAGCTCATCGGTGACGAGCCGGCGCACACACTCGCAGAGAACTGTGTGGGAGGTGCGGAGCCGTCGGGCAAGGGGGATCCGGGCCTGGAGGGCGAGAGCGCCCCCCAGAGGGAGATGGCGTGAGACTGACACAGGCAGACAACCAGGACAAGCTGCTGGAGATGTCCCCCCCTCCACGTTCCTGCACTTTTAATCACATAAGCTGCATGCGTGACCTGTTCATGATGTGTTGAGCCATCTATCAAAATCCGGGGATGAATGCACTGCGGAGGAGTGGAGGTGCTTTACCATGAAGTGTCTTGTAGCAGGATCATTGTGATGACAAAAAAAGAAGATTCTCTCTTCCAAATCTAAAAAGAGACTTTTTGCTCCGATTAGAGGCGCCATGATTATTTTTATGGGTGTAGTTTTTTAAAAAAAAAATATTTCATAATCAAGATTAATAGGCCCATGGTTCCCTATTTGACCATGAACCTTGTGGAGTGAATTAACAGCATCTGAAAGTGTTGTGTTTCTGTTTGACATTGAAGTAACATGGGCAAAGATAGCAGTTATGTTTGAATTATGACCTAAGTGCTTTTCTGATTAAGTTCTGCTTTGGTTATCACGTTTTGCCATCATAGATCCTGTTTGCCTTGCCTGCCCCTGACTCAATCGGTTGTAATAGACTTACTTGTTGTGTTATTTTTGAAGAGATTAAAAATAGTTTTGACCTTGACCACTCGGGGTTGTTAGTCTCTGTGAAAGGGCTGTTTGGGCTTTCCTCCATGTCACAGGAACGCCATCCACAGCGTAATTAGTAATGTATTGGAAATTCCTGTGTGAATTACATCACAGTGCACGTGTGACAGCGCGTGTCGTCATTCTGTGACTGCACAGGTCTGCGTGTTGTCACTGCACACTGCCGGATGTTCGGCATACACGTCAGGCTGCACAGACTCGGTGTCAGCAGAAATCTGGGAGGGCACTATCACAGCGGACGGTCCTGACACACACTCTCCAGTATGCAGATGCCTGTAAAGTCGAGGGTTTATGAAACAGGACCCTCCTCCCATAGTTTTGATGACTTCTGTTGGGACAGAAGTTTCTTAGTGCCTGTCACATGACCAAGATGGAGCTGGATCAGGTGACCCCATGAGCAGACTTCCTGTGCTGTGCTTGGACACACAGCCACTCCTTATTCAGGTTGGCTGTCAGGACCAGGACCATTCAGTTTCACAGAACCCCATCAGTGAATTTTACCTGGTCCAGTATGTCACTCGGTTTTATCATTAATTTTATACAGCTAAGTTCTTTTGCACAGCCCATCCACCTGGCTGACCTCCAGCGACCGTCACTTAAACACTGATCTCTGCCAACGTACCTGTAATAAGGAAGGTATTTATGCAAAATAAAACCATGTCAATATTAGTGTAATTACTCAGCGGTGTTTATTATAAGATGTTTATTTCTTGGTTTGCCGTGTTCTACTGACTATAATAAAGAGTGTAATACTAGCAGCATTTTTTTGTGTCTCTGTCATATATTAGCATTTGTTTTCTTTAACATCATATTATGTTGTTCTTCCACGACACTGATTTATTGATGCTGGAGTTTCAGTTTTTTGCCTGAAGAGGGCAGTTGAATGGACTGAGCACTTTTATTATTGTAGTATATTTTATGTTATTTTGCTACACGGGTTATAGATGGATCAGGAGAAACAGGCATTCTGCTGGCCACCTCTGTCCTCCAGCGCCCTTCATCCCCTCCCAGACGGCCCTGCTTTCAGGACCTGCTCTGACGTGTGCCTCCTCTATGCCCGCTGCTCATGTCCTCGTTGCCTTTCATCAGCTAGCTGGACAGCGGCCTCATGCTACATGTGTGTGCGTGGCCTGCTTGTCTGATTGGTACTCTGCTCCCTTTTTTTTTTCCCGTATATTCTTTTGGTGAGCCAAGGATGCTCTTCGTTGCTCTCACCACAAGGGGGCAGTAGATGACCTGAAAATGGGAGCAGTCGCCAAGCTTCTGCGTAGGTGAACTTGCTGTGGTCCATAGGCAAAATTGCAAGGCTTTAAAACTGAACGGTGGTGTTTTTGTGCTGGTTGCTGATGTTCAGGACTTGCTAAGGGACACACAGCCGAACTGAGGAGAGCCTGAGAGTCACTGAGATTCAGCCAGACAGCAGCAGGGGGCACTGGCCTGATATCCCGAGAAAAATGACTGAACAAAGGACTTTCCCCACACGGGCTGTGAGCTGCAGCTCCAGTGCTGAGCCACGTCCACTGAAAGCTGAATAAACGGGAGTGTGAACGGCGAGCTTTCAGGTTCACGGGAGGCAAGGCGCAGCTTCCGTCTTCCTCTTGAGATTCAGACCCATATTTGGAAATTTGCCTGCAGACCTTGGAGGACTGACAAGTACAGCCAAGTTAAAGTGATTGGTTTATGCAGGCAGAGCAGGTCTTAGACAGAAGCCCTTTGTGGAAGTGGCAAAACAAAGATTACCCAGATATTTAGCGTTGCAAGGTGCCAAAACACAAAACACAAGTTTTGTATGGAGCAAAAAAATGTAGCCATATTCTGATTAATGCAACCCAAAGAAAGACTATGTGCTGACCATGTGACCACCTGAGAACCACGTCACCATCTGACCATCATCACACATCAGGTTTTGTTTTCCTTTCTGTTGGGTTCGCCTCAGTGTGGCTCCCATCAGCTGTAACATTAAAGCCAGTGACATGCGAAGTAAATAACATATGGGGCTGCACAGCCGCAGACCGGTCAGAGCGCCCAGACTGAGCCCCGTCCACCATCGAAAGCCCTTGCAATGGGCACGTCTGTGTCAGAACTGGATATTGAAGCAATAGAAGAAGGTGGCCTGGTCTGATGAGTCACATTTTCTGTTACGTCATGTGGACAGCGGGGTGCGTGTGCGCCGTTTAACCTGGGGAAGAGATGGCACCAGGATGCATTATGGGAAGAAGGCAAGCCGGCAGAGGCAGTGTGATGCTCTGAGCGATGTTCTGCTGGGAAACCTTGAGTCCTGGCATTCATGTGGATGTTACTTTGACATGTACCACCTACCTAAAGATTGTTGCAGGCAAAGTACACCCCTTCATAGTAATGGAATTCCCCGATGGCAGTGGCCTCTTTCAGCAGGATAATGCCCCCAGCCACACTGCAAAAATTGTTCAGGAGTGGTTTGGGGAACATGAAAAAGAGTTCAAGGTGCTGACTTGGCCTCCAAATTCCCCAGATCTCAATCTGCTCGAGCATCTGTGGCATGTGCTGGACAAACAAGTCCGATCCATGGAGGCCCCCCCTCACAGCTCACAGGACTTACAGGATCTGCATCTAACATCTTGCTGCCAGACACCACAGGACACCTTCAGAGGTCTCATGGAGTCCATGCCTCGATGGGTCAGAGCTGTTTTGGCGGCACGAGGGGGACCTTTAGGCAGGTGGTTTTAATGTTATGGCTGATCGGTGTATGTGGTTCTCACTAAGTCATGATAAATGAACAGATCTCTAAGTACATGCAGTGTATTGTTATTAGGCAGCACACAGACTTCGCCCTTTGCTGATGAATCTGTGGGTACAGACATATCATTTTACCATTCAGCATTTCAAATCCCTTCTAGAAGTCAACCGTCCATCACGCTTCATCCTGTTTTCTTAACTGGGTTCATAAGAGCGGCCATTGTGTACAGAAAAACACACAAATATACAGAAATGAACAGAAATACACCCATGCGCGGAGGCACAGCAGTACACGTTTGCGCCATCACCCAGGGTAAACACCTCCACCCTTGTTAGACCGGGCGGGATCCTCTGGAGAGGTGCGAGTCACATGACCACAGCGCCCGTCACGTGACCCCCCCCTCCCCGTCCGCAGGAAGCGGCTCAGAGGATCAGGAATGAGGAGCTGTCAGGAAGGAGAGCAGCAGGAACTGCGCGGCTCGTTCCCGGTGCCCCTACTCGCTCCGGGCCCCGCCGCTGCCGGCCTGTGAGTGGAATAAATAACAAAACCAAGCTGTTAAAGTATTTAAAGCGCCGAGGGAACATGGAGGGCTGAGGCAAGCGTCTTCAGGTCCGGCTGTTTCTTTCACATGCTGTATCGGTTACGCTGGATATGGAGCTGTTTCAAGCCAAAGATCACTATATCCTACAAAGGGGAGACACGGCTCTGTGGTGCAGCAGGAAGGATGGAAAGGTGGAGGTCAGACCCGGTGAGTAATACGCGCATTCCCGGAAAAGCAACCCCAAAGGCAGGCTGGGTCTGGAGCATCGGCGCTGCCTAGGAAGCGGAGAAACCGAGCGCGGCGGGCGGTGACATGGAGGAAGGGTGTCTGAGCCCGTCCCCGGCGCCGTGTTCGCGCTGCAGGCGAGCAGCCCCTTCGCCGTGCGCCCTCCGCGGCCGCCTGTCACCTGCCTCCTGGGTGGCACTGTGTCCCACTTAACGGAGACGGCTTTGTAGACGATGCTCAAGCTGCCGATGGCGGTGCCGTCCTGCCTTTTATAAATGTTACAGATCCCTGCCGATCGCGCCGTCCTGCCTTTTATAAATGTTACAGATCCCTGCCGATCGCGCCGTCCTGCCTTTTATAAGTGCTACAGATCACTGCCGATCGCTTCGTCCTGCCTTTTATAAATGTTGCAGATCGCTGCCGATCGCGCCGTCCTGCCTTTTATAAATGTTGCAGATCGCTGCCGATCGCGCCGTCCTGCCTTTTATAAATGTTGCAGATCCCTGCCGATGCGCCGTCCTGCCTTTTATAAATGTTACAGATCCCGTCCGGGGCTTGGCAACATTGTACCTGAACGCGCGGCAGGTAATTTACGGCAGCGTCGGCCATCGGTTATATTCACAGGGGATCTGTCTTCTTAATGGACATGATCTGTGAGTTTGGGAAACACAACGGTAGTTAACAGCCCTTTATGTAACACGGTCATGTTATTGTGCTTTGCGCTGCAACCTCTCCAGTCTGGTTCGCGTTAACGAGCTGGAGGTTGTGGTCTCTAAAATGATTTGTCAAATGTAGAACAGAAAGTGGGTACGTGGATAGTACGAGGTGGTCATCAAACCAGTTTCACTTTTACAGAATGTAGGGTTTGGTCTGTATCGTTTTAGTCACCGTACATCTGATTCTCTTTCAATACTTCCAGTCACTACATGATATTTAATGTGTCTGTTTGGTTTTGCTTACCCTACAGCTCGCAGTGGGATGAGTCAACGTCAGTACTAACTTGGTGCGAATTAAATTAAACCCAAATTCAGTCCTAGTTGCTCAAAGCCACGTTAGTCACACATGAATGAAGCGTTTCTAAACGGATCTCTTGATGGAATCTGCATGATGGTGAATAGCAGGATCTCCTTCCGGAATTAATGTACAGTTTTACAGACTTGTGTGGTTTTGATTACATGTTCCTCTCTGTAGATGTTTGCTTTTGTTATGGGTCCTGTCAGCAGCCAGAGAGCTGGCTTGCATTGGGTCTTCACGACAACCGGTGTGGCCTGTGAGCACCAGGAGAACCATCGCTGAAGGTGTCCTCGTCGTATGGTTACCAGCTCCTTGGTGTTGAAATAGAGTCTTACTCTAACTGGTCTGTATCTCATATTGCCGGACTTAAGCTCCCCTAAGGGGGGCGGTGTAAAACGTAGGCCTCTGTGCCTGTGACCGGAAGGTTGCTAGTTTGAATCCTGTTGGCAGAATAATCATATGTCCATTTGGCCCTTGAGGAAGGTGCTCCAGGGCTGTCGGATTAACAGGTGACGCAAAACTGAGCAGGATGGGATATAAAAACAGACCGGTGTAGCTGTCCTCATGCAAACAAAAGCATCATCTTAGACGAGCCGGTGTGTGACATCCAGCAGGGACCGTTCTTGCTGGACCGTGTTAATGCGGATCAGTAAATGAGAATCAGTCAATGAACGCTGCTGTGTTCATTTACGACACTAACAGTTTTGTTGCTTGTTGTGTGCCGGCATAGGGTGGCTTTTCACTCCCTCCTTCTCAGCCCTGACCGCATCGCTGCGGAGCTTTCTCCCTTATCCTCGGCCCGGCATGATGTAGCAGCAAAGACTCAGTGACAACGGCGGAGCTAATTGTTGTGGCATGAGTTTTGATACCCCATGACTAAAAGTGTATAAGGCCCTCCAGATTACCCTGCTCCTCTGTTTGCTACATTCTTCGCTATGAAACTTAGTGAGTCGCCAGTATAATAAGAATTTAGTTCTCGGGCAGTTTTGCTGTTTCTCACAGTCCAGTCAATCAATTTCATTTTGTACCGATTTAGATTCTGTGGTGTGTTTTGCAGACAGACAGATGTCTCTGCGGTTTCTGTTTGGTAGTGAGTGAATGGTTTACGCTGACTTGGACACAATGGGAGCTCATGGATGTTCTCTTTCATTTGTTTGTATTTGCTCTTATGTTCTGTCTGTTTCTCCCAGTCCATCCCCATTCTGATACAAACATCCATAACTTGATGTTCGTGTAACGTATTAACATATTTGGGTGGGTAAGATTGCTGTAAGAGGTGTGTGTTTCATTATCATTTCTCTCTCTGTCCTCCCAGCCCCCCTGAGCTGTAAGAGGTGTGTGTTTCATTATTATTTCTCTCCCTGTCCTCCCAGCCCCCCGAGCTGTAAGAGGTGTGTGTTTCATTATCATTTCTCTCTCTGTCCTCCCCAGCCCCCCCCGAGCT
>JAAGVU020000061.1:2093102-2106504 GCA_011763525.2 Mormyrus iriodes
CTCCCTCTGTCCTCCCAGCCCCCCCGAGCTGTAAGAGGTGTGTTTCATTATAATTTCTCTCTCTGTCCTCCCAGCCCCCCCGAGCTGTAAGAGGTGTGTTTCATTATAATTTCTCTCTCTGTCCCCCCAGCCCCCCCCGAGCTGTATGAGGTGTGTGTTTCATGTGTCCCCATGGCTCTTTTCGTTGGCCATGGAGAGGTGCTGGCCTCTCTTAATAATTGATGGATGTTTGTGGCTGGCGGCCCGAGTAGTGCACGGATAGCAGTCGAGGCTCCCACTGGCTGTAAATACCCGCTCTGCTTGGTTTGGTGTTTGGTCTCCCATATGGTTACTGCACACATTAGCAGGTTCCCTGAAGTCCCTTTTGTCGTGAATTGTAGTGGGTTGTCTTATGCCTGCCTTTTTAAAATTATTATTATTATTTTTATTATTATTATTATTGCATTTGTTGTAAACAGATTTGCCTGGTTTATATTTTGTTTAATCTGTATATTCTCCTCATCTATTAGACTCAAACCTTTTGCCTATTTAATATTAATATTACTAATATTACCTATTTAAGTGACCTACTTTATAAATTCAAGCTCAGTCTAATGTTATTTAAGATATGTGGACATTTTAGGTGAAATGTAAGCAAATAACGAATTTTATATGTGAACTGAGTTAATTACTAATACCAGCATGTGGCATTTTCATGTGTTGCTTTCCTGCGTAGTTGGTGTGGTCCATTGCTGAACCAGGTGTGCAGATGGTGCGATTAAATGCTGTGACAGGGGGTGTAGATGCTGTAGTATTAACCATGTAGCGTGAACTTTGTGTGTTGGGTTGGCAGGCTGTAGCTGTGTAGTGCTGTTGGTGGGCCTGAAACATGTTCGGTGTGGCATGCTAGATCGTATGTGCTGAGAGAGTGAAAGACACGGGGCTGCATACCTGACGTGCACGTGCTCGTCAGGACCGGCTTGCGGTGCAGACGTGGCTGTGTTTGTTTGTAATCTGCTCCTGGCTAAAAGGGAGTGAGGTGGACCCCCCCTGGCCTCAGAGTGACATGCCTCTCGATTTGCTTCCCACTGACAGCCACCGACCTGCTGCTGGCCTGGAACCCTGTCTGCCTGGGCCTGGCAGAAGGTGTCATCGGCAAGATCCAGCTGCACGCTGGTAAGGGTCCTGCTTCAGTTCCTGTGTGTCCCTGCGCATGCGATCCATACCGCAGGCCCCCACCGCACAGACCGCGGGGGCCCAACTCAAGGCTGGTTCATACTTCTCCTCACAAGTGACCACTGGCTGGTTTGAGATTTTCAATTCGAGACATGTCTGCACACACATGCACACACATTTACCTTGTAAATAGTCTGTGGGGTTTAAAAACTGCCCCAACGCTCGTCAAAAGCCACCATGTTGGTGTTTAAAGTGGACGCTAGGGAATCAATCATGCGCAGTGTGTCCAGAGCTGCGTGTACGTCGCCGCGCGGACGCAAATTTAGAGTACAGCACACGTTCGTCCGTGGAGACGCACGATGACGTCATAAACATTCGCCCAGATTCGTCCGTTAGTTTGTGCGCAGAAAAGTATAAACCAGCCTTCAGACCACTGGGGCCGCCTGTGCTGCCTGTGCTGCCTGTGTGTGTGTCTTTATGTAGTCGTGTGGGTATTTGTATGTATCCGTGTTATTAGTGTATATGTTTTTGTGTATGTGTGTGTATTTTTTATGTGTGTGTATGTTACCTGCGTGTACCTGGACCTATGCGTTACCTGGTATACCTGTGCGTGTACCTGTGCGTTGCCTGGTGTACCTGTGCGTGTACCTGTGCGTTGCCTGGTGTACCTGTGCGTGTACCTGTGCGTTGCCTGGTGTACCTGTGCGTGTACCTGTGCGTTGCCTGGTGTACCTGTGCATGTACCTGTGTGTATCTTTGTTCTCGGTGGTCCTCCTGTGATCGCAGTGGCTCTGAGCAAAGGTTCAGCCACTCAGCTTCCATTCCACTGCGTGAGAAACCATCTGAGGACTGGTGACTGAGGACCGGCAGGCCGCTGATGCAGACACTGGGCCCCAGTCATCCCTGTAACTCGGTGTCTGTGAGATCCGAATGACACCCACAAGGCCCTTCCTGATTCTGTCGCCGAGGGCGTCTGACAACAACATTATGGCAGTGACAGGGGTTGAGTCAAACTGGGAGTACGAAGGTGGCCAGAGAAATGCTATGGCTTTAAAAGCAGCTTTATGCAGAACATGACAAGTCAGACACACAAGACAATGATGAATAAATAAATGTGCTGTGACAGAGTCCAGATTTCCACTAGGGCTGTGCAATGGCTTTGATTGCACATTATCTCAGTTTAGAAACATACATGTAAACAGCAGATGTTGAGGGATAAAGATGGCGGCTCGGTGTTTATCTGTCTGTCAGCTGAGCCGTCGTGATGCGACCCCCGGTGTGTTCAGGAGCCGCCGCCCCGCTTCATTCACTCCCGCACGTCTCGCTTTCAGCTCAGCGTTCGGAACGGCTCTGAGTTTCCCCTCTCCTGTGTTTAGGACATGTTTGGAAAGGCACACCTGCTGTTCACTTACAGATCTATCAGATGACATCATAGCTACATGGACCAGAAGCTCAAATTCAGGACGAAATGTAACAGCTTAAGTCCATTACCCTGAAAGGGGGATACATTCCCATTCCGATTGATGGCAGCGGTTGCTTCTATCGCGACCCATTTCTCAAATATGTGTCTGTATTTAGTTATGAGAGAGACGGGCTGCTTTGGTTCCAAATCCCTTCTGCCGCTGATTCTCCACCTGCACCTCTCCCTACACCTGGCTGTTGTGCTTCTGACTCGGCCGGGGACTCTCTGACTCACCAGGGACTCTCTGACTCACCAGGGACTCTCTGACTCGCGTCCTAACCCTCCTCTCCAGATCTCCCACTGGGCCTGGTGCTTATCCGGCAGAAGGCGCTGGTCGGGAAGCTCCCAGGAAACCACGAAGTCTACAAGATCACCAAGATCGCTGTTGTGCCGCTCTCGGAGGATGATCCGCAGGAGCTGGAGCTGGAGGTGAGTCCTGGTGCTGCCCGTGGTCTGCTCTGGGCCTTCTGCCTTTGTTTAGAAAGAGGAGATGCCGGATGGACCATTATTGCAAACGTCAGACTCGTCTTTGTGGCTACAATCTTCTGCTGGGTGTTGCCCACGCGGGCGTCTCTTCTGAATAACATGTGGAATCTGTCGCCTGCATTCCCTGGAACAGTTCGTCATGTTCCTGCTGTGGATGCCATGGCAACGCTCACTTCCTGCAGTTGTTCCACGGGTGTGACACGCTCTGTGCCCCGTCGGGACCCATCAGGGTGCGGCTGATGCTAGCATGCTAATCGCACTTCCTCAGCTGGCTCCGCCTCCTAATAGCTGCCTTAGAGAGGAGCTGTGACCACGTAGGGAATGAGGGAACGGGATCCAGAGGTGCTGTCTACAGAAGATATGTATAGATACTCATGCTGGAGTGCATGTACATTTTATTTATGCAGCCGACACTTTAATTCAAAGTGAAATACATTTTTGAGAAAGCAGGGTCAGCCAGTCCCTGGAGCGATTAGGGGTTAAGGGTCTTGCTCAGGAGCCCAACGGTGACGTCACTCTGCCCATGCTGGGATTTGAACCTGTGTCCTTCTGCCTTGTGTGTCATGCTGCCACAGAGGTGTCCGCCTCATGTGTCATCACCCCCCCTGCCAAAATAATGGCACATGTCACCCGGAAGTTTGGAGGGCCGTGTTGCTTGGTGTGACGGTTGCCTCTGCCACCGGCGAGATCAGATAAACAGGAAGCCGAAAGCCACAGTACTCACCAGCTCTCAACCACACGCGTGTGCATCTGTAGGACACACAGCTTTGTGCACAAGAGGACTGCAGGACCAGTGAGGCGTCTGAAGCAGTGCCTGATCCGTCAGAGAGTGTGTGAGAGAGTGTGTGAGTGAAAGTAACTGTGTTTGAGTGTCTGTGTATGTGGGAGTGTGTGTCTGTGAGTGTGTGTATGAGCGTATTTGTGTGTCAGTGTGAGTGAGTGTGTCTACATGCACATCTGCCATGAATCTACATCCCCAGGCCGCTCTCGCTCCTCATTCCTGCAGAAATAAAACGGCCCGCTGCACAGCTCAGGCCACATCCGGCTGGAGCCTCTCAGACTGCTTGAGGTCCTCCAGGAGAACATGAGCAACCGGGGCTGTCATCTCCCATGGCCACGGCTCTGAGCCCCGGCTCGTGAGAGTCCCTCTCTATCCCTGTGCTGCCACCTTCTCCCTGTCCTGTATCAGGGGGGTGGGGGGCGGGGTACACACACAGCATTCATCTAATAAAATCAACCCAGGAGTGACAAATACAGAAAGCAGGTCAGTCTGTTTCTCCATTTAGTCTCCATCAGGAGGGTGCAGCGAGATGAAAGGAACTTATTTAGCCGAATTTCACACCATCTGGCTCTCCACCTTCATTTTCAAGGCCAAATTTCAGAATTGCTAATCAACATCAAGCTCATGAAAGGTTAGAAATGTTCAAGAAGTGTGGAAAAGTACTGAGTTCTTCCCCATTTATCCAAGATGTAAATGATGGCTGAACTGCCGCCATTTTTTTAAATGAAAGGTGTTATTAAAGCGGCTCAGATGCCTGCACACAGAGCAGTGATTCCAGTGATCTTCAGCTCATGTTCCTCATGTTCCTCAGTGTAATGTGACTTTTCCAGCTTTTGTGGAGCACTGTTTCTGCATCGCCTGGAGACCCAGTAAATGTGACAGTGAACGGGCCTGTAGAATCCGCCGTCTTCTGCCATCAAGCTCCTCCTTCATGCAGCCTCTGATTTTCTGACGATGTCTTTTGCTGTCTCTCTCAGTTGTGTAAGAAGCATCACTTCGGCATCAACAAGCCTGAGAAAATAGTGCAGTCCCCGGATGAGCCCAAGTTCTTGATGAAGACCCTGAACCAGATCAAGTCCAACGTTGCCGTGCCCATGAAGAAGAAGGTAACAGTCTGGAAACGCAAGGCCCCAGTGCACCGATGGTGTCGCGGGTTTGATGGCACGCATGTGGGATGGGCCAGAGGGGCTTTGCTGTAGGATACCCTGCTTTTTGGGCATGCGGTTGATGAACCTTCATCAGAGCTCAATGCCGTTGACCAATAACATTTCACAATTCGCGGTATAACAGCAGTTAATTGATATAATCACATGACCCCTTCAGCCTTTTTATATACTAACGTTAAGTTGGCGTCAGTGCTGGACGTTAGGTGCATTGACCATCACCTGGCCACCTTGACCAATCGCATTTCCCCAGTTACTCACACCTGGCCACCTTGACCAATCGCATTTCCCCTGTTACTCACACCTGGCCACCTTGACCAATCGCATTTCCCCTGTTACTCACACCTTGCCACCTTGACCAATCGCATTTCCCCGGTTACTCACACCTGGCCACCTTGACCAATCGCATTTCCCTAGTTACTCACACCTAGCCACCTTGACCAATCGCATTTCCCCGGTTACACCTAGCCACCTTGACCAATCACATTTCCCCGGTTACTCACACCTGGCCACCTTGACCAGTTGCATTTCCCCAGTTACTCACACCTAGCCACCTTGACCAATCGCATTTCCCCGGTTACTCATACATGGCCACCTTGACCAGTTACATTTCCCCGGTTACTCACACATGGCCACCTTGACCAATCGCATTTCCCCTGTTACTCACACCTGGCCACCTTGACCAATCGCATTTCCCCTGTTACTCACACCTTGCCACCTTGACCAATCGCATGGCTCTGGTTTATTTGTGCATCCTGAACTTAATGGCCACCAGGTATATTTCTCTGGCGCTGTTTGGCTAATCATTTTGTTCGTTTACATCGGTAGATAGTGACACACACCCCCCCCCGCTTACTTGGTCTTGCTGCCCCTTATACCCTGTGCTTACAGCATTGTGTCCTTCAAACAGTCTCCTGTTGGCCAACACCTAGTTGTCACACTGAATATAACTGCAGGTTTAGCCAAGGTATTGACTCGGTAAATGACTTTGGAAGTGGTGAAAGCGTGGTGGTAGATGCTTCTGTGTGGCCTATAGCCTCCTGCCCATATTCCGTTCCCACGCTCACGTTCGATGACCCCTGTCCTGCCACTCGGTGAAGAAGCCTGGCCATGAGCCACCGGCCGACGAGTCCAGCGGAGCAGTGCCTGCAGTAACGTGTGCTTCTGCCGCAGGTCAAGGAGAATAAGGAGAAGGAGCGTCTTGAGAGGCGTCTGCTCGACGAGTTCTTCAAGATATTCATGGACTCCGACTCCTTCTTCTACAGCATGACGTATGACCTCACAAACGCCGTCCAGAGGCAGGGAGATGCCAGGAAGTCGGCAGTGCTACCGCCGCTCTGGCAGAGGGTGAGGAAGGTCCTTCCGAAAAAGGAGAAGCGAGTGATTCACTCACTGAGCTGAAAGTGCACTGTCGCCTCTGAAGCCCTTTCTAAACTGTTTGCTTGATCTCTCCTGTCAAGGTGGACGACCGTTTTTTCTGGAACAAGCATATGATCCAGGAAGTCATTGATCTGCAGGTGAGCTTCTTTCAGAGACTTTTGCACTGTTTACCGTTCCTTCGTGATGATTTGACCTTTCAAGGTGCTAATATTTAATGGTCACAGGGGCTTCATTCTTTATTGATGAGGCACTCCCTGAATGCTCTGTGTTCAGGCTCCTCCCACCTCGCTCTCTGTGCTCGGAGTGGCCTCTTTGAGCGGGGGTGCAGAGCAGGGACGTGCTCATAAACTAACTTCCGACTCGCGTTCCTAGTGTCTGAAGATCTCGTTTCGGGAGTCTTCAGCTGGTGCCCTGAACTGTGTACGGAACCCCAGCACATCCACGGCTTATGTAACCAGCCGACAATCAGCTTACAACCCCAAGCCCTACCCCTAACCCTCCATCACTGAGTAAAGTGCCCCTGCTCCCCAGGAGCCCTGCCTCATCCCAGCCTTCATCTCAGTGCTCATTTATTTACAAGGCGTTAAAGCAGGAGACTCACCGCAGTTTCATTGGATTCCTCTTCATAAGATTTATTTTCAGCTGATTAGTTTTGAAGATCAAAAGGTTAAAATACTTGGAAAGTAACAGGTTTCGTGGTGTGTGGTACAGTGGCTCTGTGCAGAGCCTCCTGGGTTGGGGGTTCGAATCTCGAATCTGCTGTTTGTATGTGTGTGTGTGTGTGTGGGGAGTTTGCACGTTCTCCCCATGTAGGGCACGTTTTCCTGGAGTTCTCCACATGCAGCCAGGCTAATTGGCATCTCAGAATTACTCATACTATATGACTGTGTGCATATGTGTCCTGAGATGGACTGGCGTCCTGCCCAGGGTGCACCGCTGGATTGTGCCCTGCGCTCCCAGGGGTGGGCTCTAGGCCCCTGTGAGCACAGATGGAGGGCACAGGGTTTAAGGCTCAATTGCTTGAACGGGGGAAGACCAGGAGGTCTTGCTCACTGCAGCTTCTGGGCCGTCCAGCCTGAGAGTGGGCCGGCTCTCTCAATACATCCCCTGCTGCGTTCCCTTTACTGTGGCTGTGGACGGGCTGAAGCTTGTGTATGGGACAGAAGTGAGAAGCTTCCCCTTCGTCTCATGAAGGCTGTGCCTGTAGAGAAACTCTACAGAAGTAACATTCTTGCTTGCATGCTTTATGTGAGGAGTTTCGGATCGTGCTTTCGGTTTAGCCTCGCGGTTTCAGCAGATATCCGCTCCCTGCACGGGGGTTTTTCATGCTGACTTTGGGCTCTGAGCCCGACTTGCTGTTAAGTCACTTTCCTGTCTAAATGGACTTCCTGAAGTTCCTTGCTCGCGCAGATACACAGCCTGTGCGGTGAACCAGGTGGAGGTCGTCCTCTCCATAAGGGGGAACTGAAAGTGTTGTTTTTGGTCTAAATGGGCTTAAACTTCAGTGAGGTTTTGTCAGGTTTTGCTACTGGTGATGCAGAAGGGCGTGGGGGGCGGTCTGGCAGCTGCAGTGTTCATACTGATAAGCTTGACTCTGCAGTTGTTTTGTCGTTGCTTATGCAGAAATGATTTTCTGTAAAGTTGAAACATTGTGATGACCTGCAGCTGCCGGGCCATGAATCTACTAGGCCATGTCGGGCTGGCTGAAGCTGCTAGGCCATGTCGGGCTGGCTGAAGCTGCTAGGCCATGTCGGGCTGGCTGAAGCTGCGTCCGTGCCCGACACACTGGGGCAGAGCTGCTTTACAGAGTGAGCATGGAGTACGTTATCTAAGTTAACTCCATTTAGTAAAGTTTAACTTTTTTATGTGGAGATAATGATAAGACAGCAAGCGCATTATTATTATTATTACTATTATTATTATTATTATTATTATTATTATTAGTTGTTAGTTAATATTATTTGTTGGACTAGCAAGTTAATTTTTATTTAACATTAGCTATAGAATTAGACGCAACCCGGAGGCGATATGGACAAACATTAGCGTATGTATGGACCTTTTGCGGAGACACGCTGAGTTAAGCAATGGCCACCCTCACTCCTTTTGTAGCCTTAATGTTTTTCTGATAAGCAGATTTTAACTTCAGCATTCTACCCACTCACTGGGATTCACAACATCGCCATTTTTAAAATTATTTGTAAATGCTAAATAACGTAATCTGAGAATTGTGATTTTAATGACAATCCAATAAAAGGTTATAAAATTATGTTCAAAATTGTTTAGGGAATCGTCCTAACTTCCCCGCTCTACAGCGCCCCCTGGTGCTCATCTGTGTTTGAGCATGTATAAGAAAGTCTGCTCCATGTTATTTCCTTGGTGTGGGTCTCCATCAGGTGCCACAGGTGGACTTCTGGGTGACGCCCATCATCCAGGGCTTTGTGCAGGTAGAGGAGTTGGTGGTCAACTATAATGAGGCGGTGGAGGAGGACAGGAGCAGTCCCGACTGCCCCCAGGAGGTGACGTGCGTTGACGATATCCACCCCTGCTTCACTGTAGCCATCATTTCCCGCCGGAGTCGGCATCGTGCAGGTACGGATCGGATGACTTTGGGGTTAAGGGTTGTGTCCCTGTGTGAGTCAGAGGATGTGACCTCATCAGTCAGGTCATGTGATGGTTGGGGGCGTGGCCACACATCTAATATTAGTCTTATTGGGTCCTGTTAAGATTGAACTGCAGACCCTAATGAAGCATTGATGGAGCTGATAACCTGTGTGCTATTTATTTCAATTCCTGACCCAGTGTCAGTGTTAAATGTGAATAATGTGAATGTTTATCCGTCACACTAGTGATACGTGTGTCCTGTATGCTGAGTGGCTGTGCTGTGCGTCTCCCACGTTTGTAGGCATGCGCTATAAGAGACGTGGCGTGGATGATGGCGGCAACGTGGCCAACTACGTTGAGACTGAGCAGCTGATCCACGTCCATAACCACACCCTGTCCTTTGTTCAGACCCGTGGCTCTGTGCCCGTCTTCTGGAGCCAGGTCGGCTACCGCTATAACCCCCGACCACGTCTGGACAAAGGCGAGAGACTTAAAAATAGACCGTCGGTACAAAGGCGGAGGGAAAAACGCCAAATGGCAGCGCAATGTTTGGAAAAGGACAGGCCGATGGTAAACTTACTCTCCCATTTTGTTGCAGGTGAGAAAGAAACTGTCCCCTACTTCACAGCACACTTTGAAGAGCAGTTAAAGATCTACACGAAGCAGGTGAGATGGATGACTCCACCTCGGCAGGCAGAAAGCTGACGGCTAATTGGCTGCCCTGAGCTGCTTCCAAGACTCATGTGATGGATCTCAGCATCATCTCAGTCTTAATTACAGCTCTCACAGAATTTGGCACAAATTTCAGGAGGAAAGCTTACAGGATCTAGTGAACGGGCTGTGCTCACAAGCACGTGTTCACTAGTACACAAAGCTTTCGGTTTATAGCATTATATTAAAATCGTTGTATCATTTTAATGGCTAAAATTATGAGTGTTTCATTCAGTTATTATGAGTTTTAAAAAAGGTCATTTTATGTTTGTATATTCAGTGTAATCTGTATAGTCAATGCAGTATTCAGTGCAATTTGTATATTTTTTAAAACATTTTATTATTTTTCAGTCGAATTGCATTTTCAATTTCGTTGTCCAAGTGACAATGACAATAAAGATTATCTTTATCTTTTACCTTTATGAATCATTTTTGACTGAACAGGATATTGTTCATGGATGGGAAAACATGCTGTAGTCTCTTAGTCATTTTTTTGTACTGTGTGTTTTTTTTCCCAAAGTAAGTTTTCTCAAATTCTGGGTCTCTGCTTTGGTGAAACAGGTGATCATTAACTTGGTGGACCAAACCGGGAGGGAGAAGCTGATTGGAGATGCTTATCTGAAGCAGGTTCTGCTCTACAACAATCCAAGCCTCACTTACGTTTCGTTTGACTTCCACGAACACTGGTGAGGACACCAGTGACCTCCACAGGAACTCCATCCGCCCTCCTTTATGTGAGGCATTCCCATACACATTCCAGGAATGTACGATTTCAACGAGCCAGAACTGCAGCATTAACCGACTCAGGTCTGATAAATTGTGGAATATTTCTCTGGGGGGGGTGTCTGTGTGTAAACTGATCCTGGGGTGTACTTTTACGTTTCCATGATAAATTTATTCATGTGCTGAGAAGACGCAGTGTCCCACACAGCCGACACTCTCTAGAGCTGTCCGTTTACTGAAGCAGGGGGAGGTGAATTAGTCATAAACTTAACCTTCTAACCATAACTATAACCATAACCCTGACCCTGACCTTCCATCAGACAGCTGGTTTCGGCTCCCCCTTCCTTAAATCCCAGGGCTCACGTTTGTCTTCCTAATAACCCTGAATTCTAAGTGCCATTTTTAACGTCCTGCTTGTGCCCTCTAGCCGAGGAATGAAGTTCGAGAACGTCCAGACCCTTACGGATGCCATCGGTGACATCATCACAGACATGAAGTGGTGTTGGTGAGTGGCTGTGTCTCCCTGCTGAGGCAGTCCTGCCTGAGACAAGCCGATTGGTTAGTCACATGGCTACAGTCACATGACTGTTTCAATTAATTACAGAGTAGCAACAACTTCACTTTGACTCCAACAGGGGAAGGGTGGGGTTTCTGCTATGCCATTGGGCTTTGTAGAGAGATCAGATCTGAGGTTGTACCCCCTGCCCCCCATAGGGTGGACCAGGCTGGGGTCATCTGTCACCAGCAGGGCATCTTCAGGGTCAACTGCATGGATTGCCTGGACAGGACCAACGTGGTCCAGGCTGCCATTGCGCGGGTCGTCATGGAACATCAGGTGAGCTGCGGCTGTGTGTCCTCATTAGCACGTCCGCTTTAGTGGCCCGGCTAGGCTAGCGAGGCCGATTTGCTTCTCTTTAGAAAGGCTTTACCATGTCCGGGACTGAAATGCCAACAGCACCATGCCCTCGTGGCTCACCTGCCATGGCCCTTCTGGCATAACACTAAGTGTCTGTCCTCCTACTGCCCGCTCCAGCTGAAGAAGCTGGGCGTGATGCCGCCGGAACAGCCTCTGCCGCTCCGCTGTTACCGGATCTACCAGGTGATGTGGGCCAACAATGGAGACACGATCAGCCGGCAGTACGCCGGCACCGCGGCCCTCAAGGTAAGCCAGGTCCATGCTCCTGGAGAAACGACTGTACTATTGCCCCCTGCTGCCTTGACCAGCCTTATTTCCACTTGAGCCAAGAAGTCTGAATTTAACAAGAAGGTAGTTTAATATATTTTTTTATATAATCACGTTTTTGGGACATGCTTATGGAGATATTTTCATTGCAGTTGCCATGAAACACCCTCATCACGTTGACACATTGAGGTTTTTAGCGTTTATGCAAGTTTAGAGCATTTTTGCACTTCTAATAACTTGACTGCACGTTTGCTTGCAATGAAATCCCTTCTCGTCACAGCCAGTTTTATCCAGATCAGGCAAGTCAGTTTTCATTTCATATGTATTTTATTTTTAAGGGGGATTTCACCCGAACGGGGGAGCGGAAGCTCGCTGGAGTGATGAAGGATGGCGTGAATTCGGCAAACCGGTACTACTTGAACCGCTTCCGGGACGCCTACAGACAGGCCGTAATCGGTGAGGCATAGCAGATAGGACCGGTGCCCTTATGCTTTCTTCCATTTACCTCAGAGGTCGGAAGTCGTTGCAGTGAATGGCGTCACACCCACGTTCCAGTGCAGCAAGTCGGATAGCCACTTAGCAGCACCAGGGACCTGTATCAAAAAGCAGGATTTCTTGCTTAGCCAGATAACTTATCGGATTTAACTTACCCCGGTTTAAATGGTCTTTATTTTAGTTCACTTACATTTAACCCAGACTACCTTAAATCCGACAAGTCATCTAGCTAATCGAGAAATCCTGCTATGAGACAGGCCCCAGTTCCAGCCCGGTTCATTGTTAGACATTGCTAGTAATATCAGTTGATAACAACACATTACGTGGTATTTTGCACATAAAAACGCCACAAAACGTCCACAGATAGCATTTGGACAGTACTGTGTGTACGAATCATAATAAATAAGATGTGACTGCCAATAAACGGTATATAACTTTCACTTCTGTTGATAAAGGGTACTGCCATGTTGAATTCTGAGGTCAAAGTTCCTCTGACTTTCTGAGTCAACCTCCGACTTCAGGGGGGCGATCCAGTTGAAATTTACGACTTCATAGTTCACATGGAACACAGTATTAACCATGGCCACAGCATATGATCTAGAACCCAACGTAGCTTGTGCCTGGAAGGGCGCAGTTTTGAATTCCCAGGTCAGCAGAGCGATTTTGCTGTTGGCTGAGCTTGGCTGTCTTTGTATCTGTATACATGTTTGAAGGCAGGACCTTCTGAAGCTATGAAGGCTGTGAAGATTCTGATCAAGTGTCTGCTACATAAGTAAAACGTAAATGTCATCCGTCCCGCAGACCTGATGATGGGTACACCGGTGACGGAAGACCTGTACTCCATCTTCAGCAAGGAGAAGGAGCACGAAGAGAAGGAAAAGGCACGCCAGAGGGTGCAGCAGGAGCAGGTCAGCCTCCTGCTGCAGACCTACATGCAGCTGCTGCTGCCCGATGACGAGAAGTTCCATGGGGGCTGGGCCCTCATCGACTGTGACCCCAGGTCTGCGTGCCCATGGACCGCTGCTCAGAACATTGTATAGTTTGAGTCTAATGATTTCACTGCTTAAAGGACTGCTAGGTAACGAGGGAATGTCAAGTTGCAGAAAAGAGCCACGTTAAACCTGAAGGTTTACCTCTCATCCCCTACAGCCTAATTGATGCGACTCACAAGGACGTGGACGTTCTCCTCCTGCTGTCCAATTCTGCATACTACGTGGCCTAGTGAGTCCGGGTGGCTCCAGTTTGGGGGGAGGGGGGGTTTC
>JAAGVU020000061.1:2110147-2120223 GCA_011763525.2 Mormyrus iriodes
ACCCAGCTCCCATTGGCTATAGTTACTGAGAAAGCCATCATACCCAGCTCCCATTGGCTATAGTTACTGAGAAAGCCATCATACCCAGCTCCCATTGGCTATAGTTACTGAGAAAGCCGTCAAGCACGAGTCGTTCAACTGAATGACTCCTTCAGTCTTTTGTCTCAAGATTCTATTTTGTGTCAATAACGGCAGATGATCTTGGATTCAGTTCCAGTTGGATTCAGTGGCTGGGGCTGCTTCTGCAGATGTGTAATTGAGAAAGTGGCATTAGTAAATCTCAAGTTTGAAACTGACAAAAACTTACATCAGGGTACGCTCTCATCTGTGTGCTGTAATTAGGGATACTGGAGTAGTCGGACGTTTGAACCCCAAAATTGGGCATTTTAAATAAGCCTTTTCTGCATCGTGAGCTAGGAGGGAAAGTTACACAATATCATTTATTAGCATTGACCTGATGCTCCACTTGTTTTGTGCTTCACGTCATCATGAATTGTCTTTGAACACTGCGCCGGTTCACATCAAAGGTCATAATTATTGTAACGATACAGCAGAAGCTACAGCATCGTTTTCTGTACCAGGATCTTAAATATAAGCCTTAACGTAAATAATACGCGATACGGTTGTAGAGGTACTTGCTAAAATCCAGCCGTAGATGTGGACATTTCTCTTCATTAGTTGGATATACATGGAATCAGGGTCGTCCAGGTGAACTGACAGTTATCTGCTCTTCCAAGGCGTCGCATGAAGGTCCGATTAGCGGGCTTCGGTAGCGCTGCAGTAGCCTTTGCTGTCAAGTGCTAAAACCGTATCGCGCCGGCATCACCTGGAACGGCCGGCTTTCAGCTGTGGTTCTGCTGCGTTTAGCCGCGCTTTGGGCTCCGCTCTGGTGGGCTGGGGTGTCGGCTGGCAGGAGCCTCCCGTGTCCAGCGGCTGCGCCATTCAACCTCAGGAGCCATTTAGCGCAGGTACATGCCCAGACTGAATGATGCGCCTGTTCCTATCGGATGGGGCTTTAATGTGTAAAGAGGGCCTTCTGTTTTTCATTGTTTGCTTTGTTAAATTGCACATTTTTACTGAATTCTGGGGGGCAGTTATTTTATTCTTGCTGTAAGATTCCAGGCCTCCTCCACTGAATACGACGTTTGCGCTGCTAATGCTGCTGTGGCAGGCAGCCCCCCCACGCCCGTAGCTGATGTTTCACACTGTTGCGGTTGGTTTTATGCTGCATATTCTCAGTCAGTGTGCTCTTTTTTTTAAATCATTTTTCCCTCCAGCAGCGAATGACCTAATCTGACATGTTCAGTTTGTTGGATTTTCGTTTATTGCATATTAAATCTATTTATTGTTTTAATCACTCTGCTTTCTCTTAGACTCCAATGTTAAAGGCAACTACAAACTGGCAATGACGTTGTAAGCCTCTGTATTTTAAAATGTGAGGAATGTATATGGGATATTTTATTAGTAAAAGCAATCCTAACATTCCGCTGTGTCGCCGTCTCTCATCTTTTTGCGATTTGCCGTGGCACATTACCCTGTCTACAATGTATAATCATGTTTGTGGGTTCTGAGCAGTCTATGGGTCTCAACCATAGCCATACGCTATGGTTGAGCCATACGCCCGTGCACCGCCCCCCCCTCGACCCCGTGCTCATTTCTGGTTCTCTTCCTGTACTTAACATCATGTTCCTCAGATGAGGTAAGTGGCCACTGCTGACTCGACAAGGATCATGTGAAGCCATCTGTTCCCTAGTGCCTGATGTCAACATCTGTAACCTCAGGCTGTTACTCATCTCAGCGCTGGGGGCGGCCTGCAGCTCAGGCCTTGGCGCTTTTGATCCGGAAGGTTGCTGGTTTGAATCCCGCCCCTAGTAAAACTGGTCATATCTTCATTGGGCCTTTGAGTGTTGCCCTTAATCCTCCTGAACTGCTCCGTATAAATGGCTGACTCTGTGCTCAGACCCCAAGATTCCCTATCACCTCTGTAGGTGTGTTTCAAACCAAGCGCAAGATGGGACATGTGAAAATTAACCAATTCCGAAGTTCTTGAACAAATGTAAAATAGTGTCAATTTTTTCATTTCATTTCAGAGCGACCAGGAGTTACCAGGAACATTCCCTTGGACATCAAGGTAAGCTGCGGGATTCCCAGGCAGATTACATTACATTCAGTAGCTGTGTTTTTAATCTACTGCTCCAGACATTTCATATCTGTTTTACAAGCCAGAAACTTCCAACATTTTTTTTGCACAAATGGAGGGCGAAGTGGTATATGAGAGACGCCATGCAGATACAGAGCCGGCAAGACACTGAGCTTCCGCCTAATCAATGGCCATGGAACCGTGAATTAAAAAGCCCAGACAACTCTAGACTGTACAAATTTGACTTTATTCATGATAAAAGTCAGGTTTCTAAAATCCCAGTATAAATCTCCAGTGTAAAGGTTGGTCGATGGGTCCGATTCTCAGAGTCACGTCTAATCCTCTAAGTGCTTGTTTTAATACCAGTGAGAGAAAGATGGCAAAAAATTTACTATAGAAACGCAGAAAGTTCAAGAATTTATTAGAAGATGTTAAAGGGGAAATAAGTCTGTGTCCACAACACGCTTGGCACTAACACGGGACTAAAGAACATTCTTATTTCATAAAGAAATCCCTCGCCAGGGCCCGCAAGATTACCAAAATCATACAAGTACCAGGAGAATTAGTGAAAGTTCATTCGCTTCTCCAAAGTAGAAAAATGGCCGTGTAAGCTTTGTTAATTATATGGGCCTCAGTGAGCCCCACCCCCCTCTTTCCCATGATGCATTGCTGCCTATGGTTCATTGCCGTTGATGGTCCTCTGCTGCGTCCTGCTGGCTATCCTGGCCTCCAGGTGCTTGGCTCTCATCCAGCGGTCCCGTGACAGTGTGCTCTGACCCACACTGAGGGACAGGAGCCTGGCCGAGAGTCAGGCCAGGGGTCAGAAGCTGTTGCCATGGTGTAGGCAGCTACATGGCTTGTGGGTCCCTCCCCCGCTCCCCAAAACTCATCAAAACCCTGACAAAGTGGGTGCTCTCACATGAATTACAAAAATTTGTGGAAAAGACAGGTACTCTACAAAAGAAGGCCTCTTAACATGAGAGGATCAGCTGGATCATACCTGGCAACCACCAATGTTCTGTGAAGGTCATCTGCAGAGATGCTCTGCGGGTCCTCCTTCCGCATTTCCACAAAGTCCTCCTCCACCATCTGGGGTGCAGACCGAGGGGTTAGTGCACATGCAGAGAAACCCCCACCCCACCACCGAGGTGGCCGGGATCTCACCAACCTTGGTCAGCTCCTCAGAGATGCTGTATTCCTGGTGTCGGAGCGCACTCAGATAAATGCGGAATTTATTCAGCAGGGACGGGGGCAGCGCTGCCTGCAGGGCGCCCATGTACTCCTCAATGTTGGGTGGGGCCAGCTGGGGCTGGAGGGGCACGTGGCAATCGGACTGTGGGGTGACAGAAACAGACAGGTTCCCGAAACTAGCCACCCACATGCACTCTGTCATAGAGCCGCTCGGGGTTACCAGAGTAACCCTGCAGGAAGAGCCGCCCCCCCGCACGGGATGGGCCTTTGTCCTCACCGGCAGGAGTGATTTTCCCTCTGACGCAATCAGCACATTAATATTGCAGGGGAATTCCATCTGGTGGTAGCTGAAGTCATAATCAACCTTTTGCCAGGAGATCAGGTTCCCCAGGGCGGTGATGTTCCTGACGCCTGCAGCAGGGGCCGGAGAGGGGACAGTTGGTCGGTGCTGTCAGGTCGGTGCCCGTCAGGTTGGTACCCCCCATCCGCCTTACCCGCCGCGTCCAGCTGCCCCTGCTGCAGCAGTGTCTCGTCCAAGAAGAGCAGTGTGTTGGGGGCCAGCTGCAGGATACCGCTGCGAAGCCGGTTAGCAGTGTAGTCCTTCCGCGGCGTGAAGTGCAGGCCATTCATGTTGCTGAGGCTCATGCTGACCCGGTGGGACTGGCGAGAGAGAAGAATGTGACTCAGGCCATGCCGATTGCCCTGGGCAACGCACCATCACCAGGGAAACGCACTGATTGTCCCAGGCAACACGCCACTCGGCTACCAAGCGATGTTCAGTCAGTCAGCGGGGCACCCTCCGCCTGACTCACACATGTCACGAGCTGCTGTAGCACCCCGAAGAGCCGCTCGGTGTAAGAGGAGCTGGGGGGGCAGCCACTCAGGTTGAGGGAGAACTTCCCCAGAGGAAGGACGTCTCTCCTGGCGTAGCTGGTGGAAGAGAAGCACGTGGTCAGCACAGCGGCACCTAGGAGGCCGGGTCAGGACGGTGGGGGGGGGACACTCACACATTAGACAGGAGGTGCAGGAGGAGGTATTCTGCCGCCAAGCCATCTCCTAGCAACACGTGTGTGAGGAAGCCGACAAGCTCCGCTCTGATGGACGCCAGCTCGCCCAGGAAGCCCGGGGACACTGAGGGATGCACAGTGATGTGGTGAATCACAGCAGCACCTCTGCACCTTCATCTGATCATCAGGCGTGGTGGAAGGTGTATAAGTGCACTGACCCTCCGAGGCAGCAGGGGGCAGTAGTGGGTTATTATGTTGCAGTCTGTGGGCATGGAGCATGTGGACTCGGGGAACCAAGGAGGCAGGCGGGCTGTGGGCTCTCTGCTCCTCCAGGCTTTCCATCCCCTCCATCAGATCCACTAGGTGTCCTTCTCTGAATACAAGAGGGTGACATCACCGCATGGACTCCACACAAAGGCAATGACGGACTCATCGCGTGTTCCTACAGATTAGTCGGAACTCTTTCTACCATTACCATATTAACTCCATTTCTACCATATTAACTCAAAACACAAAAATGTAGATTAATGGCGCTTTCCCACCGGCATACAGGAACGAACCAAACCCGAGCTGTGCCCTGAAGAGAGACTAGTTACAGCTCACTTCGGTTTTCTCTGCAGGAGAGTCAGCTCAGCGAAGGCCGTGCCGAGTTTGGACAGTGGCATAAAACTGAAGAGACGATTTTTTTGTTCACGTAGTGTATACCATGATTTACTATGTGATTATTCTGTGTGCTAATTTCTATTAGCACATCTGTGAAAATCGCCATCTTATGTTAGCATCGAACACTAGCAAAATTAGCATTCGCTTGTGTAAATTTGCATTACAAATCCATTACGTTCATCTGTTTTACAGTATAGTACTATAGTACAGTTCTACAGTATAGTACAGGTGGTTGTAAATGTTCTGAGTATCGGGAATGCATCAATACATCACAGTGTGTGATACTATTAGTAATGAATAATATACAGGATATACACTTTTTTTCCTTCAGATAATCCATGAGCAAGACACCCCTATCTCCGTGCATTTTTGACAAATCAGATGGTGGTGACAACCAGCTCTGTTTGGCTACATTTGCGCAGGTACGGGGCCACATAATTTACACTAGGAAACCGTCAGTTCCTGGTATGGCTCAGTTCTCTGTGGCAGTGGAAAAGCGCCATAATGTTGTTGTAGCAGAAAATCAACGAGGCAAGAAAAACAAGCCCCAGGAAAGGACAGGTAGAACATGAAGACCATCTCACCGTTCCTCGGCGATGACACTCAGCAGTGGGTCCACCGAGAGGATCCCATAGACCTCCAACACGTCGTTCACTTTGAACTTCTCCCACTCCTCGTAGACCTATGAACAAGAGCCACAGAACTGCAGAAGCTGGCAGGAGCTCCGGGGCCCCAGCCGGCCCTGAAGGACGGCGTACCTTCACCAGGCAGGCAGGCCCCGTCTCCCCAAGCAGGGGGAAGTTCAACTCCAGGGGGTGGGAACACCCGGAGGAAGCTGTGTCTGCACCCTGGGATCCTGTCTCTAGGCGTTTGGGGTCACCGTGGCCAAAGGTGTCTGCGGCAGTATGATCACCTGGTAAAAGGACGAGGTCTCCCTAAGCCTGGGAGCCACACACTTCTCCGTGTGCCAAGTCGGCCACCACGGGCTCGCGGCACCTGCACATACCAATCAGCTGCTCCTTCTGCTTGTGTGGCTGCGTCTCCATCTCGTCGTCGTCCTCCTCCTCGTGGCTCCGCTTGTGCCTCCGCGGCATGTACGAGGTGGAGGGAAGTACGCGGGCCTGGCTGCAGCGTGCGAACCCGTGCCACAGCGTTAAGGAGAGGAACGACCGGAGGAACACCACGGGGGGCCGAACCGGACCAGGAGCAAGTCACTCACTCTACCATAAGGGGTGCTGTATGGCTCAGTGGCTTAGGGTGAGGGCCTCTTTTTGCACTATAGCAGCAAACTGCACCATGAAGGCCCTCTCACTTTCCTTAGACCAACACAGACAAATTAAGCTTTTAAGTCTTTTAGGCAGATGACCATCTACAATATTAATTTTCCTAAACTGTGTGATGTCTCCTGGCCCAGCCCATAATCAACAAGCCAGCTGACACACCTCTGACGATCCCCCACCTCACTCAATCAGGACAGCCACCCCCCCCCAAAAAGGATATGTCTTTGACCCACTGAGACTCCCCAGGAATCGGCACGCAGTAAAAGCTCTGCCTCTCCATGGTCACCACATGTTTGGAGTTCAAGTCCACCTGAAACGGCAGTGACCAGAGCCCAGATGGTGGAATAACAAGCTTCATGCCTCCTTATACAGCAGAAAAGATGCAGGTTTATCAAATTAATCATACCAGTGACAGTCTGACCAACCAGAACCTCCAAACTGGCCCAATTCCAAACTGAAACTGAAACTGACTTGCGAGATTCATGCTCTCTGCTCTGGCGAGCGGCTGATCGGTGCTAAACAGACACGCTTCCTACTGTGTATGAGGCTTTGAGGAATTCAGCCTGGATGTCCTACACAGTCACACATGCTCTGACAGGTACAGAGTATGATCTGAGGCATGGGAGATGCAGCTCACAGCTGCCATCTGCTGGGCTGGAGATCAGGGTGTCCTGGATGTTTGTCCTATACCAGGGCTATTCGAAATCCAGGCCGTGTTTTCAGTTCTGCCAGGGAGTTAGTATAATAATTACTGAACTCACATTGGCCAGAAGCTTCACACCTGGCTCACAGGTGAAGGATGGCTGGAAAATCAGTAGGGCTCGGACCTAGAGGACCATGAGTTGCATAGCCCCGTCCTACATAGTACTTTAAAACCAGCCCATGGGTTCCTCAATGAAATTGCCTTTTTATACAAACATTCTGTGATCATGGAAATAAAGCCCAAACCATTTTAGGACTCCATGAAAAACCATGGCTCAGTACACTGAGAGTGAACATTAGACAGACAGACAGGTCAAACCTACTCACCTCACAGTCAGTCATGTCCTTGTATTTTCCAAGCTTTAAGACCTGCAAAGTGTCACATCTTAACATCACAGGTGCTCAGCTTCACCCCGAGTTACAGTTACCATGGAAACATGAGCCCACTCCTCTTTGTAGATGCTGAATATCACCTGACATTCCCACAGACAGGAGCTACAGAGGAATGTTACTCTCACAGTGGGGACTGGTGAGGCTTCTCCTGACATACAACGGGCTTCACCAGTAGCCAGATCACTCTCTAAAGCGACTGGCAATGTTAATTTGTGATACTTAAAACATTCCTAACCAATAGTAAGCCAGGATGTCTGTAATGAAACATTGGACAGTGGAGAGTAATGAGGCCTGGGTGCAAAACACAAGCCACAGTCCTTACCTTGGATTCAGGGGAGGGGCCAGCCATTTCGTACACCCCCACGTAAAATTCAGGATCGAACATGTCTTGCACCAAGCAGCGGAACTTCACTAAGCTGCTGGTCTTCAGGTAGTGCAGAGGAACATTGTTCAACGAGGGAACCTGTACAAAGACCAGATACAACCGTCAGACCACCCACAGAGTTCTTTATTTCATCAAAGCATCGCATCTCCTGAGCAGGAAGAGATGCTCAGTCTCTTACAGACCATGCCTGAGACCTAAGCCAAAGGAATGAAGGAATGATGAACTGATCACGACACACACAGGAATCACAGGAAGGCAGTAATCTCACTGTCAGCTGTGGCACACGGATAAATCACATACCCAGCTCGCTGCATCATGGTCCTTTAGTTTCTCTCTGAAAAAATCCAGAACTTTCTGCTCCCAGTCTGGACTGGAGTTGTATTGGGCTGCATGATATAAACACCCAATCGAAGAGGTGATGTGTTAATAAAACGCACAACACTTCAATTTGAAAAATAAATTTAAGCTACAGTTTTAACCACAAAAGCTACAGGAACTGGGCTCCCCTGCAGAAATATAAGCCACCACGTGGGTGACTGTAAAGACATAAACAAGCTCAGATTATACAGGATTTTGCACAATGCTGGATTGTACTGTTTGCCAACACAGAGAATATTTCGCTTTTCTGCACATGATTCGTCGTCAGCAGACACCTGACTCACGTTACCTACCGTTCGATGCCTCAAACGTATTTCATTATTTCCGTTTCGTGCATCCTACACTGGTCAATTAGGGAAGGGCGGGGTATTTAAAGTCACCAAAAGACAGGAGGAGCTGGCCAGACTCGGTCACGGATGGTGAGGGGACAGCATGTCCGCATACAGGAGTACTGCATGACCCCGGTAATCATAATTCAGAAAGGTGGCATTACCGTCCAGCTAGCCATCATTATCCAATCGGACAACTAGTTAGGCTAGGGTAAACCAATCTGCTAACATAGCTAATGATTCAACCAGTTCGATAAATATCATCTTACCAAAAATGCCTTCCACGACACCGAGGGGTCTGTTGATCCAGTCGTGAACAGTGGGCATTTTTGTGGGTCTGAAGGCTGCACACGTTTGTGTTCCTTTTACACAGAAAGAGCTCCGCGCCTCACAACGGCGGGAAAAGCGCGTCACCGCACGTCACGGCCCGGCGACCTCTGACCCTACGTGGCGTTCTACGTAAACGCGTACTGTCGGGCACAAACGTTAAGCGGCGCTCTTGCTGTTTGTCATTGTCACTGTCGTTACCTGAACTGTAGCTTCTGTCCGAACAAGGTATTGTCATTCAAATAGCCGTGTGTTTCCGTGTTTCAGCACATATAACGCATACGCGTTATGTATGTCGGCCCCAGTGTACAACGTAAACAGATCATGGTTCCGGAAATTTAAATACATCTTTTATTCGTATCAGTATTATAATATCATTTTTTAGTATTTGTTTACAGAAAACACACGTAACTTATATGCATTATATTCAACTGCATACAATTCACTAACATGACAGAATTATAAACCTAAATAGTGTTATAGTTTGCTATTTCTGTCATTTTTTCCTAATTGATAGTTTATTTTATGATATGCCATACATGCGGAGACTCTTGCATTTTGGTCTGTATAATGTATTCGTGGAATCTGATTACACTGCTGCTTACACTGAACATTGATCGATTTACAACGAGTAAACCATAACTAGCAAACTACAGTTTTAAAAGCTAGTTAATCCAATTGGATATTTTAGCTGTTTGTTCCCAAAGAAACTGAAACGGTACCACCCGGGAGCCCCACAATATCCGGGCTATTTGATTCCAGCGTGGTTTCCGCCCTTAAATAATTTGGTACTTTATCATTAACGTTTACTGAACGGGACAATGTTGCAGTCACACTTTATGCCCAGAAGATGGCAGGAGTGCACAGCCCAGATTTAATTAAACTACGTTCAAAGGATTAGTTTTTAAGTAGTACTTTACATTTTAAGCAACTACATTTACATGTTATATTTTAAATAACTTAAAAAACTTAAATGTTATTTATGTAATAAGGAGTTTATTACTTATACAATTACTGAATTTGTGTTTTGCATTCACAGTCGTTTTCATTGACGTCTCTGTTTAAACATAAACACAAAGAATGTAAATAAAATGCATTTTAGACCTGTTATATGATTCGCAACAGCAACCCCTTCAGAGATCGCCGTTTCAGATGACCCGCAGTTAATGGAAAGCAGAGAAAGGCGCCTCCTTGCCCTGGGAGCCCTTTCCGAGCGCTTGCTGGTTATTGGTCGGCGGCAGAGAGGCCCTTCGGTGACACCTGGGGGGGGGGGGTGACGTC
>JAAGVU020000061.1:2120323-2136041 GCA_011763525.2 Mormyrus iriodes
TCAGTTCAATCTGGTGCTGCTGTGGGGGGGGGCGGAGGAGCGTTTCCAGCTGGGGCTGAACTGCGATACGATCGGCAGAGAGTCTCCTCCGCGGCCGCACTCGGAGGTGCTGAAGCGCTCCTCCTCCGGACGGCCGGTGCCCGGGTTTTATTTATGCTCCTTAAGAGGAGCGACTTGCATCGCGCGCCTGTCAGAGAACTGCACGTGCCCTAAGCCTGCGCGCCGCGCCGCGAAGCGTCCAGATGAAACCCCCGCTGGACCTGGGGGACCTGGCGTAGTCCGGCCGCCGCTCGGCCGGGTCCCGCAGCGCGATGCCTCCGCAGGGCGCCGGGGGGTATAAGCCGGTGGCGACGTCCGACGCCCCCCCGGTGCCCCCGCGGCGGCTCCGAGACGGGGACGAGCGCAGGGTAAAGTGCGTGCTGCTGGGAGACGGGGCGGTGGGCAAGACCAGCCTGATCGTCAGCTACAGCACCAACGGGTACCCGACGGAGTACGTGCCCACCGCCTTCGACAACTTCGCAGGTACCTTTACCTTACAGCAGTATATAACATCATACAGGCTGCAGGGCTTCGGTGGTGTCAAGAGAGGAGCTCGTTCAGTTCTTTTTATGCCAGTGATCTAAATTAATCTTTTAAATATATCAGCTCTTTGCATATTATGACATAATTCCTTAATAAAGTATAGCCTGGTGTACTAGTTATGTGAAACTGCTCATAGGTTGTTATAATATTGCGGTATACTAATGCTGTACTAATATCTAATATATGTTACATATAGCATGCAATAATAGTTTACAAAGATCCGGCATTCAAAGCTTTAATTTAATGTCTAGGCAGTATTGAATAAATTGACTTTTTCTCCAAGTGGCTTGGAATTTGATGATCGTAGGCGGCATGTCTGACAAATCATCCAAACATAGGCGTTTCTTTCGGGCCGGTCTAACCGTTTCTGCCTCTCTCCTGCAGCGCTGGTGGCGGTTGACGGAAAGCCGGTGAGGCTGCAGCTGTGCGACACCGCTGGCCAGGTGGGTTTAACAGCAAATACACTTTTATTTTAACGTTCCATTACGTTTTACAAAGGCGGCGCTACAAGTAGCTCAGCCCGGTCCGACGGTAAAGACGGTACCCTGATCGGGAGTGCACGTCAAAGAATCAAGTCACGGTCGGGCAAATGATGATGAATCGCTTCTAGTCCTGGAAAAACGGAAATATAGAGCAGTGGAGCAGCTGTTGTTAGTCAGAGGATACGCAAGATGAGTGCTTTTGGAAGAATGGACTGGAAAGCATAAAGTCGGGCCAACAGCCATTTAGAGCAGGACTGTCTAGACACAGAGAGGACCCTGGCTGAAGCCTGCCGGTGATGGGGCTGGATCTGAACCACTAAACATGAGTCATAGTAGAGAGCCAAGGGGTTAGAAAGACTATGCCAACACTTCATTAACATTTAATTTAAAGGACTCTTGGCAGGTGCTGAGCAGAGCAGGAATGGTGTCAGTTATGGTTTGGTGCCTGTCCGCTGCATCTGCAAACACGTGGCCGGCATTGATGTTTCCCCCTGGAGGGAATTCATTGCCATATGGGTAAAACATCATCGCAGGAAGGCGGCCACAGAGATGTTAGAAAGGATGTTCTTTGCGTTAATGAGCGCTGTATGAGATGCGACCAAAACCAAAGAAGCAGGTGGAGATGGATTGTATGTTTCCCTGAATCAAACCTGAAAGAGTCGAAAACAACTGGGAATCAGTCTCTCTATCGCTGGGAAATAGCAGCGATTATGTTCTCGCAGGTCGAATGTCGCCCTCGTCCCCGCCACTGGGGTGGGAGGGGCCGCTCTGGTGGATTCCGCGTGTTCAGCTGGGCTAAATGTGGGTTAACGGTCCCTCACTGACAGCACTGAGCTAAATTGCTTGGTAACGGCTCTAATTAACATCCCAGCATTCCAGAAATGATTTCCCACTTCTCTTGGGGGGTCTCAATTAACTTTTGCTTCAGGAAGAGACAGAATAGGGGAAAGAGAGATAATGGAGGGGAGAAGAAAAGACCCAGAAAGCTCGGGCAGTGAGCGGCGCCCCCTTATGACGGAAGCCTACAGGTATCTCGCAGTTTTCTGTAACGGTTGGAGATGCGTGTGAGATATGGGTCAAATGTGGCAGCACTTGGCAGGGGATTATAAGAGGGTTAGAGGCACATTACAGGAGATAAGGGCCCCTCTTGGCGTCAGAGCTGCGTCTCTGGGCACTTATCAGGGTTATCCTGTGCAGAACAAACACTTGCACTGGTTTACTGCCCCCCCATATCCCTGTGAGGCCTGTGCATTCCTGCATCTCTGCCCTCTGCCTCTTCATAACGACTGCAGCCTTTCCTCGCATAAATGTAAACACACGTAGCTCCACCTCCTGCCCCTCCGTCACCCCGCAGTCACATCACTGCTTACGTGATCCGGTCATTCCATGATAGCATACATATCCCATTTTAACCAGTCATGTGATTGGAGGGAACATCAGGATTCTAGCCAGAAGGTTTTCCTGCTGTCACCTGTCTTGTCCTTTACATTTCAGTAGCTCCACTGGCTGTTTTGATAATTTAAGGATCCAGGGGCTTGTTTCACAGAGCAAGATTTCTTGCTTAGCTGGATTACGTGTTGAATTTAAGGTAGTCTGTGCTAAATGAACTTTATCTTCGCTCACAAACTAGCTTAAATTCAAAGTTATCTGGCTAAGCAAGTAATCCTGCTTCTTGAAACAGGCCCCTGGTTCCACTATCATGTTTGTTAAACCCGTGTACTTCTAAGCTTAGACTTTTTCATGAATTTACATCTAAATTCGCTGGGCGATCGAAGGGCTCCAGTGGTCAACACACATGCTGGATGGTGTCTTTTTGTCCACCTTGGGCGTTTTGTGTCCCGGGCCGGCGCTGTTGATTCTGAGACAGTGGACCTACAGGTATTATGCAGGGAAAACACATTGAGGGTAAAGTTGTTTTGGGGGAAATTAGCATGCAGTCATGCTAGATACAGGGCTATTTAAATGCAGATTGTTACTCAAATGCAGACTTGTGACTTATGAGGACAACCAAGTATTTCAAAAAAAAAAAGTAAATGTATGAAAAAATAAATTTGGGCAGCAGAACACCTGGCAACAATGTACTACCTAACACACACTGAACGATAGTTTCCGCAGTAAAGTACGGTTCTGTACAACAGCTTGACCATCACACGCATCGCCCAGTCTCGTTCTCACACCTAAAACACAAGACACAATGACTATCCTTCTCTGACATACGTCAAATTGACATACGACCTATCTGTTGGAACAGAACCCATTTGTAAGTTGGGGACAGTCTGTACCTTTTATCGTTAATTATGTCGATGGGATTTTCATGATGCATCCTAAATCCTAAGCATGCTGACCAGCAGAGGTGGAAAGTTCAGGTTCAGAAAGCAAAATAAATAAATCTAGACCAGGATTTTGTTTCAACCAACCAGTTGAGCATAGAGAGTCAAATTCACAGAGCAAATGTGAATTTGACTCTTTATGCTCAACTGATTGGTTGAAACAAAATCCTGGTCTGGATTTGTGCTTTCTGAACCTGAACTTTCCTCGCCTGTGGAAATCTAACCACCCCGATGTGTCGTTCCTGAACGCAGGATGAGTTCGACAAGCTCCGCCCCCTGTGCTACACCAACGCCGACATTTTCCTGCTGTGCTTCAGCGTGGTGAGCCCGGCCTCCTTCCAGAACGTGACGGAGAAGTGGGTGCCCGAGGTGCGGCGGCACTGCCCGCGCACTCCGCTGCTGCTGGTCGGCACTCAGGCAGACCTGCGGCAGGACGTCAAGGTGTTGATTGAGTTGGCCCAGTCCAGGGAGCGGCCTGTGGACCCACGCGAGGCTCGCGTCTGCGCCCATGATGCCAGGGCGGTGGCCTACATGGAATGCTCGGCACTAACCCAGAAGAACCTAAAGGAGGTTTTCGACACAGCTATCATGGTGGGAATCCAGCATGCCGACAGTCAACTTCAACAGCGGCTGAGGAAGAGGACCCCCGATAAGATGAAGATGCTCTCAAAGTCCTGGTGGAAAAAGTACTGCTGTTTGGCATAGACTCTGGGGGGCGGGTGGCATGAGGACATAAGGGGGAGTGGCATGAGCATGTTTTTTGTGCAGACCTGTAGGGGGCAGGAGCACAGAGACCAAGTCAACCGGTCTTCAGTGATGTGGGATCAGGGGGTGGGACTGGTCACAACCTATCACATCCCGGCTGAGACTAACACAACATGGAGTCTTTGGGAGACACAGGAGAATCCCAACCTCGTTACCGCCCTAGTCCCTCACCTTACCACCTACATCATTAGCTGTGACATCGAGGCCAGGCATTCACTTCGCTGATGACCTGAGTGCTTGTTGTGGAGATGCTTTTTAGGAATCGCATTGACCATGACTAGGTCTATCAAGAATCAAGATGCATAGCTCACTCTGCTTTGCGTAAAGCCACCTGCTGTGGGGGGGGGGGGGGTATTTCTCATATCCAGTGTAAAGTGACATCTTTATGGTATCTATACGTAAGCTGATAAGTTGCCATGGACACCCAGATCCCTCTGCACCCCCAGCCGCCCCATGAGCGTTCTCCTGTCGGTGATGTGGCATCTTGTGATTCCACTGAGATGGGATTTGTGGCGCTTGGTGCATTTCGGGTCTTCTGGGACCATATGGGTGTCGACCCAGAGCTTAAGCTGGAGGAAGGTGACTGGGCAGGGTTAGGGGAAGAACTCGAGAGTCAGAATTTCGGTTCAGTTATTTTTTTGTAAGCATTAAATCCTCCTCTGTGGGGAGGCGACCTACAAGGACGTAATGATCAGCCAGGACTGGCGCTCAGCACCAGCAGGATAACATTACTCAGGCCTCGCACCCATTTTGCAGACCTATTGTTAATTTTGTTTTATTCTACACCTTCAAGGTACAAATTCAAAGTTTGTGGCATAAAACAGTAGACGAAACGTGTACATTGCTTTTCATGTTTTACTCCCCAAACCATAAAACATAGAATTTGTCAGTTGCTTCTTACCTTTTAAAGCATTTTAAGCTTTTAACAACACAAGCTTTTAAAGTGTGTTTTGTCATATTTAAAATTAATTCTGGTCGTCGCATAATGAAACAAATAATCAAATTCGCTGTTCCTCAAAATTCCACGAAATCAGTCTGAACCTCCAGCGATGTTCATCTTTGCTGGTTTGTAATCATTCTGGCGTTCGAATGCCGTTCCTGATGTGATTTTACTATACTGTTACACCAATGTCTATGTTAGACACAGCTTTCCACACTATGAATTACTAGCTCTTTTAAATGCCAGTTCTACCCAGTACTTTGCCAATAACCATTAATGTCTAGAGGGGTTTTGTAAAGGGTGGCTGGTTTCCATGACCTGAATGTAGCTACCCTTGCCACTAGCCTTGTCATCCTGGGGCAGTGTGAACCCAGCGCCCATGTTTTGTGGTCCACTTGTAGTCCTTGTAATGGGAGTTAACCTGAACTATGCTGGGCGGGGGCAGTCTCTTTCAAAATGTTCAAGCTGTGAAACTGGTGACTGCAAATGCACCCAGAGGTGCTGTCATTAGCACAGGGAACTGGCTGTAACATTTTTTTCGTGTTTCTCTTTTGTCCTTGGCTTGTCACATTCCACAATGTGAGCCAGGATTCTGGATAGTTTTCCATCTTACTTTTTATCCCTGTGTGCTGCAAGTCATATACTCCACACTAACAAATGTGGGACGCTGTTTATTTGTAAACACACTGTAAACATGGGCTTAGCTGCCATGACCTCTGACCCTTTCTGTAGCCTGTCATCTCGCTGAAGAATGGGCTTCGGGGGGGGCGGCAGACAGGTGCCGCTGGAGTCACGTGGGCGCAGGGTCAAAATGGCGGAGTGCTGTTGTGCCCGGTGCTATCCTCTGGATCGCTCTTCGAAGCGGGGACGTTTGGAGGCTTACTTGTCATATAAAACACGATCCATCATGTCAGGCTGTCCCTTCCGCTCTGGAAGTCCACGACGGTACCTTGATAAGAGCAGTATCTCCGTGCAGGATGCGCTCAACTGATGGCTCTTTGAAAGTGACATAAAGCTTGCAGGCGGTAAGTTTCTTTTCAGATGGGGGGTGGGGGGAGAGATTGGCCTTGAGACTGACGTGTGATTCTGGGGGATTTTCTGAACTGGCTCTTAGCGAATGTGGGTAGAACTCGGGCGTCTTCCCAAAGTGAGACTCTCCTGCACACTGGGCTGTACTCAGTGCCGCCATCCCGCACCGTACTGTATCACAGAGTGAGCTCACAGCTCTGGCCTGTATCTCTGTCTCTGTGAGCTTCCTGTAAAGGTCAAACCAGAACAAAGGGCTGTATTTTGTTACCTATTTCAAAATAAAAAATTTTGTTATATATATCGGAGTGTTAAGGAATAAAAACATTTCTACTGTATGTGTTTTATTACTCTACTTTTACAAAGCAGGCAAAAGAGTATCCATAATTTTATTTACACATATATTTTAGGTATATATTTTAGGACTTCCACACAGCAAGTTATCTCCTGAAAACAATTAACGGTTTAGCTATTGTCATATTTCTGCTTAACTTCTCGCTGTAGTGAATGGAGGATCTCTCTGGTGCTTGAGAAAGCCACACGGCATTCCATCACACCCGAAAAGCCCAAACCATGCACTGCCCTGCCTGCCTACGTCTCAGCTGGCGACTTGCAAGGGAGGAAACAAATAAAATAGTTTGGATTACTCCTGTCACATGTACCTTTTTTTAGGAAGGAAAGGTTGAAGTCTTTTGAGGGGCATTCGTGATGTCTCTCCACATCGTGCTGTGAAAAATGAGCTTCAAAAGTTCAATCACAGACTCAGCCTGGCAGAAGCGGGCAGTTCGGGATCTCAGGAGCACATGGATGATGGTCACATGAACAGGATCAAGCTTCAGAAGGGACACTTATGATGTTCTCCCTCCATCACTGCTTGGAAAAAATATGCCGTTTGCGCATCTGTTTTAAGCATTATCCCACATGATCTATTTTTTAAGACCTGGATGCGTCCTGGCAAGTCCTAGTTTTTTGGGAACACTCTGAGTGTGTGTGTGCGAATCGCTGCTAGGAGTGGGGTTCTGGCGTAGTGGCGGGCCTGAAATCTCCCACAGGATCGCCCCAATTCCGTTTCCCCTGTGGCGGATGTTCTAGTGCTCTTTAACAAGCCTTCCTGGCCCGTTTATCGAGCTGTTGCATTCCAATGGAGCCTAGGACAGAGCTTCTCAGTGACATGGATGTAGTGCTAGGCTTGGCCCACACCAAGCCCCTAACAGCAAATATACACTGGCGTGTGTGTGTCTGGGCTGTGTACCCGCCCCCCAGCAGTAAAGTCGAGACCCACCAGAGGAGCCCAGGAAGGTTCTGTGGGTGCTTCCTAAATCGATCCCAAATGCCGAGACTCAAAGAGTCTCTTTCTTACAACTCCCTGACTGCTGGAATTAGCGGAGGGCCCTTGTGTGTGTCTGTGAATCATTCAGAGAGGCTCTTGCCCCGTCCCGTTACGTTGGGCGCCTCCCTCACTTGGGTGCTTCCTCTGGCCTGCCCTACCCCCGCTGCATCGTGAGAAACCTCCTGCTTGGGGTCCTTGGCCACATGGGCTGTGGGTCGGCGCTGCAGAAAACATCTCTGTCTTTGTTTGGCAGGCGCATTGCCATGAAATCACTGCCGGCCAAGTCGTCATCCTAAGCTCTCTTTGGCACCCAGATGGAATCTCAGCGGGGCCCGAATGGAGCTGTAGCCTGCTAATCGGCCCTGTGGGGCCCAGGCTGGGTCGGGCTGGGTTTGGGCTTTTACATTCCCTAAGAGCCTGAGTGCTTTCAGCAATCCGCTGGTACATCTGCCCGCAGACCTCGAGTCTTCCAGGGAATTATCTTCCTTGGGACTTCACCCACACAACAGGGCCGGTAGAAGTGCTGAGGTGGGTAGCTAGTGACATATAGCCAGTTCACCTGCACTGTCTGACTTCCCTAGTCTAAGATCTGTACATCACTGCAGTTTGGCTCCAGCTGTTTTGCATTCCCAGGCAGGATGTTCATTGGTCCATTTCCTGCCCTCCCCCCCGACCCCGAACCTCTGGAAGGCCGGAGCGTGGTACGCACGGGGCCCCCATCCTGCCCTCTGCCACCTGTGGGACGGGAGGAGCTTCTGTTCAAAGCCAGCATGAAAAATGACTCACCCCTGTGTTTCAGTGCGTGGTGGAAGTCTCACACAGAGCTGAAGGGGTGACCTAAGACTCCACACAGCACCTATAACGAAGCAGTAGTAATATCCAGGCCCCCATTCGGCCCCCAAATCAGTTGCTTTCCCAAGAAATGTTTACTTTCGGCTGGTGCTGTCAGACCGAGAATGACTCTTGGTGTGGCTCCTCCTCCATCCACGCTGAGAAGCCCAGCAGAACTGGGTGAGCGTCGGGCCAGCTGTGGGACGTCTGCCAGTCGTTCAGGTGGAAGCCGGTCCAGTGCCCAGTAGGCTCTGAGGCCCCAACAAGGACCTGGTTGGGGGGGGTAAACAGACAGGTGCTGTTAAAGTGAAGCCAGCTTGCTGCTGGCCCCCCACCTCCTCGTAATCTACCAAAGATCAGTCCACCCTCCCAACTCAAGATTTCCCTCAAGGTCATTTTACACATAGCGTCAGACAGCCTATATAGACCATTTTTTCTGTCTCCATTAAATTTATCTTTATGATTTTTTCAATCTCATCAAGAGCATTAGCTTGCTGGTAGGCTCCTGGTCCACATCCTGTTTTCCCCACAAGTCGGTCGTTTTTTAACGGCAGTCATTTGTCCAGTTGGATCACATGATCGCGTCTGGATGGACAGCGGATGGGTCCCATGGCAACCAACTCAGAACTTGTTGAGAAATGTTTCTCAAAGGCTATACTGTCTTACATGACAGTACTTACTAAAGTAAGTAACTAACCTTGAATTTTCGAACATGTTTAAAGACACGTATTTACCGTTTAAGTAGATTTAACATTCTGTCTGCAGAAGAGAACAAAGGTTGCTCAATACCTAATTCAAGACATGAATCCATGCAGGCCAGAGCTGCCGTTTTGATGCCATATAAACGACCATCTCATGTCTTGGCAGAAGTAACGCTCTGTTTCATAATACATAACAAAAAAGAGATAGCGTGCAGTTTGTGATGCAGAGTGAGGGAAGCATGTCTCTGGGCACCGTGGAGGCGCCGTGGAGGCACCAGGACGCGTCCTGGAGGATTAGCGAGCTGAAGTCTACCATCACACACATATTTCTTCAGCCAGGTGCTTCTATTTAAAGACACTGGAGATTTTATAGCATAAGGACACGGTAAGTTCATTAGAGCAGAGTAAGACTGGCCATAAACTGTCCGGTAAGTGCAGTTCATTAAGCGTAGCCAGGGTTCCTAAACTAACCTAACGACCGGGTCCCTTACGAATGTTACTTACCACCTAGCGTCATGCTAACATGCTAACAGCACGAGTGTAGATTTTCATGCTACATTGATGACTGTGGCAGGTCAGGGGCAAAGTGTCGTCTTAAGAGCTGGCTTTGAGTTTACTTATGGAAGAGTAGGGGGTACTTTGAGCTCTGGGACCTGCAATTTGTGCGGAGCACGAGGGACCGAGACCCGGCTGCTCGGCTTGTCTTTCGGTTTGCGGGACGGTCTCGATTGGGCTGAGCCTGTGAACCCCTGGCAAAGATGGGCCGCCTCGCTCATTAACGGCCGTGGCGCTCAGCCATCCCTTTCAAGCTTAATTGCGTCCAGACTTTTCAACAGCGTGGTACAGTATTTATTAAGGCCCCCCACCCCGTCCCCCTGCCTTTCAGCCTAATGAATGACTTTAGGTTTCATGTCACAGACAGTTTGTTTCACTTCTGCGACGAGGGCTGCATTTTCTCCGGGACATTCCAGAGGTGCGGTCTCTGAGGGGCGCCTTGCTAAACCATCGCTGTCGCCGCTGGTCTGCGGGGGGGTGAAAGGAAAAGGAGAGACAGGCAGGATGACAGGGGCAGAAAGGCAGGCAGGAGCCGGCCAGGTGTCTCACCGCTGGACAGGAAGGAAGGCGGCGATTCAAAAACACAAGCCCCCCCTCCCCCCCAGACAGGAAAAGCTTCTCCTCTTTCTATACGCGTGACCAGGGGTGTAGGAGCCAGAACGAATGGAGGGCGTGCCCCCCCCAATATTAAACTCTCTCCTACCCCCTTGTGTGTGACCAACAAGCATGTAACAGAACTAGTTAAAGATAATTATCTCTTAAAACATTTGCTCAAATGAGCTATCTAGGTAACATTAGTGTCTGAGTTCCTTGAAAAACAGACTGTGGCTTGTTGTGCTGCTTTAATGAGGTTGAATATACATTTACAATGTTTTTATGTACTTGGGTAGGTTTTTCTGGAGACCCTCTTAGCACAGAGTAACGGCTTTCAGGTGGCTGTGCTCCCAGCCTGATTACAGCAGCTGTTACTGACCTGCTACTTAAGCTCAGCAGCCGAGCCTTTGGGAGTCTCTCGGTGGCAGTGAGAGAAAGAAAAGCCGCATCTCCAGCATGTTTAGTTAGGGCCAAAGTTGCATTGTATCGCTTTTCCTTTGAATTTACGCCTCTTGGTCATCAGAGAAAATATATTAAGCTCCAGCTTCACTGCTGTAGTTGCCAAGTCTGTGTTTTTTACTTTGGTCTTTGTCATCCTCTGAATACAGCGAACATTTGGCCTATAGCTGCTCGCAGGCCGGCAGTATGCGGCTCAGCATGTCAGGCCTCTTTGCCTGTAATCTGAAGGTCATTGGTTCAAATCCCATTCTCAGTAGTATAGTTGCATCTCCATTGAGCCCTTGAACAAAGCCCCTATTGCTTTTGAAATGCTCCAGAGATGCCAGATAAACGGCAGACCCTGTACTCACACCATGAGCTTCACTCTCAGCTGCGTCCCAAAGGAGAGCATGATGGGATACGTGAAAACTAACGAATTTCAGCGTATCTGTACGCATAGTCATGCAAATGGAAAGTAGTGTCATTTAAATTTAATGCCCAGGAAATGATTGTCTTTGTGTAAATGGCTAACTAGCAGATCTGAAGAAAGGAGGGGGGGGAGGGTGAGATCATGTGACCTTGAACGATGCATCCTAGAACAATAGGGGCCTTCCTGAACTTTCCACCGCAAAGCCTCTTGCCCCGACAGGTTTTCCAAAACATGGCAGTGACGGGCTGTTTTTAATCCCTCTGTAGTTTGGCTCTTTCATGTTTTTGTCCACTTTTTTATTAAACAAATAACTGCTTACAAGCCCTTTACCTATTAAGCCCCAGTGGACTTTGAAGCAGACGCGTTCAGATAAATCCAGTCGAGGTCAGTGCTGTTCTTGTGCTGCACAGCCCTTATTGGCTCGCTGTTCACAGCCATGTGGGATTTTGATGCTGAATCGTGAAGCTGGTGCATAAGCGGATGGATGGAAAACAGCCCTGACATTTAAATGACCTGTGAAAACATGGAAGCGTGTTTGTATGGATCTGGCCCCTGTGGTGTTTGTGTGGTATCAGCTCTGCAGTCTGAGCACCTCCTCCATCCTCCTCAGTATCAGCTCTGCAGTCTGAACACCTCCATTGTCCTCTTCGGTATCAGCTCTGCAGTCTGAGCACCTCCACTGTCCTCTTCGGTATCAGCTCTACAGTCTGAGCACCTCCTCCATCCTCCTCAGTATCAGCTCTGCAGTCTGAGCACCTCCATTGTCCTCTTCGGTATCAGCTCTGCAGTCTGAGCACCTCCTCCATCCTCCTCAGTATCAGCTCTGCAGTCTGAGCACCTCCTCCGTCCTCCTCAGTATGAGCTCCAGCTGGACGCCACAGAGGCTCAAAAGATTCACTTAGGGTACTACAGAAGGAAGCAGTGCCAGATTTCAGGGCACACAGGTTCAACCACTGTCCATTGTTTTGCTGTTTAGACTCTGAGGGGGAGAGGCAGGTCACGTGACCATGGAAGGGGGGAGGCTCTTTTAGCTTTACGAGCCTTGGCAGTGCGTGCTTATCTCAGTTTTTGTGTATGACTACACTGGGGGAGGGGGGGTGCTATCACTCTCAGCCTGTCTGGCCCTCCCATCTCTTGACAGAACCTCAGCCTCCACTGAGATAAATCCCGGCCCCTCCCCCACCCCAACCCCACCCCCCGCAGCGGTCAGTTCGTGCTATCTCTCCATAGAGGCATGCCATGATTTTCCAGGACTCTCCATACCCACACGGAGGTCAGATGTGACTCCCTTCTGAGAAGACCTAGTCAGCGGCTTGTTCATAATGGGGGGGTGTGCTCACCCCCACCTAATCACCATTCATATCAAACAGACTCCGTTCCAGCCCGAGCCTGGACCTGCGGCACGTTATGATCCTTCCCCAGAGTTGACCCCGGCTCTCCCTCCCCCTGTTCTGAATGTTTCCATGGCGCCGGAGCTCAAACTCCTGTCGTGCCCCCCCAGCATCACCACCATTTGTTAAACCCGTCACTCCCATACCTAAACAAACGGCATGTTCCTCCCTCCTCCTTCGATCTACATGGATGAGTCCGCTATGCCACCCAGAGTGAGCTTTGGGCTATGAAATATATGAGAGGTTTTGAGGTATACAATATATAACAAGCTTTTGGGTATATAATGTACAACAAGCTTTGGGGTATATAACATATAACAAGCTTTGGAGTATATAATAAGTTTTGGGGTATGAATATATAATGAGTTTTGAGGTATATAATATATGACAAGCTTTGGGGTATATAATATAAAACAAGATTTGGAGTATATAATAAGTTTTGGGGTATATAATATAAAACAAGCTTTTGAGTATTTAATATAAAATGAGCTTTGGAGCATGAAATATATAATGAGTTTTGAGGTATATAATATATGACAGGTTTTGGGGTTAGGGTTAGGGTTAGGGTTAGGGTTGTTACTTGTCACTCCAGTCAGCATGTCCCCTACACTGTGTTCCTCTGTGAACCTTACAGGCATCTTCACATGACAATCGCCTACTTTGCAAAGTTTAGCGGCTCACTGTTTTATCAAACATCAAGAGAAAGGGCAAACCCAAGAGAAAAAGTATCTCACTGGGTGATTAAGCAGTGAGGGCAGCATTCTTAGTCTCTCCGACTCTTCCGATCAGGCCATCAGCCTCACTGATTTGTTTTGAGGCTCTACCGGTCACGTGCCAGAATCAGAAAGAGTAACAAGTTCCATATGGATCCTTTGGATGAAGACGGGAGTCGGACACGGTAATGTCATGAGGTTAGGGCCTCAAATAATGATTCCGGAGTCCCAGTGTCACATGCAGCCAGAACACTGGGATCAATCTGCATGGCCGAGAGCTGCGGGACATCAGCAAGAATGCTGAGTGAAGAGGAAAAGGATCTGCGGCAGGTGTGAGCCAGACGAGGGGGGGTGAGGTGTCTGATCGGAGATGGGGAGGGGAACCTAAGGCAGAGTGTGTGTGTACAGCAGGACAGCAGCAGACAGGGTGATGTCGGCTATTTAATAAACCAAGGTGACGTTCCAAATCCGACCTCCTATGGAGAGACTGTCCCACACAAGAATCCATTAGCTTTAACAGTACCCCCGCTCAACACCCCACCACCCAAACCTGTCACAGCTGGGGGAGGGATCCAGAATCTGGCCCCCTTGACCTCTCTTCCATCCTGCGCGGCGGCATCAGCCAGGATCAGACTACAGCTGCAGCTGCCTCTATCTAAAAAGACACAGCGACAGGGCGAGGTGACAGGGCGCGGCAACAGGGCGAGGCAACATGGCTCAATGACAGGGCGAGGCGACACGGCACGGTGACAGGGCGAGGCGACAGGGCGAGGCGACGGCGCGGCGACAGAGCGAGGCAACATGGGTCAATGACAGGGCGAGGCGACACGGCACGGCGACAGGGCACGGCGACAGGGCGAGGCGACAGGGCGAGGCGACATGGCTCAATGACAGGGCGAGGCGACATGGCACAGCGACAGGACGAGGCGACAGGGCGCGGCGACAGGGCGAGGCGACACGGCATGGCGACAGGGCGAGGTGACAGGGCAAGGCAACATGGCTCAATGACAGGGCGAGGCGACACGGCACGGCGACAGGGCGAGGCAACATGGCTCAATGACAGGGCGAGGCGACACGGCATGGCGACAGGGCGAGGCGACACAGCACGCCGACAGGGTGAGGCGACAGGGCGAGGCAACACGGCTCAATGACAGGGCGAGGCCAGACGGCACAGCGACAGGGCGAGGCGACACGGCTGAACGACAGGGCACTGCGACAGGGCGAGGCAACACGGCTCAACAACAGGGCGAAGCGACAGGGCAAGACAACACGGCTCAACGACAGGGCGAGGCGACTGGGCACAGGGACAGGGCTCAGCGATAGGGAAAGGCGACACGGCACAGCGACAGGACGAGGCGACAGGGCTCAGCAGTAGGGCATAGAGACAGGGTCACAGCGACACGGCTCAATGACAGGGCTCGGCGACACGGCTCAACGACAGGGCTCGGCGACAGGGCTCAGCGATAGGGCACAGAGACAGGGTCGCAGCGACAAGGCTCAGCGACATGGCACGGAAACAGGGCTCGGCAACAAAGCTCGGAGACAGGGCTCAGCGACAGGGTGCAGCAACAGGGCACAGAGACAGGGCTTGGTGACAGGGTGTGGCAACACGGGGCAACGACAGGGCATGGCGACAGGACTTGGCGACACAGCGCGGCGCGGGGGCTGGCAGGAAGCCAGGACTGAGGTTCGGAGGAAGCCAGTGGCAAGGGCATCCCTGGTGCAGGCAGAAGGATCTGGAAATACCACAGGCACACCCTCCCCACCATGCCTGCCCCGTGTTGTTGCTTTCCTCAGAAACCTTATCTAAAAAAACATCCAGTGAGCTCCACACTCTCTAGTGAGCTTCACTATCCTGCTTTCCTGGCAATTGTTCTTTGGGGGAGTCTTGGGGGGAGGGGGCACTCTGAGGAGACAGATTACAGTAAGTGTGGGAGGGGGGTACCAGGCAGAGAAAGGGGTTGGGGGGTTTTGCTGTCAGCACTGGGGGGTCTCCACCAGGGTTCCGGTTGTCCTGGTCAGGAGTGCCGAGTGGTACGGCATTTCAAAGGGTCATGTGACTCAAGGTTGTGGGTTCAAATGGTGCCCCAGTTCTGTGTAGGTGTGACCCATTGGCAATGGGCCCTTGTTAGTGGCCACTCAGACCCTTATGGGAAGGGTGGATGGATGGGTTTGTCCTTGTTTACATGTGATACAATAAAGGGGGGTGCAACAGCCATTTATTCCAAGCCAGCAGGCATTTTTACATCAAAAACTTAAAAATTCCAGGGGGTAACTCTTCCAGTAGGTAGGCGCCTTAGTTTGGGCGTGACATACGAGACAGACCCGGATAAAATGTCCCTCAGTAAGAAACTGAAAATAAACTTCGAAGCTGCTAAAAATGAAGGGAGTTCATGTAGAAAACCGTGAGGCAGCCCCTGGAGACGCAGGGCCCTCTTTGGGAGCAGCTCTTTCTCAACCGTCTGTCTTTAAGCCCCCTGAGAAAGTGCAGCTCTTTTCCAGCTTCTCCGGCTGCACAGTCCTGGTTCTGAAGCCTCGTCCATGGCCTGGGGGGGGGGCACATGCTGTGAACAATTTGGGCCTGATTATTGGGGGAGGGGGGGGAGGTTA
>JAAGVU020000061.1:2136141-2194957 GCA_011763525.2 Mormyrus iriodes
GCGCCGGCGCCCAAGGCGGGTTCCGTGAGCCGTGGCGCGAGGCCGGGGGGGGGGCATAGGCCGCGACCATTCTCGGCCGGACCAGGGGGGGAGGGGGGGGAGGTTACATCATAACAGGCCTATTATGCATCCCTCCCTCTCCAGGCTAATGCTGAGTGGAGGTGCTGAAGGTCACTATACAGTGAGACGTGGAAAAAATGTGGTATTTGGGGGGGGGGGGGCACTATCTGTGTTAGCACAGGACAGACACCAGCATCCGTCTGCTTCAACAGACTTTCCTGGCCTGTTGGAGGCGCGTCAGAAACATGAAGAAGCAAACAGACGGGTGGAGTCACCTCCATCCAGCCGCTGGCTGACGTCCGTTTGGCTCCGATTAGCAGAATAATACATACGCCTGCGGTTATATGGTGCTATGGCAGCCGGCCAGTCAGAGTGCGTGAGAGTATAGCGCTGGCGTGGACTGAAGTGTCCGGCTGCAAAGATCAGCACGCCCAGCCATACAGGATGGGAACCGGACCTGTGGGCTGCAAAGCATCTCTGTATCTCTGACGGGTTTCTTTCTCCCTGATCCCTGAATCTCTGACCAGGACGCTAGTAGTGGGGGGGGTGCATGGGGGGCAGATGTGAGCCACAGTCTGATCCAAAATCCAAATGACCTGAAATAAGATTTCTGATATATAAGCAAAACCACGAGTCCCAAACACAGAGGGGATTAAGCGCATCCTGGGGTGGATTACCTGAACCCCGCGGACCCGGCTGCTATTTGCCCCCCCCACCCTCTGGGTGTAGCTTCACAGCTCGCTGGTCTTGCATTCAGAGTCCAGCTGTGATTTTCTATAAACATGACTGGCCTGCGAGAAGGGGGGGGGGGTTGCATCAGGAACACCACACGGGCCGAGAGGCACATCCGTGCTGAGTCGGGCAGCCCCCATGTTTGTGTTTCCAATTATCTTATCGCCCCCCCAAACCCAGCCCATCGGACACACTGATAAGTGGGGAGGCGTTTGCCAGGCGGAGCGAAGCAAGCCCCCCCTCCCCCCTCGCTCACTTTGGGATGGAAAGAACAACAAAGGATTAATTCAGTGGCACCCCCCTCATACCCCCCAGGCCCATAAGGCTCAAACACATGGTGTGTAGACTGGATCCGGGATCTGTGGTGAACAGTGTTTACCCGGGCTGGGTCAGCTGACCAGCACAGGTGAATCTGACATCATACTCCACCCAAAGTTTCATCAACAGGCTTCTTCTCCCTGCCCCCTGCACCCTGCCCCAGTTTCCTAAAGGGAGTTGCAGTGGCGCTGCCCTGCTGGCAGATGTGATTGCCTCTAGCCCACAAACTGGAACCCATACAGCAGCTGTTCTTCCCTGAAGACACAAACGGCAGCATGAAAATGAGCAATGAGCTCGCTGTCGTTAACCACAGAGGAGTGGAAAAGTGGGGGGGGGGGGAGTGGTTAAACTGAACACTGATTACCTGAGAGAAGCGGGGGTAGGCCCACTAATCAGGCAGGGCACAGAGAGCCCTGGGATGTCTCTCATTGGCCATTGTAGAGGTAGTGCCCCATCCCATCATCGATTATGGCCTGTCCTAGGAGACAGCCCCTCAATCCTCGGGCCACACAGCACCTTTGTGCCCTCAGAACCCAAACAGGTTGAATATCATTAGAGGCCTTTAATCCCAGAAGGAAAAAGTTTTGTCAACTTTGTGTTTCAAAACTCCCCGTGACCCATATGGAATAAGCGGTTCTAGAAAATGGATGGATGGATGGATGGAACTCCTGGAGAGGCTATGTGCCTTCCCATGTTTCCAGAACCTTCAAGAACCATCCGGAAGTGGACGCCTGGCCAGCGTGGAGGATTTTATATTATGGCGGTATGGCGGCGCCTTCTGGGTCTGTCGTGATGCTGATCTACCGTGTGTGCTTCAGACAGCGTATGCTGCGAGGGTTAAATCACAATGCTGACGTACCAGGGAAGAGGTCGGGGGTCGCCATTCCCCTTAACGGTGAACAATGACGCGCTGGCTGATGTGAAGCCATTTGCGTGGGTGCTACCCGCCCTCTCAGCCCGGCTCCCACACTCCCAGTCATCTGTTACAGGGAAACGGGGCCTTCCCACTCTGCTGGTTTATGGGCCCCACGCCGGCCCCTTTTGGGGAGGTCAGGGGAGCAGAGGCGGAGGCGGGGGGCAGCGGTGCTGGCAGCCATATTGGAAAGTTAACCCATCTGAGTGTATCCACCTTCCAAGTATGAAACGTCAACTTCGATTTTACTCTTACCCCGTTAACCCAAATGACTGGGCAGTTAAAACACCCGCTAACGTTGTCCTAAATGACTAATTAAGGAGCCTTGCCATTGCTTCATGGGGGGGGGGGCAGGAATCAGCCTTTAGCGGTCCGGAGAGTGACAGTGCATGGATTAGCCGGGTAGAGATTTTAAACGGTCACACAGCCCCCCCCAGCCTGCATGAAAGAGTCCCGGGGGGAGGGCAGCCAGAACAAGGGGTCTGAGGATCAGGGCCTGACAGCTGGGAGCGTCCCATTCGCATTAGCCTGGCGCCCTCGGCCCTAGCTCACTGTGACTGATGCGACGTGATGGGCCAGCGCCGCCCCCCTAGGAGAGGGGGCGGGGGGGCACCTGTTCAGCTCTTCCTTTAGGCTGTTTATTGGTTTATCGGTTACAGGGCTGCTGATTCTCACGCATCTGGCGTGACACTCACGCTTTCAGACTCTCCGACTCACATGAGAAATCTAACGGCAAATCCATATTGTCCGATTACAAACCCAAAATTAGCTACATCAGAAGCGTTGGGGTCATTTGCAAACCTACAGACTAATTGCAAGGTAATAAGACTGTTACAAACATGTTGCATACGTCTGCACGTGTGTGCAGACTCAAATTAAAAATCTCACACCAGCCAGCTGACCAAAGTTGGTAACCTATTCCTATAGCGACATTTACTTAGCAATTACAAACTAGTCATACTCTTAGATCTAGTCTGTCTGGAGAGGAAGGATGGACAGAGAGACAGAGAAATGCTGGTTAAAGCAGTTTACCTGTTATTATACTAATAAGTCTCGTCTGTGTGAGAGCAGCTAGCGTGTAGTATGTGTCACCATGACTACCCGCAGTGCTGCCTCCCCCCGGTCCTCCGGATGGCGCTGGGTTCCCATCGTAGGCTGGCACGCCTGCGTTGACCCGCGGCCGGCGAGTGGGCCTATCACAGCCTCCCTTTTGTGAACAGTGGGGCAATCAAAAAGCACCCCCCCCCCCCGCCTGCTTGGGTCCTGTCGCTCTCCAGCATTGATGTGGGGGAACAAAGCAGAACTTTGTGTGGCATGAAGACACTGGGGGGCGGGGGGGGGGGGGGCTTCTGAGCCTGAAAGGGGCTTTGAGCAGCCCCCCCCCCGAATCATCACGTTTTACAGCCACTTTCCTTTTTCCTTTTCTTTCTACTGGGCAGCAGAGCGTAACATTACCTCCCCTCATTTTCGCGAGAGGGAGTGAGGGAGACAGCGAGAGAGGCAGAACTACCTCTAGTCTCAACACGGGCATCTCCAGAGGCGAGCGGCAGAATCCAGATAACGGGTGGATCGAGGTCGGTTTCCACGGCGACCATAAACATGCCACGCGTCCCTCTCACAAATATAGCATCATCCGAGCCCAACGGCTGACAATGACAGGACAAACGAGGTGCCAATATACCCCGCCCCCTGTGAAGGTGATCATGTGACCAGAGCCAGGCTGTAGGGTTAGCCATGTGCAAATTATACCAGCATCTCGGGTAAAGGCTATCGCTCCAGCTGGCTGACTTCCACAAGGGGGTTCTCATGAATACCTGCTTTTGATTTGTGTCTGCACGGGCGTCGGGGGGGGGGGGGGCTATGGGGTGACCCCATTGTGTACCCAAAAAAAGGCAGATGTGCTTTAATTGTGGTGGCACCTGTGTCAGCCGTGCCCGCTGCTGTTCAGGCCTCTGCTTCCCCCGCCCCCCCCCCTGCCTTGGGCAGACAGGACCGGTGTCCCAGCCCAAAGGATGGCCATCTGCCTGTCCAGGGTTCTATAGCTGCTATCAGGGACACCACTAGAGACTTTGGGCCCCGTGACAGCATATCATATCGGGCCCCCAACCCAGACCAATTCAATAATATTCCAATTTTTTTAGGCCCGCTGTCATTCAGAAGCACCTGAAATCATCATAACCACCCCCCCCCATGACACACCTGGCTGCTATTAACCCCCCCCGCTATGTGTGGGGAGAAACACTGGGAGATGCTATTCCAGCCACAGAGCTGAGACATGCCCCCCCCCATTCTGCTGTGCTTCTGGCTGACGCTGGGAATCCTGTAACGAGCATCGTTAAAAAAACGCTCACAAAACCCGAGCCCCGCAGGGTGCACTGAATTTCACACGATAAAAGGCTGCAAGTTTCACTAAAAGGCAGTTTATGCCCTGTGAACATCGTCAGCACACCCAGGCGTGTTGCTAGAGATTTTGGGCCCCCAACCTTGACCAATCCATCTATATTCCAAATATTTTAGAGCTTCTGTCACTCAGGGGCCTTTGAAATTGTCCTGCCTTCCCCACCCCCCTTTACGGTGCCCCTAGGCACACTGTCAGCGGACATCGTGAACGTGGCTTGCTGGCTGGGGGGGGTCATTTCCCCCAGAGTGATGTGTCAGGCTTTAGGACCAGGCATTGTCCAGGAGCCAGCCCGCCGTCAGTTTGGGGAGTGTAGAGAAACTGGACTGTGGCCCTGGGGCTCAGAAACAGGTGAGCAGCGCTGGCAAGCGGGGGCCAGAGAAGAGCCCCCGCCATCGACTCCAGAGCTCGACTCACAAGGGTCTCTTTGTTCGGCCCTAATCCGGTGACCGCGGCAACCCCCATCTCTCTGGAAGTCCATCCCAACCTTGAAGAAAAACAAAAATATGGCACCATGGCAACGGCGATTTTTGCTGTTGTTGTTGATAAATTATCCTCAGCTAATTTTTCACTACAACGATATCCCTGCCAACATAACAAAGGCACGAATGGCGACTGGATTTTAGCCTGGGCTCTGCACCAGGCTGAGGTCCTTACGCCCACTAGGTCACACAAAGCTTCTCCAGGGACCTGACACCCATCGGAGAGGCTGTTTCATGCTGCACCACTCCGAAACTCACAGCACGACGCTCTTGTGGGGTTGTCAATTAAATAAAACCTAATTAAAACTTGTCCTACCTTGTCATGGGATGTGATGTTTGGATCTCTTTGTCACAGTTCAAAAATGATTATATTATTCTAATAATAACTATGAAAAAATGTCCCAAGGTATATGTGCTGCAGAAATCTGGAACATTCACCTGTACAGAAATTAAATGTATTTGCGAAACCCTCTGGCCCTGAATGCTGTTTATATCGAAATGGCAATGGTGTATAGATATATACCATGGTATACTGTTGTAAAATTTTAGGAACAAAATGAAGGACCACAATGCGTCAGTCACGTGTCGTTAATCCTGTGATCTGTGGTGCAGAGTCTTTCGATCGTCCCGTCTACGATGTTCCTAAACCCCACGGCATAGACTGGGCAACACACACAATATTAAAACATGCTGTCAGAAAGAGGATGGTGACAAGAACAGATTGAGACCCAAAGAGCAGGAGATGGACACTTACATTAAGGGTAATGACTGTACAGGCCCGTGCTGATGGGGGCGGCCCATCCGTCAGTGTGAATTTCAGCGTAATGCAGTCAGTCTGTAAATTACACCCAGTGATTGTGGATCTGGGTCCTCTAGCACAGTTATTCCTTTGTATCTTATCATGAGAAAACAAACTTTTACTATGGTATCTGTGGAGGAGGACTATCTAATGAAGACATGTCTGTTTCCATAATGCTGTCATGCGTTGTTAAAATAGAGCTCCCTTCCTATGGAAAGTCAGGTCCAACCAAGCACATAAATCTGTTCTGTTTCATTTGTTCCTAAGCTGTTTTCCAGTCAAGCCCTGTGCTCAAGTTCAGGTGAAGGTGCCCATGCCAAACAGCACCCCCGCGCTGTTATCCAGGCTGCATCCGGCATTACGCCTCTGTTTTTCTACACTGTCAGGCCACCCATGACCCGATATTTATATGCGACCCCCCAATCGCGAAAATGCACATTTCAAAGCAACTTCCTGGCTCCACAAGAGCGGCGACATTTTTAGACCCCAAGGACAGTTCTCACTTCCTGGTTACCATTGTTCTGCAGTGACAGGGCCCTAGCATTCCAGGATTCAATCCCAGACACACGCGAGAGGAGGAGCTCAGACGGGGCGCCCCCCTGTCCCAGGCATGCAGACGAGGTCGTGGCTGTTTATCAGGGATTAGATCAAAATGAAGTATCTGACTAATCAATCAAATTAATAGAAACGGGTGTCCGTTTTCATAATGCGCTTTTATATTTGAATGTAACATATCCACAGGTCCCCACAAGGGAAAAATTCAATTTTATAAAAATCTGTGATTGCAATCAAAAAATTAAAAATGGCCAAAGTCCTGTATTTTGTTTGGTTACGTATGGTTAAGGTTAGGGCTGGGTAGGGGCTAAAGGTGTCATTGTTGGGATTAGGGTTTTGTCCATAGAAATTAATAGACCTATTGGTCTATAGGTCCCCACAAAGATATGAGTACAGGTCTCTCTCTCTCTCTGTGTGTGTGTGTGTGTGTGTGTGTGTGTGTGTATAACAGGCTCTGGACCCCTGCAACTGTGCTTAAGACAAATGGTTACAGAAAATGGATGGAAGCATTACTAAAAGAAGTCTTACTTAGTATTAATATTAGTAATTTATTACAGCATATTTAAGCTCCTAGCTTGCTAACCAGAGATAAAAGGTAACAGATTCTCAAACATAATGGATACCATGCGGAAAGTTATTAGACGGCCATTAAGCCACTAAGAAACAGCAATAACTGCTGTCCCATCCTCACTGAGCTACAATAACAGAACCAATTTTTCAAAAGCAGGTGTATCCAGTTTAAATGCGGCTGTTATAATCACAGCAGTGGCTTGTTTCTTCCTGATAGCCCTTGATCCTTCCATCCAGTTATTAAAATCCATCCATTCGACGTCTGACAGCTTGTCCTGGTCAGGGTTACAGGCCTGGAGCCGATCCCAGGCTGCATAAGGCACAAGGCTGGGGTTCGCCCTGGCCGGAATAGTCATTAAAATATTAATTTAAAAATCTGATGAGTCACGTTAATCGAAGATATTGCTATATTTATTTGCTCGACGAACTATTAACCTTCAGTATGACGTTTAGGAATATTTCGCGACCTGCGCTATTATCGCATGTTAATATTAATGCGTGTCCGCACTTGTTTATAAATTCTGCCTGCAGTATTTACTTCTCCAGTCCGAATGTGCGTGATACCTCAGAAGGTTACATCTTCTGCTAACGTCAAACAGATGTATTTAACTTACTGCGCCAGCAATGCTTTACAAAACAGGAAACCTAATCTAGCCGACAGTAGTGTACAGACACACTGTGACACTGAGCATAAACACTCCTCGGCCGGTAGGAGGCGCTCCAACGGGATGCATGACCATGGGGGTGACTAATGCTGATAGGGAGCGTACAGAACTGCCTGTCCTGGGCGGCTCACGGGGGCTGGTTATGTCTTGTTATTGCCCCATCACTGACTAATTCGCAAACAGAGTTTACTTTTGGGGTCTTTCGAGTTCACAGAAATGCTAAAGCAAACAGAGCTGCTCGTGATCGAGGCCAGATAAGATCAAAGGGCGAATAATCTGGTTTGCTGGTAGGATGACGGAATACAGGCCGGTTAAAACGTGACTTTGTTAAAGATCTTTACGACGGGCGGAAGCAATGAGCTTCGGCGCTGACATCTGAAAACAAGTTTATACATTGCAGCGAAGATCTGCTCCGCAGAAATTTCTGCTTTTTTGCATTTCACTGATGGGCCGCGATTCCCGCCGCATGTCCCGGCTCGGCGCTCGCGTTTCTGGAGTCTTTGGCGGCGGGGCTTTGTGCTGAGCTGGGGCCGGGCCAGGGGGACGGGGATAAACCCCCCACCCACCCTCTGCAGTTAATCACCGCTTCAAGTAAACAGGACTCTCCGCGCGGCACGAAGCGCCAGCGTCTGCCTTTCCGCGGGGACGTAAACAGTGACGTCAGCCGTGTGAGCGCGCCTGCAAATTAAGGAAAGTGTACTTTCCCATATAAAATGATTAGACTTTCCCGTCTAACTTGGATAACTAGACTATTACCTAATATTATCATTCTGTATTCAGTGTAAAGTTTGCTCTGTAGGCGTCATGAAGCAGGAAATTTCCTCTCACCAATATACTTATCAAAGTTCATATGCAATTCCAAACACTTTGCCCACGCTGTAAAAAGAGATACAAGACACCCTGAACTTGCTTCCAGAGTGTTCTGTGGGGTACCTGTCTCCCATGCCGTTGCATATACTCGAGAATATATCACCTCCTAGTGGTCATGTCTGTGTATTTCGGCTACATTAAATTTAGGATTCGGGATGCGTACCAAAATAAAAGTACCGGGAGAAACCTTCGCTTTTGGTGTTAGTTTTAATGTTTTTAACTAGTATTTTCTGACCTGCCTATTTTTTATGCAGCAAAATCGCTTAAGATAACAATGTGCCCACATCTGCAATGTCAAACTGCTATTTTTCATATTTAATACAAGTCATTCTTAATATAGATGAAAGTGCCGTGAGATGCGACTTTTATTTTGACAGGCGCACGGACGGGAAGCGCGGCTCGGTCCCGGGGCTCCGGCAGGATCCGCGGCTGCTCTCTCTCCCGGATTCCTCCCTTCCTTACGGCTGTCGCTGCCTTCCGAGCCTCGCTATAAGGGAAATAGACGATTTCCACGTCCGACGGCCACCATGTCCGAAACATATGGTATGCTTATCCGGCATTCCCGAGTTCATCTACTCGGACAGATGGATAGATAGAGATCTGCGATTAAATGCATGGATCCGAGCTCTGCAGAACGCCGCGCTGGGTGTTTTTGCAAGCCGATTTGCAGCGTTGGCGCTGGAGACGGCAGGCGGCCCCCAGGCCGGGTAACACCGGCCGTGCCCTGGCCTCCGTACCTGCGGGAGCGCGCTCGCAGGCGGCCCGGCGATGCTTTTCGGACTGGGGGGAAGACTGCTTCGCCTCCTGCGCTTCGTCATATGAAGTGTGCATGGGTGCAAAGGGGCTATGGAGGCTGCATTCCCCCCCTAACCTGAAGGCGTAATTCCTAAACAGCCGAGCGCCCCGCTGTTTAAATGCCAAATAAACATGTACGGAGACCAATGCGTTTTTGAGCAGTCGCGTGAGTTGGACGGCAGTTTTATGTGGGATGAATTTATCACCTTATTCCGATGAATTTCTGATATTCCAAACTTTTTCCCCATGATGTTATGTGTGGTAGTGAGACAGGAGAAACAAATAGCATGGTGCACAAGGTTTTGGCGCTTTCATCCACCCATGTTTGGGTTTTCCCTCTGTAATAGTATAATTTAATTGCATGCAGAAAGTGTGGGGGCATAAGGCTGATGTACTGTACTCTGCCGTGTCATGCGTAAGTATTGTCGTGGATCGATGTACCCCAAGGTCATAAAGACGCTTACTGGCGTGGTAATACCGTGGTATTTCACGTCGCCCAGGGCGGGACGACCGACCGACCCTCGGGGTCCCTGTGCTTGGAGGGGGCCTCCAGGGCTGCTGCACCCGCTGGGCCATGAGTTGTGATAAAAGATAGAGCCAGAGACCATGGGGTCTCATCACCAGTGGTCCAGATGGTCCGTAGCTGGGGAGTGTCACAAAAATAGTGGTATTTACGTGATTAGATGTTAAATTCTCATATTGCTCTTCATTTTTATAGACTTTCTGTTCAAGTTTCTGGTGATTGGGAATGCAGGAACTGGGAAGTCATGTCTGCTTCACCAGTTTATAGAGAAGAGATGTAAGTATTGGTCTCCGTGGCAACAATGTACCAATGGTCTGAAATAGTTTTTTTCCTTGTGTAATACAGACGTTGCCAAATCTTTCATCTATCTTGTTCCCATTCTGTCATTTCCTCTCTTTTGTAGTACTCATCACTCACCCTGATTGACTCATTTAATTGTAATTAGTCTGTTTTCTTATGAAACTTTTATTGCAAAGGCCCCAGTAGCAAACGAGTGTAAAAGAACGTTGTCAGAAAATCAGGCTGCTGATGTTATCCTGTGTCGTTTGCTCGGCCAGTCAAAGAAGACTCAAACCACACTATCGGCGTGGAGTTTGGCTCAAAGATAATCAACGTAGTGAACAAGTTTGTCAAGCTGCAAATCTGGGACACGGCAGGGCAGGAGCGCTTCAGGTAGGGGTGACGGTTGCTCGGCTGGTACTTGCCATCGTCACCCGTCTCTGTGTCTTCGCTTATGTGTCGGCCATCTTGCCATCTTGTCAGTCTCCATGTAAGCCACAGCGTACCACGGCTGTGCCAGAATTGCCCAGCAATAACTGAGTCACACTCACGTGTGGCGGCGGCGGCGGCAGGGGGGGGTGGGTTGGAACTGCCTGTGATTCAAGCCCGGGGGCCCTCTGTGTTCCCAATACTCTGGGTGGATGTTTTTGAGCATAAATCCAGCTCTTGGAAACCAAAAGCTCAAAAAATCATGTTTTATATTTATAACCACAAACATTCCCCTTAACGCCCACGTCCTCGGCTCCGTGTCCCTGAGGTCTGATTGCTCACTGCTAGCCCATTTCCCTGTGTCCAGGTCGGTGACTAGGAGCTACTACAGAGGTGCCGCAGGGGCCCTGCTTGTGTATGACATCACCAGGTAAACACTGAGCATGTGCTTGCTCGGCATCCAATCAGATTTCAGCGTAGAAATCTTGGGGATACAGAAGCTAGAATATGACTTTTCTCGGGCCAGTCTTCTAGATGAGGGTTGATGGGGGTGATTGACTGCCGCTAGATTCCTCCCCCCATTTGTCCCTAATGTCCTCATCCCTGTCCCCTCAGCCGGGAGACTTATAATGCCCTGACCAACTGGCTGACAGACGCGAGAATGCTAGCCAGCCAGAACATCGTCATTATCCTGTGTGGGAACAAGAAGGACCTAGATACTGACAGGGAGGTCACCTTCTTGGAGGCATCCCGCTTCGCCCAGGAGAATGGTACGTCTGAGTGGGCACGTCCTGGCCGACCTCTCTGGGTCCTTCTGTGTTTGTCTGGTTTTGGGGCTGTCACTTCCTCTGCTCTGTTTTTGCGAATCTAGCTGGCAGCATTCATTCATTGACCTGCTTAATCTAGTGTAACTTGCATCATCCTCTTTGCAGAGACTTTTCGGTTAAAATTTGCTACATCAGGGTTGAGTTCCCTGTTATTGGGGTTTAAAGGCAGGATGCAGCCACCTGTCCATTCAGGGAAGGTTTGGTTCTTTGGCCGCTGCACCACCTGCTGCCCCCTCCGTGTGCTGCATCAGGATCCATATCAGTCCACTCTGAAGAGGTTTTAGCGTGAGCTGGGTGCTATTTCAGCGATCAGATGGCAAATTGGTTATTTCCCCCCTTGCTATTGCCTGGTGACACATTCTGTTTATGTTCCTTTATCCTGAGCAGAAGCTGTGCTGGACGTTCAGGCTAGACCGATAAACAGCAGGTGGCGTGGTGGCTAACGAAACAGGCGTAGCGTAGCACAAAGAGCCCGAGTTTGATTTGGATAGAAGCATTGAAATTACACAGACGAATAAGACGATACATGGTGTTTGGAAAAGACAATAGACTTTTGAAGTGTATTGATTTAAAACATTTTTAGAGGTATTTTAATTTTAATGCCGATAACATTTTTATGGTCTTATAGATCAGTCAATTTTTTTGGTCTAAAAATCAATAGACCATTTGCCACCTATACCATAGTTAGACCACTAGAGGCCGCTGCTGGACTCCTGTACGACGTTGGTAATTCCCTGCTCCGAACAGGGTTACATAACCACGATTTAGAGCGCTGTGCAGCTGGCAGATGTGGGTTAGTCTGGGCGTGTTTATGCTGTCATTTAGCTGGATCTGGATCTCTGCTTGTTGGCTTCCAGAGTTGATGTTTCTGGAGACCAGCGCCTTGACCGGGGAGAATGTGGAGGAGGCCTTCACTCAGTGTGCCAGGAAGATCCTCAATAAGATAGAATCAGGTCAGCGGGGTGGGGGGGCTGCTGTTTCACTCTGCATTTCTGTGGGGTCCTTTCGTCGCCAGCTTTCGTCACCATGCATGCGTGTCTGATTACGGGAATAGTGACTTCATAACACTTAAGTGGGTCTGACAAAGTGAGTGGGTTCCCAGTATTCGTGCCTTTGTTCTGTTATACATGGGGGTTTATGAAAACGCTGGTGAAGCGGAAGCTGACTGCCAGTAGGGGGTGCTGTAAGCACAAGTTTGATTACTATACTCGATGCCCCTGAAAAACATGCTTCCTTCCAGAGGGGTATTCCTCAAAGCATGATTTCCCAGTTAGCTGGATAACTTAAGCCAGATGTGAAAACTGTCCAATAGGAAGAGAGATGAGTGACATTCCTATTGGACGATTGTTACATTTGGCTTATCTGGCTAATGAAGAAATCCCGCTCTGTGGAATAATCCCCCCCCCAATCTTTTCGCAATGGGGAGACGTGTAGCCCCAGTGCTAACCAACAGGCTGACCAGCAGCTGACATCTACTCTACTCGCTCCCCAGGAGAGCTGGACCCAGAGAGGATGGGCTCGGGGATCCAGTATGGAGACGCAGCCCTGAGGCAGCTGCGCTCCCCTCGCCGGGCCCAGGCCCAGAGTGTGCAGGAGTGCGGCTGCTAGTGGCCGAGCTGGAGTGAGGCGGCATGACCTCCGGGCCGAGGTGAGCGCTCCGCGATGCTGGCACAGCCGTCTGCCGTTAGGAAGACACTTGCTGATGGGTAGAGTTACTTCCAGCCAGTTACTTCCAGCCAGGATAGTGCTCGAAATGCTGTATTCGTTGTCCTGGTAGGAGGAGTTCTTGGTCTTATTCTTACTCGGTCACGCTGTGTCCTGTAGAGTCTGCAGCTTCCTGTTGGGTCTCAGTAACTGAATTATGTCATAAATCCTATGGGAAGCATCACCTAGCGAGAGGAGAGCCACTTACTGACCGAGCCGGTTTCTCACGTGACTGCTGGACTAACAACGTGCTCGGCAATACAGGAAAATTAGTCCGAACCTTTTAATTGCTGTAATGGGTTGGGATCTGTGAAGCACTTACTGGAAAGAGCACAAAGGCCTTTAAGTCATAAGGAAGGTAATGGTCACGCACACACTGGAGTGTGCAGCAGGCGCGTGTGTTGTATTTGTGATCACATGCCCGGCTCCCGTTTCCTGTTCATGGGTCCAGGTCCTTGTGGACAGGAACTTGCTATAGCTACTGTTGAAATAGTTAATTAATGCTGAACTAGTCACCCTCCCACATTACTTAGGCCCCCACTTCATAACTACCCATGGTTTCCTCTGTCCTCAGACTGCATCAGAGCTGTCCAAGGCCTGGTCCAACCCCCCCCCCCCCTTTTCTGGATCTCCCTATGGATTAGAACATGGGGTTTCCAAACTATTCAAACCTCATTTTGCTGACCTTGGGTGTCCCTCTCGGTACCATTCATCGATCGGGGGGTGGGTCACAATCGTCCGGTTTCGGTGAAAATGGAAATTGTTATAAACACTCTCTGGAAATCACTTTGCAAACCGCCCCCCGTGCCTCGCGACCCCCACTTTGGGCACCGCTGTATTAGCGAGCAAGATGATGTAGTTTAACATTAATATTACTTTTTTTACTTGGTCATTTTGTTTCCATCCATTTTTCCTTAATTTTTACTCTTTTATGGGGCAGATTCAGGGTGAGGGTCCCGCAGCAGGACCCCATAGTGATAATGCCTTCTGGGCTGTAAACGTCACTGAACCCTGTAGATGGTCAATGACGAGCTGTGATTGGAGGGCTGAGAACCGGGGGTGGGGTCAGGGAACTCCTGCTCGCTCTGCCCTTGAGGAGGTCGCTGGCCCCGCCCCTCGCTCGGCCAGAGGTGACAGCCGCCCCATGTAAACCACCATCCTTGGTGAAAGGGTCCCTGCTCACCCAGGGAGGACAGCATGGGGCGGGACGAACGCAGCATGGACGGCCGGTTATATTTAACTGTGGATATCGCGAGCGGCTCCTTGCCCGGGGCGTCTGGCTCGTCTGACCGGCCATATTTGGGTCCGGCTGCATTTCGTGCCGGATGCCAGCGACGCAAATAGATAAGGAAAGATTTTCAGGGAAGCGAAGGTCGGGACAGCTCCTGGAATCCACCCCCGCCGAGTAAAGGTGCCGGAACCTGAGCCAGAACATGCGGGGGGGGCAGAGGGCCCACACCCCCCCACACCCTCCTTTCTGTTCCCCTCTGCAGGCGCCTGTACGAGATGAACAAGTGGAGTGTGCGTGCATCTCTTGGCCATCCCAGCAGGGAGTGTGGGGGGGGAAGAGACTCTTGCCTGACCTTTTTATTTCCATAAAGAGTCGTCGTGGGGGCAGGGGGCATTGTTATTGACACCCCAGAGGGTCGCAGAACCTTGGCCTAGCCTGACCTGGAAGCTTCCTAGTGGAGGATGTGCCCCCACCCTACCCATCGGAGTGGCGTCGCCAGGCCACCCTGACCTCCTGCATCATGTATTTCTTGTATAAATATGGATTCTATTATATCAGACAAAGCATGTTTTATGAACTGAATGACTGCATTACATTGGTAGAGTCTAACACGATGTCGTTTTGAACTACTTACCTTGACTAAAATCTCTCCCATCATGCAATGGGCTTTTTAATCAGTCGTGTCCCAGTAACACAAGCTGGTTACTCATCAGGATTTTTTTTGCAGGTTATCAAGCGTCCACGTGTTTGTTTTGAATGGCATGACAGTTACTCATGCTTTGTTAATTTATATTCGTAAATAGTTTTGTTTTGTTTTTTTTTTTTAATAAAAAGTTTGATTTTATCTGGTTTTTCCTTTGTTGTTAAAATAACCAAAGGATCGATCTTAAGTCTTAATGTAACTGTGCAGGTTTCCTGCAGCTAACTGCCTGTTCCAGTACAAATTCTCTTTAAAACGAACACAAATTATGGACCTCGTCTGAACAACTCGAGATGTTGTTTCACAAACTTATGCATTTGTTTTTGATTAAAGGGTTTTTAAAACTCTTTATTTGAAAAAAATTGCTTTAGGTTCTTTGATGGCTGAACAGTCAAATGAAGTGTTTTGGTTTTTAAGTTTGACGTATTCACACAGCCTCCATGGGATTCAGTAAAGCTGGCCTTCGGTTTGGAGTAGACCTCACTCTGCTCCTTTGTACTTGCCATCTCGGCCAGCCGTGTATTTGACTTTTCATGGGCAGAAAATAACACTGAAGGGGTTTTTGTCATCCGGATGTTGAACCTGCCCCCCAAACTGGCATTATTTGGTCGTGTTGGCATGGCAGGCTGGACCGATGCTTATCATCAGAGAAATCCCTAAAGCCTTCTCACACTTCATGTTTCATTCTCGGATCAGAAAAACATAAGAATTCATGCACACTGAGGCACGGAATGGTAAAAAAGGCGCAAACAGGTCGCCAGATTTTATGCAACTTGCCTAAACCTGCATATAGCATCAGTTTTGATTGATATCGGTCTCCTTCCCAGGCTGTTACACCTTCTGGAAAACGAATAAATATATTTGGAGCCTTGAAATTTACGGATTTATTATATAACCCTTCATAAGAAAACGACACACAAAATACAGCTGGAATGTGATTTATTTCAAACATTTATCTTTGCTCCATGCCACATGTAATCCAAAATAATCCGTATACAAAATGCTTAAGTCAAAAATGTAAACACTGACATTTCTCTAACAATCGATAACTAAGCATTGCCGGGCTTGGTCAAAAACCATGGGCGCATGCAGCTATTCCTGGGCATTACGGGCACAAATAGAGCCCCCACCATGCCAGTGTGCCATTGGTTAGCATGCTCTCAGCCTTGTCCGGCTGCCAGGCTTTTAAACATCTCTATAAACACCCTTCACAACAATATGTCCCGACCTATTAGTGCTGCGGCTGGGCACCCATAGTCCCGATGCTATGAATGTCATGCTATTACACCCTTTCACAGCTGATGCACAGATGCCACGTACAAATACAACCACTCATTGCATTAAATGATTATGGTTAATATCTTTTTGCAGTAGATTTAGAGGGAATCAAAATGCACATTTCTGGGTGTCCATACTAGAAAAGGGTGTTTAAGAAGCAGTATATTGGGATGACTTGATAAATGGTTTAAAATAACAGGCAATGTTTTTTAATCGATTACGCTGGTGTGAAACGGCTGCTGGTGTAACGTCATGTGACAACATATTTCTTCTGTTATACTGACTGTGGCAGGTTCGGTTCCTAAGCAGAGAAAACGTTCATATAGTGTAAACATCCAACTACAATCCATTTCCAAAATATACTCTAAAATGCATATACGATTGTCACTCACTATCTAAAGTATTATATATTTTTTCCTTTGAGGTCAATTAAACACTCATTTTCAGTCTTAGATGAAAATAAAAAACACCTAAAATTATAGAAATACAGGAATGTAAAATACACAATATTGCCTGCAAAAAAGTTAAAATAACATTAATATAGGTGGGAAAGTGGTAAACCACCTAATACTTGGCTGAGGTATCCAGTTAAACACAGAAATAAAAGTTAATGTCTTCAAAAATTATACGCCATCGATTTTGCAAAAAAAAACAACAACAACCCAGCATCAGCTCTGAGACGCAAAACAAATAAGTTCAGCCTCAGTAACGTGACATTTTGTGGCTTTCTGCCGTTACATTTTTATACCCAAAAATTGTACTAACAAGCGCAAAACACTGCAAAATGCCCCCGTGCCGGAAATACAGCCCTGGGAGAAATAAGAGACCACAGCAAAATTTCAGTTTTACTCATTTCTCATTTTATGTGTGTGCATCTGTGTAAAATGTATATTTTTTCCATCCTGGCTCTTCCCTGCTTCTCAGTGATGAAGGGCTTCTTCCTTGCTTTATGGGACCTCAGCCCTGCTTCTAGGAGTCTGATACAAACTTGTCCTAGCAGTGCACTTCACATCTGCACTTAATGTTTCTCATTCTTTTTGAAGGTCACTTAAGGTCATCCTCTGAATTTATGAGGCGCAGCCGGACAAGTTGACGGTCATCTCTGGCATTAGACAGTCGCTTCTGTCCTCTACCTGGCTGGTTTCTGGTCGTTTCCAGTGTCTCCTGCTTCACCCTCGGTCTTGTGTACTGCTGTCTTAGAAACTTTGAGCCTGGAAGCAGCCTGCCTCTCAGTGTAGCCTTCTGCCAGCAGAACCAGGATTAAACCAGGATTTTAAAATGCTGGATTTAAAAAAAATATAGGAGTGGTCTCTTAATTTTCTCCAGAGCTGTAGAAACTAATAATAGTTTTTACCTTCTGAGAAACAGCTAATGCACTGGGCAGGTCAACCCGACTCAGCACTTGTCCGCTTGCACAGTTGTTAAGTCATGTCAAAATAAAGACATTTCTATCGTAAATAAAACACAGAAGGGTAACTTGAGGAACATTCAGTCACATTAGCACAGTGCATTAACCACAAATACAGTAAATACACCGTAACGCCACAAAATACATTCTTTTTTCCAAAATTAAAAAAATATGGAATCAGAGAAGTTCAGATTCATAATTTTTTTTTTTTGCAGAAAAATACCAACAATTAATGGATAAAAGCCTCCTGGTCAAACACCATTTAAAGGACGGATGTGAATGTGCCCATGGCTGTAAGCCCCTATTGTTACAGCAAACAAAAGGTCCTATTACGAGTACCCAGACTCCTGTTACCAATAACCTGGTAAGTTTACCAACGCAGTATCTGTAACTCATTAGCTGGTAAAGGTGTGTGATTCACAGCCTGTGTACCGCAAACATCAAAAATGCAAACATTCTGCAGCTTCATGAACAGATAAGCCTCCCGCCCTGTGCTGCCTGGGATAAGCGCCAGGGTCACAGGCAGGCAGTGTATGGGATAAGCAGTTATAGATGCCGGCTGGCTGCATGGATGGATGGATGTTAAATGCCTTCAAGAAATGTTTAGTCCTCTGATTTAGGTAATACAGGGGTACCAGATCATTGCTACCTGTTTTGGCTAAATCATTTCATTTTCTGAGCGCAGTACCTAATAGATAAAAAAAGTGCCATTTCAGTCATCTACACAAATCAGTAAACATTTTTATATATATATTTTCATCCTGAGAGCAACATTTCAGAAAAATTTTAAGTTTCAAAACTCAGGCATATAAATTCCCCACATAAGAATAACAACGTTTATAATTAAAGGAAATACTTTTAAAAAGACTCCAAAGTGAAAGTGAAGACTGCTAAAGTGAATGCACTTGTAATATTGCTGTGTGGGTCCTGTTGTGACTGTCTGGTATTTATGCTTAAAAATGCAAATTTGTTCTCCGTTTTGACAGACACAAACTTTGGAATGGTCGAAAAGGGAAATGGGTTACAGAGGTGAAAGACCCCCCGATCGCCCCAATCACATTTTAAAAGATCACAATGCCGCTGTCAGCTGCAGTGTAGCAGTGGCCAGGAATCCAAGCTTCTGATTGGTCAGAGAGGCTGCCAGCTGACGTGTACCCACCCCGTCGTATTCTGTCCTACCGCGATCGTGCTGAGAAGCAGCGCATGTATTCAGTCATCCAGGGGTCAAAGTCAGGAACCAGCTTGGTGTGGTGTCTCGCCTCCACGTCAGCTGACCGGGCTCTGCGCCTGCCCTGGGCCTTCAGCTGCTTCTCTACCTCCCGCCTGGTCTTGGCACGTAAAGCAGATGCATGAATCTGGAGGAAAACATTAGTAAGCATGTGACCTCCAGCAAGGACAATATGCTATAAGCCATCGCACTCAGGAAGATTTATCTAACTCGTTCCCGAGACAAGCGCCAAGCCCATCTATAATGCCGATTACGACATTCTGAAGTCAGATCTAATTAACTTAACAAATGACTCTATACATGTCAACATAATTGCAGCAGAAACAGGGATTTGGGTGACAGAAAACTTGCACATTTTGGTGAAAACTGTGAGCCATCAAAATGACTCCTTATACACATATCCTTTGGTTTTATTATTATACAACAACACTGTCAGATAGACACTGAAAATATATACAATAAAATGACCAATGTCTATAACTACAGAATATAGCTAATAAAAACTCTAACTTTGTATGTATGTGGAATTAGTGTATATATGAATCAGTAATGCTGGTCGCTGTGCTGTGCTGTGCTGTGCGTGTGACAGAGATACCTGCATCGCACATTTCACCTTTTCAGGACTGATCGTCAAATTATAATACTGGTCGACGTTAAATTTAATTTCACAGTGCAGGTGGTGTTTTTTTTTTAATAAACCTCATGATGGACGAGCCTTGTATAGACTTTTCACTGTCCAAGTGAACTTTGGTCTTCAGGTGCATTTTGCTACCACAAACCCCCAGCACTGTGACGCCACTCAGAAACACCGACACAATGCGGAACTTTCTCCTAGTTTTGATTTCGTACTGAAGGCGTCACTGATCTGAAAGCTGCGACAGATAACAGCGGGGGGGTGGCATTTCACATTGACTTGTCTCAGCCACATTGTCCAGTGACAGCAGTTTTGCAAAACTACTTTACAACCTGGGGTCACAGCAGAGACCCCCCCCCGGCGTATATGTTTATAACCCGGATATACATGCAAGGAGACTAAAGAGGACTATATATTTTTTATGTGTATTCAGATAAGCCTTCACAGCAGGACATTTCTGATACAGAAGTAAACTTTAGTGTTTGGTTTAAGTGAGATAGCAGCCAAGGCAAAAAATAACATGAGTCTCACAGGTAAAACCTGACTCGACACCTATGTGACCCTCACACGGAGTCCAGAAGCAAGAAAGCATCCGCTCAGGTGTAAACCCTCACCTCCCTGGTGGAGGCGCAGGGCCCCACGTTGTGGGTCCTTCTGGCCGCCATCTCTGCCGGCTTCTCCCCGACGCCATACAGGGCGAATGGGTGCCGGTTCTCCTTGTCGAGGTCTGCCCCCTCCCGGGGCTGGCTCTTGGCCCTGGTCGCCTTTCTGGGCCAACGGGGCTGGATCACACCCTTTTGCTGGCCATCGAGGTGGGCAGCTTGAAGTCCCTCTTTCCCAATAAGCGCTCTCTCATGTTTTTTCATTGGATCCTTCTTCACAGTGGCTTGTAAAGCTGAAATCATGACAAGGACACAGTCTGTTGTACCTGCAGTTAATTACATGCAATATTGCCACAGTATTTCAATAGGCTCAGTAAATGTGCCGAATCCTTCACATAAAAAGAAAAAAGTGTAAACCTGCATGCGGGGGCTCCTCAGCCTCAGCTTGTGCTCTTTCGGGGCCGGAAACCTGAGGCTCCAGTGCCTCTCTCTGCTGGTTCTCCGGCCTTTGTGGTTCCGGTACCGGTTCCGGCCCCGGCCGCCTTTCCTCTTCAGGCTTCGGCACCAGCTTCTTCCCGCCCTGCGGGGTGCCCCTGTCGCTGCAGTCAGAGTCGCTCTCCCAGCCCTCCCACACCCAGGGCCGGTGGCTCTGCTCCAGAAGCCTCCTGCTAAGCCTGTACTTCAGCGAGTCCTCGTAGCACTTCGCGTACGTGTCCCATTTCGGGTCCTTGAACTTCTTCATATATTCACTTCTAATCTTCTTTGTCACCATGCCTCTCTTTCAATGGAGCGCACCCTCCAATCTACGTTCGGCGCCTGTAATGAGCATCAAACAATATCGGTCACTTTGACAGCATCAACTTTTATGCAACCAGCGTGCGCGATCCCTGCTTGTAAGTTTCCCTGCAGCGTAGTTGCAAACGTACATAACTGTCCCCACGCAGCTGAACGGGAAACCACCCCCCCGAGCGAATGCACTGTCCCGCTAGACATTTAAACCAAAACAGTCACGCGACGTGCTCGCCCCCGCCACAATAGGAAACCAATAGCGGAATGAGAAACCGCGTCCCCCCCCCAACCCGCCCATTTAAACATGCCTGCCCAGAAATGGCGTCGACATGATCCTACGTGCCCGGATCGCTTAATCCCCTCTTCGCCCCGCATCCACTCGCTTATTACGACGCTACGCCTAACGCCACCTACATGTTATTTCCGCAGCACCCGGCCGCATATTCCTCCTTCCCGGCGTTTTAATCCCGACCTTTTCCCGCAGCCCAAGCTTTGCTTACGAAACGCCACCCCCCTTCGGCGACGCGATTTTCCCGTTGTACCGATGCAACGCTATAAAGTTACGGGGCGATTCTGCAGCCAGGCGGCTCCTTTGCACTCTCTGCTTTGGAAATAAGACGCTGCGTTCGCATTAATGTATATGAGCGTAAACGGGGAGACGCGCGGCTCACCGGACGGGCTCCGCACGAAAGCGCAGCGCGCGGCAGACGGCGAGCTGACGTCACTGCAGCGTCCCCCCCCCGGGCTTCAACGCGGCGCAGATTAATTCACAAAGTCCCGCTGCCAGGACTGGCGAACGAGGACAATATTTCCCACTTCTGCGGTTTTGCACCCAAGCCGGGCCTTTGCGCTTGATAACAGCCACATAAAAGCCCCTTCCACAGTGAGGGTGCCATTGATTAGCAGTACGTGTCTGTCTTCTACCGTGATGAAAAAACATGCTCGGTCTGCTGTCTATTCTCCCTGGGTACGATTTAATGCAAAAGGACAACAATAATTAAAATGTTGAATTTGGGCTGTTAAATGAGTCTACAAAATAAATGTAGGCCCATCTTGACCAGGAAAACGTGGAGAAAGATTGCGTATCTCAGTGGAACCTTCCTAGGTAAATAAAGCATAGATAAAATAAAAATATTTAGCATATGATATGCAACGAAAGTAACCATTAGTTAAGCTTGTTTTTCATAAGTAAAAACTGCTGGAGCAGCTTACTGTTGATTCCCGATTTGTTTGGCGCTGCTTATTACTTTGCGGAATATGTACATTAAGAATACAGACGGGCGGTGCAGATATGGCGATATAAGGTGTCTCCATGTTTTGCCTAAGATTTGAGAGCTGGTACAGGCGGGGGCAGCGGGTGCAGGAGCGGGTCCCTGATATGCCGCTCCGGGGCGCGCATTCCGCGGGAGTCAGCCCCTGGATCGCCTTACGCCACTGTAAATGCTGACTGTAGGGGCCAGTGCCGCTTTACTGTATATATATAGTTGGCTCATGATGTTACACCGATCGGTACTTTCAGCCAAATGAGCAGTGGCCACTGTTAAGGTTACTTCGTCTGGGTTGTGTCTGTGGTTCATTTACTCTCAGCGTGATTTATTATTTACCTCAGTTAATGTCAGTGTTTATATAACTATATAATTGGTTTATAAAACATTTAACTTGTTTTTGTCTTTATACCAGAAAGACGTGTGTATAATCACCAATTCAAATAAATATTTATTTAAATGGTAAAAAATTACCTAGTTTGTTTATACCCTCTGATTAATTTTGACATGTTCTTAGCAGAGAACTATTGCCTATTGTGATGAATGGATTGTTTAATGGTGAAACCCCATTCAGTGGTGAAATGGCTGCAGGGACCCCGAAGGAATATCCGAAGCTGTTTTGGCAGCGATGCTAACGCTACTTCTACAGGAAGGAAACACTGTTCAATACAATAACTGTGATACATAATTACTGGCAGTGTGTTTTGATTTAGTTGATTTCTTAGCATTTTGTTTATGTATTAGGAAAGACAAACCTTTGGTCAGATTAACAAAAAAAGCCTTCTCAAAAATAGCAAATGATGGACTTTAATAAATTAATATTTATGTACATTTTACATTCACATGTTTAACAACATGGTTCGTTTGTTCTCGTTCTTTTTGGTGTTCCTTTGGCATTTTCGTCGGGCAACACGCTGTTGCAAAAATACATCGGTACACAACTGTAGTATGACAGCAAGGTGGCGCTACAGCGTGATCCTGAGCAGGTAGACGCAGGACAAGACCGCGGATTTAGAAGCATTTGCGGTGGACGATGCTGGGGCCTGCCTCGTCGTACTCTTGCTTGGTGATCCACATCTGCTGGAAGGTGGACAGGGAGGCCAGGATGGAGCCACCGATCCATACGGAGTACTTACGCTCAGGTGGGGCAATGATCTAGGCAGATAGAAAATAATTTATTAGAGGTGAGCAGTAGATTGTGGCGCAAAGCAACCTGTCCATCTCAATCGATAATCTCCTTGGCATAACCATGGACATTTGAATTACCTTGATCTTCATTGTGCTGGGAGCCAGGGCAGTGATTTCCTTCTGCATACGGTCAGCAATACCAGGGTACATTGTGGTACCACCGGACAGGACGTTGTTGGCGTACAGGTCCTTCCTAATATCGATGTCGCACTTCATGATGCTGTTGTAAGCGGTCTCGTGAATACCAGCGGACTCCATACCTGTTCAGATCAAAGTATGCGATTCATCAAAGAGCAGTTAGTGGGAATAGATAGAAACCATAAAAATAGCGAAATGCTCTCGGTGGGGTTCCGATCTCTATACTTACCGATGAAGGAAGGCTGGAAGAGGGTCTCGGGACAACGGAAACGCTCGTTGCCGATGGTGATGACCTGACCGTCGGGCAGCTCGTAGCTCTTCTCCAGAGAGGAGGAGGAGGCGGCGGTGGCCATCTCGTTCTCGAAGTCCAGGGCCACATAGCACAGCTTCTCCTTGATGTCACGCACGATCTCACGCTCGGCTGTGATGGACAAGATATTGATCAGATGTTTTCAGAGCCCAATACGAGAGATCAATCAGAGAGTTTCATAAGCAGAAGCCAATTTTCCTTGCATTTAATAGGAGCATGTAAATTTTAAACATACGCATTTAAGTTGAATACCAGTGTGGTCAGTATTTCGCTTTATTTGGCTATATTAATTTGCTATACTTTGTTAACTGTCAGAGCCTCTGCTTAGAATGACTCGTACCGGTTGTGACGAAGGAGTAGCCACGCTCCGTCAGGATCTTCATGAGGTAATCAGTCAGATCGCGACCAGCCAGATCCAGACGCATGATGGCGTGGGGCAGAGCATAACCCTCATAGATGGGGACGTTGTGGGTGACACCATCACCAGAGTCCAGCACGATACCTAAGAGCGGAAACCGTTTTTTAGTCTAAATGCGCAGCATGCGGTACATCAGACGCATTGACGAAAGGACGTGATTTCATCCTTAAAAGTTAAAAATGAAGACTGAATAAAATGTAAAACACAGTGGAATTTACTAGTCCTGGTGATAAAGTTTGTTTAAGATCACTGAATTATCCTTACTAACTGTAGAATTTCTCCTTATGAACACGTTTCTGGTTACGGAAGTACGTGCGTCATTCTTACCGGTGGTACGGCCAGAGGCGTACAGGGACAGCACAGCCTGGATGGCCACATACATAGCTGGCACGTTGAAGGTCTCAAACATGATCTGGGTCATCTTTTCGCGGTTAGCCTTGGGGTTCAGTGGGGCCTCGGTGAGCAGCGTGGGGTGCTCCTCGGGGGCCACGCGGAGCTCGTTGTAGAAGGTGTGGTGCCAGATTTTCTCCATGTCGTCCCAGTTGGTGATGATACCGTGCTCAATGGGGTACTTCAAAGTGAGGATACCCCTCTTGCTCTGAGCTTCATCTCCTACGTAGGAGTCCTTCTGACCCATACCCACCATGACACCCTGTCGGGATGAAAAGTGCGCGTTTTGAGTCGGGAACGTTAAATACCGACTTACATAAAGCACCATTTCTGTGATGCTAATTGAAATGATCTGTATAATTGGCAGATGTTTGTAGTAGAACACACTCAGAGAGTGTTATGGTGTAGATTTTCTCAGTACCTGGTGACGAGGGCGGCCGACAATGGAAGGGAAGACAGCCCTGGGGGCGTCGTCGCCGGCGAAGCCAGCCTTCACAAGTCCTGATCCATTGTCGCACACTAAGGCGGTAGTCTCCTCGTCGTCGCACATTTTGGTGGGTTCTGAAAGGAAGGAGTGTAGGTCGTGACTTATCGCGTAATACAGGCAATAATTACACGCAGTAACCTACGCAAGTTCTTCTAAAGACCTGTTCCACGGTGCACTTGAGGCACCGGTGGAAATATTAAGAATTTCCTTAAAAGTTGGTCATAGCCTCCAAAATTAAGTAAATATGCTGACGACGTCAGGATCTCTGTTTTGGATGTGTGCGCGTTATTCGTTATCAGTCTCTAATCGTTTTTACATCCATCTGTTCTTTAGTACAGTCGCGGCGGATAACCTTTTATTGCTGTTTGGACTGACTAGGTAAAGTCGCCTATAGATTGTTTGCACGTTTGTTGATTGTTTCACGAATCTGCTGTGAAAACTTTAGCTTTTCCACTTAGTTTGTTTAGAATAACCGTCTTTTATTTCTAATTTGGCTTCCGGTTGTCTTAGTTTAGTTACAATTAGAATTGTATGTAACAATACTGGCATTCAAGGCTGTCAGTAGTACAACCTAAAATCAATGGATCCGTAATATCTCCATATACTAACAAATCGCAAGTATAATTTCTCTATTTGCCTATAAGAGTAGTTTAAGATATACTTTATTGATCCATTGATTTTTCTTGTTTAAATCCGCAGTAAGTTAATTGGTTGTCTTGCGCGTCCCAATTCATTATAGTTTTAAGCCTTAAAACCATTCTAGTTCTCCAGATGTAAAAGGTATTAATAAAAAAATCTAACTGATACGTCTAGCCGCAATGTTATTCCCTTTCTTGTCGACTTATAATTAATCGTGTCCAAGGATAATATTACGAAGTCGAGGAAAAACAATCTTCAATAGAAGAAAAAACGAAGGAAAGTCCGCTCCGTGGGCTGTGCTCAGTGGAGGTCCGCGCCGGTGCGCTTACCTTAGGGGGGTCCTGTCCTAGACGAAGCTCAGAGTGCAGAACGCAACCGCTGCTGGTTCCAGCTACAGTGAGACAGCGACCCCGGGGAAGCTTATATACTCGAGCCTTTCGCCGTTATTCCTTACTAAACGATGAGAATGCCTATGTATTCCCCTGGAATTTCTCCCAGCCTTCATCCTTATTTGGTTCTTGGAGGGTGAGCGCAGGGTGCTTCCCATGTAGGCGGCGGGGCGCCCGGGTTCGAAGTGCGCGTGGCCGTCCATATATGGAGCGCTTGTCCCGACCTGGGCCGTATATGGAGACCCCCTACCCTCCTTGCCTGTCTTGCTCTTTCATGGTGCACCAGACACTTGCAGCTACCGCATACAACACACCCCCCTGCAACTTTTTCCTTATCAGAAGGGGCAGTTTGTTTTTGTGTTTCACCTGTGATGTGGTTGATAAGTACAATTACCAACATCGCACCCTAAGAGAAGAAGGCAGTTCATTTAGTTCATTTATCTGTTTATTTATTTATCATTTGTATTATTTGAATTGCTGCTTATATCAACGGGTTAAATCTAGTGGGCTGGCTCTTCTGTTGGCTACCGTAGGGTTACGCGTAAGGGCGACACGCGCATCTGTACCGCAGCTGTACGTGACTCCGATTTATGTGAGGGTAAATATTGTTTGAATACTGCCCCGAGAATACTTTCCATCCGACATAATTTGTCTGGAGTATTATTCTCGCTTGCAGTTGCGACAAATTTAAAATGCATGACATTTATTAGTGGGATGCTCGCACTTAAATGAGTATTCACATTATCTCTTGTTTGAAACTGATTTTTTTTCGCGACGACATTTTTCACGTCACATATTTTTTCACTGGATGTATTTTGTAGTCCCTGCTGGAGCCAGCTGCACACGAACGTCGTGCGCGTAATTCTGCATGACTCGAGTAAGTGAAGGGAGCGGATGTCGGGGTTGCGGGGTTTTACGCGACCCGTCTATCCTCTCTATTTATCAGTGAAACTCCAGTTTGTGAATGTGTGGGGGTGACAGCATCAGGTTGCAGCGAACAGATCTCCGCCAATTCTGGTTTCAGACTCAGCTCAAAGCTTCCCATGGGATAACACGGTACTCCATTTAATGAACTGACCCTTTCTCAAATATATCTCCGAAAACTCAATTTAATACATGAAGTGCATATTTGTTTTGGTTCCACTTTTTGCTTTATTGATATGTTATTACGAGAAAAAGCAGGAGATCTTGATAACGGATCTTACATTGCATGAGGTCTTGATATGGGAATGGACTGCTACTAAATTTTTGTCATGGAGATTATGGTGAAATCCCTCTACTTGCTCTGTTCACGTCTGGCGGGGTAAATACATTTTATTTCCGACGGGCAGTCGTGGTACATCATCCGGTGACTAAGATCCCTGCATTTCTCCAAGAAATTGCTATAATGTTTCCACCAATTCCGTTGTTTGAAGGGTTGAGGCAAAATCAGGCCAAATCATGACTAGCGAAACAGAACGATGTCCAAGTAAACACTGACTGTACAGCCGAAGCGTGCAGCATAATGACACAGCTGCTCATTGTGGGTTGTAAAAAGGAAGGGATGCACCCATTTTCGACCTAAAAATACCCATATAAGGGCGTCAGAGAAATCCATAAAAGATAAATTTATTGTGGACCTCCTTAATTTAGCCCTCCTTGTCTATTTTGGAACCGCGAAGACACGGCAGCCATCTGCTCCCGGAGCGTCTGGGGAGACGGGGCTGCTGACGGCGACTCGCCGCGCCTCCCGAGGCACTGTCACCGGCGCAGGCTGTGCGATCGGGGGACGAAGCGTGGTTCCCTTCATTTAGGGGGGCATTCGGGATTGTTTTATTATGTTTTTTTCTGTAACAGTACTTGGAAATCGACCCGCATCCGGAACAAAACGCAGCCTTAAAAGGAACGATGTGATTTGTTGTAACTATTCTGTGCTTAGCCAAATATTTTCTGTCAATATTAAAACATATTATTTTCAATATTCTTGCAGATATTGCTTCTAAACCACTACGCATGCTCAGCAAGTTAAAGCTTTTACAATAAAAATGACCTTTCTTGCGGGAATCTTTCACTGCAGCCTGTATACGTCGTTCAGGGCTACGGGAAGTTTCTTTAACGTGCTTTGAACACGCTTCCAGAATATTTTGCGAAGGAATATATGACAAACGTCTGATGAGAATGAGTCCGAAAACAAAAATGCACTAGCGTTAGATATTCTGTAGGAATGTTAAGACTAATTAATTATGAATGTGAAATCTAGACAGAAAATGAATGTATATGGCTGATGCTATTTTTCTTTGCACGGGGAGAAAAATTCTGAGATTCACAGAACCTTAGCGGGAAGCAATTTCCTAGTTCTTGCAGTCGGTTTAAACGAAGCGAATGAATATTTAGAGAGAAATGTAAATGTCGTACGTGGAAAATTCCAGTTGCATTATACGGGTGGCTGTTAACCTGGAGTCTGTACCAGGACGCTGGCGGCCACCCTGGATGGGATGCTGGTCCAGAACTGGACCTAAGCACAGCAATTTAAAGATCGATTCACCTGGTTTTCGGGCTTTAGGGTGATGCTGGAGGCCCCAGGAGAAACCGCCCCCTATTCTGAGGGGTGTATGAAAGTCTTGGCGGTGTGGGCACTATACACAAAAATTACAGCAATACCCAGCAAGCGTTTTCTTTGTGCTGCTATGCAATTACCTCCCACGAGGAATTCTAGGCAATTCAGTTTCTGGTAGCCCAGTTTCAAACCTCTGCTTATGTTCGGGGCAGAGCAGCTGAGAGAGTCCAGGAGCCTTCCCTCAACTGCTCGAAAAACTGGCAGCTGTGGCTGGGAACAGCTGAAGACAACTGGTTTGCCAGCTTCTGACTGACTGTCAACTTGTTGTTATAGCAACGTGCGTAGTAGCTCTTGTTTTACAGAAGGCACAGAGCTGATGGGTCACCCTTAGTTCTCTGTGTAATATGGTTTTATACTTATGAAATGATATACAGGGTTGCTACAGTCTGTCTTGTTTGATGTGTTTCTCTAAGGCATGCTGCGGATCTCGTAAACAAAGAACTGCTGTTGTACCTTCATTCAGACCTAATCGGTCCAGTTGGCATCCAGCCTAAATGTGAAAAGCTTGCAAGGGAGGCAGTCACCTAGAAACCCGACTCCTGATGTTCCAGGATATGCGCTGGGATGGACATCGTCCATGTCCTGTTAGAGTGATGTGTGGTGCAGAGGTGCTCAGCCAATGCGTGGCCATAAAGATCTAATGACATTGTTTACCGTTAATAGGTCACCTTGGTGACATCATCTCATTCCAGCTTCATGTCCCCAAATAAGTCTGAGTAGGCCTTGTCCCCCGATTAGACCCGAGAGCAGTGTCACTATGTGTTGGATATTATGGGAGCACCCGCGTGTCCCTCGAGGGTTTGCGCAGCCCTCACCACACAGCTGGCTCTGGGTCTGTAGTATTTATGCTACTTTGGACCTGATTGCCAGAAGGTGTGACAGGTGTGCGTCCGTGTGTTTCAGTAATGCGACGCAGTCAGAATGCAAAAGGCTGCCAGCTGCTTGTTTTATTTAATAAGTCTGTCAGTCTCTTACTTAATAACTCAAGTTGCAAATGAAAGGATTTCATTCTGCGCATTCAAAGCGTGGTCTGACAGATACCAACTCTGGGATCTAAAAGAAAGAATGTAATTTGTCAGGTGAGGTATGTAACACCTGACATCTGTGCTCACTCATATTCTCTCTCTCTCTCTCTCTCTCTCTCACACACACACACACACACACACATACACACACCCTCACTGCTCAGACTGAAAAGACATTTGTGGCCCATGGTGTTTATTCCTGCTGATGTCGTTGACTTCTCATAATCACACCTATAACGGAGTCCTAGCAGCCCCCCTTACCCAGAATCCCCTGCGAACAGGGAAGCCTTTTCAGTGGAAGCAGCTGTCGGGGACGGCGGTGAATAAGGGACAGGAGAGGAGGATCGGCTGGGGACGCACTAACGGCTCACAGATGGCTTTCACAACAGGCAAACGCTATATATAACCCACACATCCCCTCGGTGACTGACGGGATCAGCGCCACCGTCGGGGGAGGGGTCCGCGGAACACAAGGCGGCTTCATAGACCTGACGGACACCTTTCCGAGGAGCGGGCTGCTATAAAGGACCCTGCTCCGTCATGGCTGCTCAGTATTTATCGAAGCTTGTTTCCTTTTTATTTATCTGTAATATTTGCTGCACGAGCATAAAATTCAGCATACATCTGAGTGTCTCTATGTTCAGGCCATCTCAGGCATGTGGCTGGACGGCCGCACATGGACCCCCTGCACATTGTCCCCGCTTTTACTGGGAGAGGGAGCTGTCTCAGTGGCATAATACTTCAGCGGTTAATCTTGTCCTTCCCGAGGCAGAGCAGTCTTACCAGCCCTGGTAGATCTACCTTGTCATCTACCCTATCATACGTTTTCAAAATAGACGTTCATAATATATTCAAAAGCCCTACAAAGTCTATGTTTGATGGAGCTGTGATGCGATTGGCTAATAGAGCCAGTATGTTTGAATGGGTGGGGGCTCATGACTCAGCCCTCATATGTACCTCTGGGTGAGTTTTGACCCGGGTGGGAGGCTCCCTGGATAGGGGCCACCTCTCTCCTGGTGACAAAAAGACTGCCGCGGATGGAAAAGTATGGCCCCCATCTGAGACAACGCGTGGCGCCCCCGTACTGCCCCTGGTAGCCCTCTGCTCCCTCACGGTCCCTTGTGACTGCCTGCGATTTGTACCGTGGTGTGCTGCAGTATGGATAACTGTGTTTTTGGAGTCGCAGTGATGCAGGCCGCAACATCTATTTGGGGAACGTGCAGTCAGCCAATATCAAAGAAAGATGAAAACGTAAATCAGTTCAATGACTGTACACTTTTAATCTAGGAAGTGTGTCCTTTAACAAAACAGGAGAAGCAGCTTGGTATTGTATTTAGACCTTCTTAATATAGATTACTGAACTTGTGAATAGTTTCAGTGTTGTGTTACCAGTTCACAGCTTCGAAAAAGACTGTAGCCCCCTGGTGGTGGACATCCAACATTGCATCAAAGTGATTCCATTATAAAAGTTACGTTCACGCTAAATTAAAAGGAACGCGGAAAGAAAGCCGACAACATATATGATGCGGATAGACAGAACTGTAGCAACGTGCCAGGTTTAGCCAATCACGATATTTGATGGATAATGGGCAGGAGACTCAGCCAATAGCAGACAGTGACTCTTTGGCATTACTCGTGTTCCCCAATTGGATTGGTCATCGCTCACCCATGTGTTTTGATGCCAGGGGTCTGATCCAAATTACCAAAAATTTCCAATAGGTGACAAAAGTTACGTGACTAGTCATACAGCTGCCAAAGTTAAGGGCCTGATACGTGACAAAAGCCAAGATAGTCCTTTATTGTCGCTCGTGAAAAATTAATGTAAAACCTTGATGACAGCGTTTTAAGTCAGGAAGAAAAACAGATAAAGCGGCTGTTAAGTCACTAACATATTTCGGCAAAGGTAAAAAATTAAAGGATGGCATTAAAATTAAGCGGGCGTCATTTTTTCAGACAAAATAACATTCCCGAAACAGCTCCACCATCCATGCGCTGAGCACTACACCCGTGACTAGTCCTGGTCGCTTTCGGAAAAGTTACAGCCCCCTCTAGCGGACACAATAAAATACGACATGACAGGCTAACCCGATCAATGACCAGTCGTGGGTAAGCCTCTTATGTGATGTTAAAAGATCTTTCAGTACCGGAAAAACAAACATTTCTGAAAACATAATGCGTAGCCAACAATTATGCTTCCTGATTTTATTAGACGCTGATTCAATAACACGGATAGATTTTACACATTAAACTCCTTGCATTTTTAAGTCAAAGTCAGATTTAAGTCTTCAGTTTAAGTCTCGTTCATATCTTGGAAGCCAATCCCAACCAGGAGGAACCATGATCCAGAAAAACTAAAGGGTCATATTACAAAGGCAAGTGTGTCACATGGATCATCTGTTCAGTTATTGGCCTTCTTTGTGATTTTCAAAAGAAATTAAGTTATAATTGTAACTGGCCTTAAAACATCATTAATCAGCAGTGTACCCATGTTTTTTTTTTTTTTACAAAATACAAACTAAAAGGCAACTTTTCCATTTTCTCTTATATTTGTTAAATAGATCTTTGCTTTAAATTAATTTTATTCCTCAAATAATAATCTACATATCATAACTCAACTTAAAGACAGACATTTATCAAACAGTAACTTCTTTCCAAAGCCTTTTTACTGTGAAATTACTGTAGTTTGAAAAGGCACATTCTGAACTTCAGTAAAACATTAAAAATCAGAAACACCCCTCCGCAGGACCGACAGCAGTTTTGGCTCTGGATCAGACCTCTGAAGAGCAGCATCAGCCATCTGATCGTGTTTCATGGCTCTCAGTGCCAGTCCAGTCTGAATGAAACCCCCCTTTCTGATCCCAGGTGTGACCCAGGGCAGCACTGCTGGTGAAACCTGGTGATACCAATAAAGCCCGACCCAGTAAGGGACTGTTTGCCCCTTTACACTGGACCCTGTTCCCATGCCTAATGAGCCATGACTTGGCCTTCCTCAGACACATTACACTCTAACCATCATTTAAGTCCGAAACTCAGTGCATAAGATTGGATCAGGGTTCGGGTTTCCTGCATTCAGTCATTGACAGAACGTAAGTGATGCCTTAAACTCGGGTTCAATGACTCCAGCCCGCTCCTGATTTATGATCCAGCATGAGGAGCTTTTGTTGGAAATGGGGGGTACCCTCCTCCAAGGCGCTAACTTTAATGTGGCCCGAACCACCCTATTAATCGACCAGTGGCTCAATCGGGGCTCATTAGGGGCCCATTTGGACACAGCGGGAACCAAAACCAGCATCGGGGAGGATGGGCGACACAGATGGAGTGAGTCAAAAAGTAACAGCCCAGAAACAACCTGAAACTAATGGGTATCAGAAGAATATCATGAAGGAAACGCTAATTAGTTTTTACAAACTGAATGGTGGCTAAAGGGGCTGCCTGACCTCTGACCTGAGAGCACAGTGAGATTTTATTCTCAATCTGGCATCCCAACTCCATCCATCAGGTACTGTTTGCCATGTTAGCGACACCTCGTTAGCAGTGAGATTAACACAGTGTAGCTACGTTAACAACGCCTCGTTAGCAATGAGATTAACACACTGTACCCCCCCCCCGCTGGGTGCAGGCCTACGTCGCGACAACAGATGTGCGCCATCTGTCTCTGTGGTTGCCAGATTGTGTCCCCAGGAGTAATGGGAGTGGGGGGGAAGTGATTGGGAGAACAGTACAGGAGAGTGAGGGAGCCCCCTTAGAGGGGCCCTCCTGAAAACACCTTTATAAACAATAATAAAAATTATAATAGTAATAAATCATAAAAAAAAGATCCACTTCAAGTACAAAAAGCAAAAATGGTACAAAACGTTGAAGGGGGCCTGATGGGGGGGCTGCCCTGGGCCAGGAGGAGCGCCTACTCATATAGCGCCTGCTTGTGGCTGTTCTGCAGCAGCGCCTGCCTCTCCATCAGCCTGCTGAAGTGGCCGTGTGGGTCGGCCAGCAGCTGGGCCCGTGGGCCATACTCCAGCACGCGGTGCCGACCCAGGACCGCCACAGCATCTGCGCTCTGGATGGTCGACAGGCGGTGAGCGACGATAAGCACCGTGCGGCCGTGCATCAGCCGCTCCAGGGCCTCCTGCACCAGTAGCTCGTTCTCCGAGTCCAGGGCACTGCGGGGGATGGGGGACGATTACTTCAAAGACACAGCTTTATGCTCGGCTGAAGGTGACAACAGCAGGACCAGTCTACTGTCTTTACCCGTCACGCCACCTGCCGTTTGTCAGGAGCTACATGTACTGCGATAAAGTCTACAATTTGGCAGCATGGGACTGCAGGTTCGAGAGCCAGAGAGACTGTATTTTGAGACGATCACTCAAACCTATATGTTGCATCTAAATGTCTGGACCTAAAGAGGCCGCATGGGGGAGCGGAGGGCCGCGTGGGAATGCATCTCTAGGTGAGTTTCCTCATAGAGGGATTTACTGAGGCAGTATGATCAGTCACAGGAGAGAAAGGAACTTTACCTGGTAGCTTCATCCAGCAGGAGAATTTTAGGATTCTGTGTGACACAAAAAAACAGAAATGAATCAACACGATTTGCACATCACGAGCTTCAGATGGCAGCGAGAGCATTTCCAGGTGTACCTTCAGCAAAGCCCGGGCGATGGCGATCCTCTGCTTCTGACCCCCTGAAACGAAAGCGGTCTATCAGGTACCCTGCTGGGTGATTGACACATAAGCGTACAACAGGAGTCTGGCCCTGGGAGCTCGACCTTAAACATTCAGCTTAAGGGTCTGCGTACTTAAATGTTACTTATCCTCCTGTCCCAGCTTCAAGGCATTAAGAACGTCAGTAATTCTCTCTCCCACAACTCAGCAACACTGAGACTTTCAACATCTTTAAATGGTTCATGAAGGTTTAATGGCACTTTTTGTAATTAAATGGCATTTCCGTTACCGTCAGGTTCACCGAATCACCACGGAGTTTAAGATTACTGGCACGATGACACAGGAGAATGCGTTCAATAAGCCCCACCCCCCAGAGGAAACCATGACAACATGACCCACCTGAGAGCAGCACGCCCTTCTCCCCCACCACAGTGTCAAAGCCCTGGGGGAAGTCCTGGACGAACTCGTAGGCATTGGCCATGCGGGCGGCGTGGTGGATCTCCTCAGCCGTCACTAGGCTGGGATCCAGCGCCCCGTACGCGATGTTCTCCGCGATGGAGCAGGAGAACAGCACCGGCTCCTGCGGGAAGCCGAGTCAGCGTTCAGCCTGAGATCACCATGGCAACACAGTAACCATGGGAACGCACTCCTGACTCACCTGACTGACGGTGCCTATGTGCTTTCTCAGCCAATAGGGACTCAGGTCTCGGATATCGTGGCCGTCGATGGTGATCGACCCTGTGAGAATGGCAAGAGCTTTCCTCCTCACTCATGTTTACCGTGGTATGGGGCCGTTAGACGTAGCTCACGTGACATAGCTCACATGTTTACAAGGTCGCTAGCTGTTGCTTATGCGCCTTAACACCAACCTAACACTTGTGTGTTCAGGTACAATAATAACTGTAGTCCCTGCAGCCTACCTCGCCCAAGAACCAGAACTCATGGCCTTGTCTGCATGGGACCGGCACTCCCAGTCTTACTGATAATAATGCTTCAGAGTGATGCAGGCATGGGGGTTCCCCCCGAAGTCTCACCTGAATCGGGGTCGTAGAGCCGGAGCAGCAGGGACACCAAGGTGGACTTCCCCGTTCCACTGGAGCCCACCACCGCCATGACCGAGCCGGCCGGCACCACCAGGTCCAGGTGCTGGAAGATGGCCGCGTCCCGACGGGTCGGGTACGCAAAAGACACGTCACGGAACTCCAGCTCCCCCCGCAGCTGCTCCGGCCTCAGCTCCATGCCCTCTGGGGGGGGGCACAGTCAGTACCACATGCCAACTCTCCAAGGTCAGGGGGTAAAACCTTTTTATGAAGAACCAAAATGGACTAAGATTTGATAGGTGGTCAGTTTGAAAACGGGTAAACCCTAAACTCTTGGGTCTTTGTTGAGGTCTTATCCGGGAACTAGTCAAACAGATTAGTCCTTGTTAGCAGTTTGCTCAGGCTAACAGAGCTTGAGAAACTCTGATGTGTGGTGCTGGTAACCAAATCACTGCGTATCAGACGGACACGGGGGCTGATGTGTGGCTTACCATCGATGGAAAACTCAGGCTTCCGGTCCAGAAGCTCCCAAAGGCGTGATCCGGCTCCAAACCCCTTCATCAGCTCCGAGTAGAATGAGCTCAAACCTGCAGAAGCGCAAAGAGAGGCCCAGTGACACATAGGAAGCAAACGCCTACCATCACCTATCAGCCTGGTGTCATGTGACATTCAGTGGTCCCTGGAACAATTGGCGGGGGGGGGAGGGGTTAAGGGACTTCATTTGAACCCTTCTAATTATACACATTAGACAACGCCCTAACCCACTGAGCCACACCACCCCCGCCTTTTCTGGTCACTTATCAAGTGGGAATTTACGGCCAAATTAAATATTTTACATTTCAATATTTATGAAAGGTCTGTATGTCCGGGGGGAGGGGGGGGAAGGGGAGTACCTGCCACGCTGACTCCCACCCAGAAGGAGTACATAAGGAAGGCAGAGAGCTCCCCCATAGTGAGGTCCCCACTGCCCATCAGAAGGCCGCCTTTGTACAGCACCAGAAGGATCATCAGATTTCCACTGAGGCCGGTCTGCAGGGACACATTGCTACAGCTGAACCCTGGGCACTCCACCACACACGTACCGCTAGACGATTATCCATGTTCCACATCGCTTATCCTGTTCAGCAGTTACCCAACCCAGTCCCCGGGGACCCAAACATGCGTCAAGTAGCGGGAGCTGGGAGGGAGCAAAAACGTGGACCGTCTCTGGGTCCTGAAGGAGTGGACTGGGAAACAGTGCTGTACAGGGTCGTGGTGTATATTAAACAGGCATTTGTACAAACGATCCACTTTAAACAGATGCTGGGACGCTAACGACTCAAACCTGCCCGGTTGTCTGAGGAAAGCGAGCTGGACAGTTAAGGAGGGAAACGACTGAGGCAAATTACTTAATGAATTATTGACATCTAATTAGACAAGGTGACCCTCAGTGGGTCACAGGAGGACATTTCCGGGACGTACCATTCCAAAGAAGCCCCCCCGCATCAAAGCATCCTTCCTGGCCAGGTGCAGGACGTGCTCCACCTTCTCACCGTACTTCTCCACCTCTGCCAGCTCCTTCCCGAAGGCACGAACGGTCCTCAGGTTGCCAATTCGCTCCTCGGCCAGCTGTGGGGGCAGTGCCATAGGTTCAGCCTACGGGGGTTGGGATCGACACTGTTACAGTGCGAGATCACGGCAGCCCGCTCCTCCTCACCTGTGTGGCATCCGCCAGGGCGTCCTGTGTGCGCTTGGAGAGGGAGCGCAGGTACCGCCCGTACACCACAGCCAGCCCGGCCACCGGGGGCACTATCATCAGTACGAAAGCGGCCAAACTGGGGGAGACGAAAAACTGGCAGAGGAAGAGGACGAGGAAGGAGACGCGAGTTCAGACCCAGAACATGACGAGAGCTCCTCAAACAAGAGGGGCCCCAAGAACAGGAATATATGCCAGTGACAACAGCACCGCGTCCAGACATTATTAGCATTTTTATTTATTTCAGTTGTAAAATGAACTCTCTCTCTCATGTGACTAAAATTGCTTGGTGAAATAGCACAGTTTTACATGTGGATTTTAAAGTATTTTACTCTGTTTATAAACAAATCAAAGAGAATGTCATCTGCTCTATTCGCACGACTAAGAAATGTGACGGACAAACTTTGGTTGAATTAATTTATCCAGAAACTATACAGGAGACTCCTGGGGATTTCCGCAAGGTCAGATGAGTAATTAACTGCTGGATCTGCTGAAAGTATGACTTAAATGGGGAATCCCACTGTTTAATAATACAAATTCAGTTCTCTTACAAGCCAATTCGGCGTGAAATATATGGATGGGATGTGCAAAAATATGAAGAGCAAACATGATGCAAAAAGTCAGTATTTTGTTCCTTAAATATATAACAATGTTAAGTAAACAAAGGGGGTTTGCGGCCTGGGGTTAATACACTAAGCATTCACCATCATGCCGACTCCTGCCGTGGCCTGGGCGACGGCTCGGAGCCCGTCGGACAGGTTGTCGGTGACAGAGCGCCCTACGAGCGCCGTGTCAGCCGACAGGCGGTTAACGAGCTCGCCGGTGCGCGTCGCGTCGAAGAAGCCCAACTCCTGCCTCAAAATCGAGGAAAAAAGGGATTCGCGTAAGTTTCTCACAATCTGCGCTCCTGGAAAAGTTACCACAGACAAGATACGTTTGGTTACGGTCAGTCTGTGTCGGGAGAGAGGGGGGTGCAAGCTTCATTTACACACAGACCTACAGAAAATGCAGGACATAAGCTTCAAATTAAGAACGAGTCACAAGCATATAGGCTGTATTCACTATAGCGGACTCAGCTGGACTTAAGTTTCTAAATGATTTAAAATTTATTTTATTTGTAATGTATGCTAGACTAAGACAGATATAAAATATAAACATCTGCGTTGTGCCCCTGTGCCCACATCGGGCGGCTCTGGCGGGCGCGTGTGGCGGGGGCTCACCGGAGATCTGCATGAGGTAGACCCGAGCGGCATTGGCGGCAGCCCCCATGAGGAAGACCCCAGAGAGCATGGCACAGAGAGAGGACAGCGAGGCGCTAAACTCTGCCCCGGGGCTGGCAGAGATGCTGTCGATCACCCGGCCCAGGAAGAAGGGCGCTGACATGGTGACGGTGCTGGAGACGAGCAGGAAGCCGACGGACGCTGGAGACCCAGACGGAGAGGAAACGTGAGCCGCTCCGCGCCGAGCTGCACGCACTCCATTCAGGACTACTGAGTTTTAAAGGGGGCAGTTCTGAAAGTCTGGCTTAGTGCTGTAAATAATAAAAGCTTACCCCCTCGGCGTATGCAAGCACAGAAACTTTAATGGCCTGAGCAGTTTGCCATGCTTACTGGGTGGTTCAGAGTTAAACCCGCGACCTTCTCGCCAGGTTAAAAACCACTGGCAAAAGGTGACATCGCCCATTTACATCAATATGCTTGCTTATATATATATATATATATATATATACATACACACACACACACTAACGATTATTGCATAGCAGAATAAGGAACATCACACCGAACCACCGGCACATTTAACAGGAGAGCCGAAGCACTCTATGGAAGCATGAGACCGGACCCAGTACCGACCTGCCAGCCTCCAGCGCTCCGGGCGGGCGAGCTGCAGGATCCTGCGGAGGTCGTCGGAGGGCAGCCGGCCCGTCCTGGCGCTCGCCGGCAGCGGCGGTGGACTCTTGATGCCACCCTTGCCCCGTTCTGGCTGCCCCTGCGCCTGGCTACTTGACGTGCCGCAGAAGCGGGCGAAAAGCCCGAATGGCTCCGCGGCTGTCAGTCGGTGCCACTGGAGACCAACACCGGGGCGGGACAGCGACAGCACCCCGGCCCCGCGAATCCAGATTGGGATCCCGATCGGGAACCCGCAGGGAGCCCGGGGCCCCGGTGCCGGCCATGCCTGCGCTCCGAGGCTGGCGGCCGCCGGAGCAAAGCGCGCCCCCAGCAGGAGCGGCGCCAGCCTGCGCGCCGCCGAGCCCGCAAGGACCCTCGAGCCCATAGTGAGTATCGGGCGGCCAGAAAGTCGCAAAAGTCTCCGTTAAAGTAATTCGAGCGACAGCAAGACAGGACGCGCATTTATTCAGCGCCGCGGACTGACGCTATCGGCGGGTCTCCGTCTGCTCCCCCGACCGTTCGCCGAGCATTATCAGCCCGCAGCAGCCCGCCGCTGGCCGCCAAGATCTGCCCCTGGTCACGGCGATACCCGACGCATCCCCGGGCTATCTACGCCCGCCACGCCCGCCATATCGGCTATCTTAGAACAAAAAAACAAAAGCAAGCCTTTCAAGGAGAGTTGCGGACGAGGTCACCCGCGAACGGACCGCGGAGCAAAGCGGGTATGGCATGGAAGGAGCGACTTCCTGCTACCGTAAGCCGTCGTAAACATGCGCCTCCGCCGGTCGCATTATAGAGTATAGTCGCATAATAAATGTGCTTTGTTCTGCATAAGATTAAAATACATTCCATTTTATTCTCACTGCGCAAAGTACAAGTACTCAAACAACGAAATGCAGCTTGGCGTGCAATCAGAAAGTGCAAAACACTTTCTTGCTTATGCTGGAGGCCTAGCTGGTGGAGATCAAGGATCAGTTATTGTGCAAGTGATTTACATGAGTACAACGAAATGTACTATTGCATATGGCGTATTAAGTTTGTCAGGGGCAAAACAGAAGAGCCCGTTAGTAACAACACCGTTGTTGACTCTGAGCACTTAACCATTCTTACATGCTGCCATTATTTCCTCCCTCACCGAGTCTAGCATATGTCTGTAACATTTAACACTACTCACAAATTTGCGAATTTAGCAGATGTCTTTGTCCAAAACTACACATTACTGCCAGTGTCCCTAGAGTAAAGTAAGTGTGTTAGCTGTGGGAAATCAACCGACGACATTCCAATCATTCTGACCCTCAGAGCCACATACCGCCCCGAATTTGATCGTTATCTTTAACCAGACATCAGGCACCACAGTTTCATATAATTCGGCAGCATGGAGATGTGCAAGCATTAACCGTAAGGCCAAAATTCACCTGCTTAGTCGCTGAGGAGGGTTACTCTGGTTGCACAAGAGATCCATCTACCCACCCAATTATATGTACTATGTTGACATTTTTGGGGGTCTTGAACAACCCAGGACAGGGTGCCAGCCCATTGCAAAGCAGGCGCGCGCACACAAACCAATGAGCCATGGTGGAGATTCAAACGCTGGTCCCAGAGGAGTGAAGCAACAGCGGTAACCACCGCGGCACCATGCCGCCCTTTTTCTTATTTATGGACAAAATAGGTGGCCATTTATTGAGTTGGACCATAATCAACTACATACACAGTGTGGAGGCTATTTATGCAATGGATACTTTAACAGTTAAAATAACTCCATTTTAGTATACCTCGTGCGAGTCTATATTTTACTGGCTTGTCTGGATTTCATTTCCAGATTGAACGTGGAATTTCACATAGGCTGCGTAAATTAATGTCTGCTTATATGAACACGGAATTATATATCATAATCTAACTATTAAATCATGAATAATGCATTTTATTAAATATATAGAAATATTTACATCCGTATTTTTTACGCGAAAGTGGAAGTCTTGAAAACTGATAGGATTTAAACAGCGTAAACTTCATAGTTACTCCAAAACCAGCCCAAAAGGAATGTAGTTTCTCAAGTAGTTCCCGTCCCAATCGTTAAAATGACATTGAGTAAAAAAAAAAATCCTCCTGCCCAATCACGACACTCGATCGGCTACTTCCGGCTGCAGTTTAGAGGTCAGGGGTGAGAGTTCACATTCATGCCTTCGGTACTCACGTGTTTGGCCGGCAAGCGTAAGTTGGGGAGTGTTTCTCTGCAAAAGAAAAAAATGTATAATAATTTTTTGAATAATACATTTAAATACATTACAGTTGTGCTTGCATGTAGATAGCAGCGTGTAAATAGAGTTATGCGAATGAAGTGCTGTGCCGAGTTCTGTGAGCCTACTCCTTAGCAGCTGTGGTATGGCAACTCTTTGGTGTGAAAAATGTATTAAACTAGTACAATTATCTCCTTATAAGTGCTCGGTTTACATTTTTACACGTCGATTAAATATCATTCAAATAGCTTTGTTCACGGGGATCTTATCCTAATGACGGATATCGGTGATTCCTGTTTCCGGTTTCATTGATATTAGAATTATTTTATGGCTGGAATTGAATTTTCTCGTTTGCGATTCTCCTGCAGAACAGCAGCTGTGTCCGAATGTGTTTCTACCACCACCGTTTAAAGTTTAATCATAAGAAGTACATACGTGTCACAACTACATTTGCACTGTAGTACAACTATATATGGAACTGTATCGTATTTATGCTGCTGTTACTTATGTAAGTGTAGTAGTGTAGCACGCCGTCAGTTTTCACGTGCTTGCCGTTATGGTTGACAGTGACGTGTGTTTTTTTTAACACAAAAACTGCACCTTAATTTTTTTACGGCATATTAGCACATTAATAGAAACGCATACAGAACTGTAGGGCTGCTTTGATCTGCAACGTGGCGGTCTGTTGTTTGAAAAAAATGATTTTAAGTAAGGTTTCCTGTTTTTCGCGTTAGGATTTAACGAAAAGTTGAGTGAGATCCTTGTATGTATGAACAGTACAATGCACTATGAAACGTCTCCCTCTAGTGGCAAAGAAAAAAAGATGTCATTTAATCTGTTAATGTGGAAGCCAAGACACTTAGCATTACTAGCAGTTCAGCAGTTATATTGGAGTGATTGACTTCCACTAATTGGTTTCTGACTGACACTGACAGAACTGGCCACCTGTACATCATGAAAGCTTATTTTCTTAGCTGGCAGTACGTAGAACATGGCTGCCATCTACTCTGGCATCCATCTGAAGCTGAAGAGCCACCGGACCTCCTGGGTGGACAAGCTGAAGCTGGCGCGCTTTGCGTGGATCTCCCCACAGTGCATCCTGCCCAACAAAGAGCAGGCAAGGCCTCCTTAAGACATTGCTGAGATGTTCGTTACTGCCAGAGGGGTCTCCCCGAATCTGACACGGTGTCAGTGCATTTCGCTGCGAGTTTCCTATCACTGACCCTTTCTGTGTGTTCCTCCCATTGCCTCTGCAGCTGCTGTTTGACTGGACGAGTCATGCCTTGACCGGTTACTACAGTAAGAAGGTGGAACTTCCACAGGAAGTGGTGGTAGGCTTGTGGGCTTACCTGGACGACATTCTTCACAGCAAGAGCCTGCTGAATGCCCTGAGCCAGGGAAAGAGCCTCAGCCTGCGTTTAGCAGTGGCTCAGGTATTTGATCATCTTATTTTCCTGTTTATCTACATAAGGAAATGGTTGTTGGGTTTTTTCTGTGTTTGGAATATATTTTTAAACCTGTTCCCCTTCCTGTCTGTATTTTATCACCAGGTTATTAATGAGCGGGTCCTGGAATGTGTCTTGGGAACATGCCTTGTAGGCTCCTCCACTGTGCTGAGCTGTTGTCAGAGCATTCTGTCCTCTCCCGTGCTCTCAGCCACCTACTCTGCAAAGTTTGAGCTCCTGGTGGAGCTGGTGTCTAGGCTGTGCGCGCTGGCCTGCTCCGAGCTTGACCCGGGGAAAGCCAGCCAGCATCTGGCTCCGCAGGTCTTCGAGGTCTTTCACCAGACCTTGTGCAGCCACTTGATGGTCCAGCGGCATCAGACCAACCCAAACCGAGTTTTCACCCAGGTCACGGCTCACTTGCTCCAGCCTTTCCTCCTGCTGCGCCACCTGCTGGCTGTGCGAGTGTGGCACGTGGACGATGGTGCCCGAATCCGGCACCACCTGAGCAGAGAGATCCGCAGCAAGATGGACGCAGTGCTGCAGTCGGCCCTTTTCGCGTTCGACCACCTGCCCGCCTACAGAGAAGAACTTCTTCCCGAAAAGGAGGTGACCGGTGCCAAAAAGGGTCCCATCAGTAAGGGTTTGCTGTCTCCCGCCAGCACTATCCTAAAGAAACTCTGTCAGTCTGGGATCTGCGACCCTTCCCTGCAGTTCGCCATGAGATCAAACTCTCTGCCTTTGATTTTCAAGTTTTCCCTGGACTCTTTCAGCAAAGGTGGGGAGAATAAGCTGCTATGCTTTCATTTGCTGGCACGGTGCATAGCTGCTTTGGACCTGACCGAAGCTCTGACGGTCAAGAGCACCTTTGACCATGGAAACTGGAGCCTTGCCCTGCTGGCTCTGGAGAACCTCCTGAATTTCAGCATGTCTGCAGACATCTACAACATTGCAGCAGACAGGATACAGCATGGCGAGGTGCAGTTTCGCTTCTACAGGAAGGTCGCCCAGCTGTTGTTCAGCAACGTGCAGCCCAGCATTCCGGCCTGGTACCGCTGTCTGAAGACTCTCCTCTCACTGAATCACCTGATCGTGGAGCCGGACCTGGATGAGCTGGTGTGTTCGGCATGGATCGATGCTGATTGTATGGATCCACGGGTGATCAAGGCCCGTGAGGTTCTCATCACTGCCATCTTCCAGACATACGAAAAGTTGCGACAGTTTCCCAGGCTGCTGCAGGAAATTCTGGAGGTCATTTGCCGGCCCGCAGCAGACGAACTGCGTCCTCCGGTCCTAACGTCTGCCCTGCAGAAGAGCCTGAGGCAGAGTATCCTGGACACCCCCCATAGCCAAAGTCTGGAAATGTGCTCCCTCATTCTGGAGAAGGCACAAAGCTGTCTCCTGATAGACCTTGAGGGACAGGAGGACTTGGCCCTGAAGCTCTTCTCACTGAGTGTGCTCCTCAACTCTGTGCTCTTCAGTGTAAAGAGCCTAGACAACAGCACACCCATGCTTGTGATCAAGCGTGCTCAAATCCTCATGGAGGAGATAGTCAAGGTGATAAAGTCCTTGCTACAGCACCTACAAGGCAGCAAGCCTGGCTCGCTGTGGTTTGAGAAGGTCCTTGAGACGACCCTGTTACTCAGCTACACCCTGGTGGAGGTGGACACACTCTTCAAGATCCACTGCAGCAGATATGTGTCTGTGACTGAAGAAGACTGCAGCGGGCCTGTGGAGGAGGATGTTTGTCTTCTGCCATGTGTAGCCGTGAGCCAGTGGGAGCAGGTGGCTTCTTATTCCCAGCAGCATGGCTCAATCGCCCGGCTCCTGCAGGAGCTCCTGGCTCTCCAGAGAATGAAGCTGATCCTCCTCAACACTGATCCATCTTCAGCTTCTGAAGTTCAGAATGTTCTTCGCAGAATCTCTCAATTTATTGTGGGGACGGGGAGCAGCACATTTGCTCTTCTGGGCAGTGGAGTGTGGGATGGTCAGATCAGCAGTGTGGATACCGTCAAATATCCCGTGGCGCATTGGTTTCATGTGACCTCAAACCTGGCTTTGATTTCCCCATACCTGACTAAAGATCACTTGAGTTATATTGCAGATGTTCTTGTGAACTCCCTGCTTCAGACAGATGTTCTAGATGGAAACGCTGAAAATACTTCTCTCTCTATGCCCCTCATTTCAAAGCAGCTGCTTGACAGTATGGTTCTACATGAGTTATCTCCTCTGTACTCTCTCGTAGTGAAGCGTTTCTTAAGGAGTACCATAGGAATCCTGTCCTCATCTCCAGAGAGTATGGAGTGCAAGGCCCTTTCGACATTTAGGGAGGCAGTGCACACAGGAGCTAACGGAAGGAAGGATTCACCAATGACGAAGCTCCATGATGATTCTGCTGATGACCCTCTGCCGTGGGAGAGATTGGAGCGTTTAGCCCATGAGATCTTGAGTTTGATAAGGGCCAGTATGAGCATAACTCTGTCACAGTCTCAGACTAATGATCTTCTTCACTTATTGAAGGCATGTAGATTCCTTAATCCAGATGCCGTTTCTCCGGAAGATCACTCTGAGTATTTCTTACTCATGTTCCTCATAGTCACAGTGACTCAGTGTGACTCTGCTGTGGAACATGATAAAGTTATTGAATTGCTGAAGGAGGTCTATGGTCTTATGGCATCATGGGAATCTGGGAGAAACACAGGTTCTGTCCTGAAAGTTATATATGGAAATGTTCTTTTAGAAGCCATTGTAACCTCGTTATTTTCTCATGGCAAAAAGAGTCTCTCCGATGTCCTGGACCATTCTCCCTGGCTGGTTTTCTTGGAGGTGGTCCAGAACTTCCTTGGCTGTTTGATCCAAACGATCATCCACAGAAAGACGAGTGTCCGTCTCAATCTTGAGAAGTTCACCTCCTTCATACTGGAGAGCAAGGACGTACTCCAGGCATCATCCTCCGTTTGTGGCAGCCAGGATGCGAAGCGCCTGGTACCTCTTCAGCTGCTGCTGGCCACGTTCAGCACCCTGTGCCAGACCATGTCTTCTAACTTGGGCAGAAACAAGCAAATAGATGAGACCTTGCTCCCACTGGTGGAGAAGATTGCTGTCGCAATGGGGTTTGCTGTGCAGGTTAGCCTGAGGCAGGAGACCTGCAGCCTTCTGGGCCAATCCTTCACTGTGGACGTGGTGAGGATTATGCTGCAGGCTGAGTTGGCACGGGTAGCCAGCCTGGCCCCTACAGGAGAGGAAGACCAACCCCCGGTTATCTTTCATCATATGGACTTCTGCAAGGGCTTTGCCCAGCAGATCTTGAAGGAGCTGAGCTCCTCTCCCCGCCCAATGAGCTTCCTCACCTCCTCTCTACTCTTCCTTGCTGCTTATCACTCAGCTGCCCAAAGCACCAAAGATCCTGGGCAGGAGGACTACAGTATGCTGGTGGTGCAGAACCTTAAGAAGCTTCTCTCAGGTACCATCTGCATCCCGTGAAGCAAGTTTGTACGTTGTGGTTTTTTTAAAAATTACCTGCAACGTTTGAAGTGCAGTTTTGGGTCCCGGTTCTAACCAGTCCATCCTTTCTGACTCTGCTCATCGTGGTTTGACTGAAGTCCATAATCCTGGGGTCTCCAATCTTCTGCGGAGAGAACTGGCTCCCAGTGGGCTGCTACTAGCTTGTGGTTGATGGGTTGGCGACCGCTGCCTTAAACCGATTGGGTTAGGATAGGCTTTAAAAAACACTATAGAGCGAAACCGGGAAGCTTCTGGAATATTCTTATGTTTTCCTTGGTATTGTGTCAACAGCAGCATAGCTACTGCAAATGAACAAGAAATGGTATGAAGAATTTTATAACGTATTTCCAGGCTCTCCTGATGGTAGTTAATTTAATGTTGCTAAATCAAATTGCTATTAGCAGGTAATGCTAGTATCAGTATTCTGATCTGCTGTCTGCCGCACCGTAGTGATTAAACGTAAGTGTGGGAAATTGATTTAACTGTAAGGCAGGAGAAGACTATTGTAATGAGGCCGGGCTGCCAGATCATTCCAGACGAGTGTTAGCAGAATTAAATGGATTACTCATTTACATCTGTGTAATTCCTGTCATATTATTAAGGGGGTGACCTTTAGAGAGTGTTTCTCATCACGCATGAAGACTAAACTGCTGATGAGTGCATCGGTTATTGTTAGATGTTTAAACTCGTCGGCTTTTCTACCCACACCATTAAAGTGGGCTTTAGGATGCTGGGTTACTGTATCCCTGTAAGTGTCCCCACTGTGACTAAATGGAGGTGGCCAATCTCGATCAGGTCGGGGCCAGACCTTATCCTGCTGTCCTGCTCTTCAGCACCCTGGCTGTCCGCGGTGGATGTGAGAAAGCTGGAACCAGCGACAGGGGACTTGCTGGCTCAGTTGGTGACTGGGAACTCCACTGAGCAGTTCCAGCAGCTCTTGATGCTGGTGGGAGATGACCTCAGCACACGCTGGATCTTGGCTGGCCGGCACACGGTAAGTCACGCCCGTCTGCTTTATGGAACCTCATTCCTTGTTTCGGTTCTTTGAATGACATCATGTTTGCACAACACAAACAGGTGGCCTGTCTTTCCATTTCTTATGTATTTTGCTGCCTGCAAATAGCTTTTCTCCAAAGACTTGGAGAACAAACTCCATCTTCTTAACAGCAGTTTGTTAAATATTTTGATCAGTAATCACCCCCATGGGACATGGAAGGCAAAATGCTGTTCGTGGGTCTGGCACCCGAATGCCCTCATTGTTTATTTTAGCCAAGCTAATTCAGTAAACATTAGCCCTCGAGGCAGGAAGTGTCCATCCAATGGGCTGCAGGAATCCCAAGGCACTCCATCCAATGGGCTGCAGGAATCCCAAGGCACTCCATCCAATGGGCTGCAGGAATCCCAAGGCACTCCATCCAGTCTCCCTGGAGAATGGCTCTTCACCTAAAGGAGTTTTCCTTCAGGAGATCCTGTTTATCGCCGAAGGGCTGTGTTGGAGAGAGGGATGAGTATGGCTCTCCAGTTTGAGTGTCTGTTGCCTTGCTAACCATGTGAATGGCTAGGCTGACTGACGGGGCCAAGTTGCAATTGTGTATTCTGGTAGGAAAGACTCCAGTGACAGTGATTAAAGTACTAGACACGAAGCTAATAAGTAGCCAAGGGGCTACAGTATAGAAACACCCTTTCTCATCTTTCCAGCCCGAGGCACTGGCACATGGCCACCGACGGCCTCGGTCGTGTTAGACTTGGAGCTCGTCGCTTAATAAACGACTTGTCTTTCAGGAGGTACGGTGGGCCGTCACGGCAACCAAGCTGCTAGCTGGCTGCACGCTCCCGGAAAGCCACTGCAAAGCCTTCTGGTTCACAGTGCCACAGATGATATCGGCGATGACTGTGAGTACCCTGAGCGGCAGCTTCCTGACGTGGCTCCCCGCCCACTAGGAGCGTGGTCGCGTTTCGGGGGATGTGCCGCTGGGTTTGGTCTCCGCCAAGCTGGCGGTGTGAATTCTTTCATACGCACTGCGATGGATTGAGTGCGTTGAAGCGTGCTAAATGGAACGGAGTGCACTCTGTGAAGTGTGTTTAATCAGAGGGAGCATGCGCTCTGAAGCGTGTTTAATCAGAGGGAGCGTACGTGCTTTATTAACACGTGTCTGTTTATTTTCTGGGGCCAATCTTGCCAGTTTCACTCCAGGCTTCAAATACTTTTGGCGTTCCCAGTGTTATTGCTCCTTGGCAATTTACACTAAATGCCCTTTTGTTAGTTTGTAGTAAAAGAGTCCTGCAGACAGAGGGCGCTGATGGACATCCTGACAGTGCCGATCCTGGAGGCTCTGACAGTCTTACTCCGCCAGAGGGAGGGGCTTCTGCGGAACCCGCATCATGTGAGCCTGGTCCTCGGCGCACTACACTTCGTCCCATTGGATCACCCGTCGCCACAGGTCCGCTACTCCACCTTCCTCGCTTTCCACGAGGCCCTGTTCGCCATCATCCAGTGCCATCCCCAGGTGCGTGTACCGCCGTACCCAGAAACACCCTGTGGGTGGGATTTGTCTGCCAGTCCCTGCCCCGCTTTCTCACATGGGAATCGAAGTAAGCAACGAGATCTTACGGATGATTGACAGTGTATGTGGGTCCCACCCTCTGTTTTTTTTTTTTTTTCTTTCTTTCTACTGTAACTCCAGAGACCAATAAGTTGAACCTGGTTAGTTTCGAAATTCCTGCTCCCCATCCTAAGCGTTTGGGGAGGCATGAAAAATGGGATCGTGTTCAGTTTCATTCAGATTGTGATTAATACTGTGTAGGAAACTGGAATAGTTATCTAGGATACTGACTAAAGGTCTAATACTCCATGATGTGTGACACCAGGAATATTTCTCAGAAATCTGTCGAGATAGGATCCCCACCCACCGTGGTTGGCTCGCGGGACCGTGGGTGCCTTTTGGCCCAGGGGTTCAGCAGGGAGGTACAGCTCTGGAACACAAAGCTCCCTGTTCTGGGGCAATTTATCACCCCGCAGGGACAAGTCTTGCATTCTCATGCCATGATTTGCCCCTCACCCCCCACCCCCAGCCTGGAGCAATGAGTCAGCATATGGATTCCTTTATTTTCCCCTTTGTGTAAAGCAGCCCCCCCCCATCAGAAAGAGCTCCTGTTTCCATTCAACAGTCAGTTCCAGTGTTTTTACGGCCGGAAGCAACGCAGATAATTAGGAAAGGGCTTTATGGGAATGCACAGCCAGTAATCACAGGACAGATGCTCTTTAGGAAACGGTTTAAGGTTTCTTGTTAAGTTGCCTTAAATTTAAGGAAAATTTAGCATTGGGCGACCTTTAACGCCGTTTTGCTCCACAACGTTAAGTTTGGCCGACGCCTGTTCCCTTTTAAATGGTGTTTGTCATCTGCCGGCAAGCATTGGTTTTTCTGGAAGGAAGGAGTCGCCCGCTGTCTCTTTCCCTCCCCCTCCCTCTCCCTCCCCATCTGACTCGCTCCCTTGCTCTCGTCTCCTTTGGCATGACTGAGAGTACAGCACGAGCATCGCAGCTAACATGCAGAGGTTCAGTCTCTCTCTCCTTCACTGCCTCACCTTGCTGAAAATGCCCCCAGCTCTGCTGATGGGGCAGTTAAGCCTGGGTGGATGAGAGAAGCCCAGGGGCACTTTTGGGGCGGGGGCTTCTAAGCTATTATCATTCTGGCTGTTAGCCGAGGACTTGCAGAAAGGGCTGCTGGGGCTGGAGCGGCCTTGGTCCAGATTTTGCCCTGTTTGAAGCCAGAGCTTCTGGTTTTGGTTGGCGGTTGGGGGGATGATGCATACACAGCGGTGCGTAGAACGTGGACCACCAGTCATGCCTCGTGTAGGTCTTTCTGTGACGTTAGCCCGTTAAAGGTCGAGCACACCTTTGATCACCCTCCGTGACGGTGGTGACAGTGCTGATGGTGGTGACGGTGGTGACCGTGATGGTGGTGACAATCTTCCTCTTACAGGCAATGTTGAAGGCAGCCCCCTCGTTCCTGAACTGCTTTTATCGGCTGGTGGCTTCCGTCATGAAGGAAGGGCGACAGAAGGGGGAAGGAGAGAGAGGTAGGTCAGAATTTTGGCCCACACTCCTGCTTGGCCTTCACGCTGCACCTGTGGTTCATAAAATGGGCTTGTCAGAGTCTCTTTGAAGAAGCGAAGCATTAACTCGGGGGCGCTGGATTTGACAAATGACAACTGTTGATGTCGCACAGACGTGAGACGGGTCCGTGAGATAAAAACGGACCCATCCAGGTAAGGAAGAGCCAGCCCCTCTGTGACAGCAGATTTTAAATCCTGTAGCAGTAATTCAGTCAAAAAAAAAATCATCTGTCCGGTCCCTGCAAGCTGTGCAGGAAGTGAGTCCTGGTCCACATGGATTACATTTTAACAGGAGATCAGGAAAGTCCCAAAACTGTCACCGTGGTAGTCAGGGGTGTTTCGCAATCTGTAAAAGGCTCACTGGTCTGATTCTTGCCCCAAGGATTAGGCTTGAAAAGATACGGAAAGTTTCTCGATCAGTTATACTTCCAACAAGACAATAAATAAATGTCACGACAAATAGCAGTATGATAAGGACGTATGCCTGAATTTATTTCTGTCATGCAGCTTTAGTTTGGCTGTCGGGTTTGGTTCAGTGGGTGGTTGAGTCAGGTGACTTTCCATTATTGACACAAGTGCACTATTTCGGGACGGTAATATGACGTGCTTGAAATTCTCTCTCTTCAGCTGAGCGTTCCTCTCTTGTCAACATGCTTAATCCCATGATACTTTATCACGGTTGTCTGCTACCAGGATGTCAGCATTGGGCTTTGTCCAGATGGGTTTTACTGAGGAAATGGAATTGGCCCATCCAGTCAACATGTCCGTGCAGCGTTAGAATCCCTGCAGCGTAAGGACGGGTAATGATGCTCAGCTAGCGGCGCATGCTATGCGTGGGGGGACGTCGGTAGTGTTCCGTGGCACTGAAGGTGATTTTTGGAAGTTTTGTTCCTGAACAGATTTCAAGAATTTGTAAGTGTGCAAATAATAGGGCAAAGGATAATACTAGCCAGATTGTAATGTTGTTTCAGAAAATAAAGTTTCAGCAGGGAGTAGTGGGTCTTCTGTGGAGGTTCCTGATTGGAGCCCCCCTGGGGATTGCCCTGAATTTAAAGACTGAATGTCATATTTTATAAAGTGGTTATGGGACACCCCTCCTCAGCTGCTGGGGGGGCGAACACAAACCTCCGGCTTATTAATCGCAGGGTGATCCTGTGGATTTTGGACCAGCCTTAAAAGCTCAAAGGTTAGTCTTATGACCACCATCTTTCAGCAAGTTTAGACCCTCCGTGTGGAGCCTCGAGTCCGTCGTGGAACCGGGGACTCATGCGGCAGCGTCAGCGTTTGTCTTGGCCCCAGGAACGTGGATGTTTTGCAAGTGTGTTGGATCAGCGCCCGACTCAAAATGAGGTCGGATGGACCTGGGGACATGGGCTGGGATGCGATGAGCTTCAGGTTAGGGCAGGATGAGGTCGTGGCAGATTCTCTCACCCTGATAACAAGCGCCTAGAGAGTTGCCATGATATCATCTATTTTTTAAAATTCTCGTCATGTCCAGCTGGAATTCAATAAATTTACGAGTGATAAAGAGCCGTGAAACTCAGCGATTTTTGGATCATTGGATCAGCGTTTCCAGTGTGATACCTGCTCTGATGGTATCAGGGACATCAGTGTTGCCTCATTTGGGAGGTTTCGTCACTCTCTCCCTCTTGCTTTCTCCCTCTCCCCATTGGTCCATTTCAGGGTCCAGTCAGATGGGGGGGGGGTGGGGGACTAGCACGTGTTATATTTCAGGGGTCATTGAGCTCTTAAGCCTAATTATTCAGCTGGAGCACAGAAGTGTGGAGCTTTTGCATTTCGCCAGGCCAGCTCTGAAATCACAGCTTGCAGCTGAGGGTCCAAACTCTGAGCGCTAATAAGGCCTTGTTAGGACCTGCTGTGCAGGAGTCTTACCGTACAGGCTGAGAACCCGCCTACGGGGTTTTCTCATCTCTGTGGGTGTATTTGTGCTCATTTGAAAAGGTTTGCCTGTTTTTGTAACCTGCTTTCTTAGCCTGGTATCCAAGTTTGCTGCCGCAGACCTCCACTTGAGAGCGTTCTGCTTTGGAAGAGCCTGGTAGTGTGTGTCTCCATAGTCTTTAACATCTCACAAATGTCCAGGTAGCTCTCTTGTCCAGAACATTCCCGCAAGCTCATGTTCCCTCTCTCTTACTCCCCCACCCCCGACCCAAAGGTTCAGAGGAGGAGATGGAGGTGTTGCTGAAATGCGCACGCTTGGTGGAGAGGATGTACACACACATCGCGGCTGCTGCCGAGGGCTTCACCGTGCTGTCCAGTTTTGTGGTGGCGCAGTACGTCTGCGAGCTGCAGAAGGTAGATCACCAGGAGGCGTACGGGCACTCTCAGAAACGCTCTGCTCTTGGGGGGGGCAGATACACATCTGCCTCATCTTTAATTGGATGAATGTCCAGTCCGGGGGTGACATCAGTCAGCTCTGGGTCAAATCCCGTTAGCCTGGTTCTGTTGTCCGGTCCAGAAAGGAAGTCTGGTTTCTGTGATGCACTTCCATGATGCTGCTCCCCAGTCCCTGCCCCCTCGCATCGTCTTGTCGAAGTTGCACCCCGAAAACGACCCTCAGGTCAGCCACGCTCCTCAGCCATTACAGTGGCCCATTCACCGATAGCCGTCGATGGGTTTTTGAACTGTTATTTTATAAAAATTGTGCAAATACACAAGATGGGCCTTTTACTTCCTACAACTGGTAAGGTTGCAGGTTTGGCAGCGGGTCTATAGTCCTTTATTACTTGAATAGTTTATAGTTGATTTAGATCAACAGCACATACTTGACTTAGATCCTGTAATGACACTGCTCGTTGATGCCTGATGGACCTTTCCAGTGGGGTCTATAGGTACCCCTCTCAGTGCCTGGTAGGTCTTTCCCCTGGGGTCTGTAGGTATCCTGCCCCTCTTAGTGCCTTTTGCAAAGTACCATCCCAGGAATGGAACATTCCAACAACGAAGCACTGTCCCGTAAGTTCTGAAGCAATGTCACATGTAACGATTTTAGACTAACAGTTCTCAGAAGATAATCCTAATGGATTTATTCGTACGCATCTCACATCATTTAAGTATTTAAATGTTTTTTTTTAGTACATATATCATGTATACTTTCTGCCTTAGGGCTTTCAGGGTTAATGAGTGGTGTGATTCATTTAAATTAAATTATGAATGCTGACAGTTCTAATAAAAAACAGAAATCATTTAGCATCTGTAACTGGAAGTTGGCACATGATCCCAGGGGGTCAGTGACCATTAGCAAAAGCCCCCAGATGGATCTGGACCTGAGGTGTCCCTCTGCGGGTGGGCTCCGCCCCCCCCAGGGCGCCATGTGGCTGCAGAACCCCAGCTAAAGTGCGATAATCAGTTAAAAGGAGTAACGTGACGTCATCATCTGCCAGAGCAATTATCTTGTTGCTTGTTAAAGATATAAAAAGTGCCATGGAGACGGGGAAAAAATGAAAGAACTGGATGGTAAAAGGCAGCTGTTGACTTTGGCTGCGTTTAACTCCTTTACGTTGGTGTGTGTGGTGCTTTCTCCTTATAAGAGCAGAGTGTTAAAGGCCAAATTAAACCCAGTTCTTACTGGCTATTTTAAGAGAATAAGAGAACCCCCCCTTGTTTTGGCATGTCTCTGACTGGTTTCCATCTTCTGTTTCCAAGGTTACGCTGCACCCGGCTGTCAAGAGTCACCTGACCGAGGGGATTTACCGGATCCTAGACCTCTGTCCGGAGCGGGATGTTAAATTCCTGAACGCCACGCTGCATGCTGGGGTCAGGGACGTCTTCAGCGAGCTGTACGCCAACTATACGCGCCACCACAAGCCGCAGTGGCACGGTGACGAGAAGTACACGGCTTGAGACTGCGTGCCCTCACCGTACAGACTGCAGCCTGCCGTTCCCGCCGTCGGCTTGGCACTGATGGTGTGGCTCTAGAGCAGCACCACTCAGCCATAACCACTGCTGGCCAGGCATTTACGGAGGAGGCCCGTGGTTCGAATCCTTGTTAAGTAATGACCATTTTCCATCGTCCCGGATCTTTTTGGCCTCGTCCCGTAACTCAGTGAGACATGCGGTAACCAGATTCTTCATGAATTGTCCCCTAAACTCGTTCTCGATGGAACCATTTTAGAGTAATTGCAAATCCCTTCGCAATGACATGTAATTGTATCGTAGTGTAGATGTGATTTAGAGAAAATGCTTCATATACTGCTTGTTTTCCGAAGCAGTACACTTCATAAATATGTATTTCATTCTGGGTGTAATGTTACTGTCTGTTTGTTTCAGTGAACTTTCCTTAAACGCCTTCAGCCTGGCTCGCTGGGTGTGAGCTTTCCGTTCCCATGGAAACGTCGTTTCCAGGGGCTGGCTTACTTTAGGGTTATGGGGTTGCCGACGGCTGACTGACACCCAGGCTGTGGAGATGTAACCACATCATAAATGATGTCCTTCATATTTACTGACTGCTGCCGGTTACTTTCACACTGATGTTGGATCTGTGCCCTTAACAAGCGTTAAGCTGAAACTAGCTTAATTATAGCTAAGAAATACAAGCCGCTAAGTTTTACTAAACGATCTGATGCAAAAATTGGAAAAGGAAAACACTGAAGTCATTTTCCAGTTTAAGGTTGGTAAAGTCTTCATTTTGGTAGATTTATAAAGGTTATATACTTTGAGTGTCTGTGTGTACTTACATTGGTGGATTATCTGACACTAATCACATGCTTGATGGTGCTAGATGGTTGAAATTAATCATGGGTGACAACTCTGGGGGTTTGGGTAAAATTAATCACATGGGTGACGATGCTGGAAGATAGTGCTAGATGATTGGTTGACATTAATCACATGGGCGATAATGCTGGGGGATCGGCTGATATTAGTCACATGGGTGCTGGTACTTTCCCTTTTCAGAAAGTGTACTGAACACTGAACTGCTTCACTTTCCAGGCCACGTCGCTGAGGCTGACAGCTGGCTTTGTCCAGACGTCTCTCTGCAAAGGTGAAGACTGTCTTCACTTTATACTGGTCCTGAATACTTAAGTGGCTGAATCTGAGGAGGAGATTGAGCCACCCTCTACTTCTAAGGTCTCTGCTGCTTTGGAGGTCCTTTTGGTGTGTGTACAGACCCTACTGTGTAGCAGTGTTACTGGTTTGTCTGGTGTGATTTTTGGGAGCTTGTGCCTATCACCACATTCCCATCGTGGACACAGAGGTCTAACAAAATTACAAATCACCTTGACATCTTGTTGACATGGGGGGGAGCTGTTGCTGATTTGCTGGTGTGTGTGTGTGTGTTACCCTCTAATACACGGTGCCGCACTTGCTACCATTGCTCTTCCAGAACTTTACCTCAACGTTAAAAATCCAGCGACCCGACCAGTGGGGTATTTCTGGCTTCTGTTCCAGCCTTCCCTCGTTTATTTAATTAGACTGATGATTTAATTATCGTTAATGGCCGCTGCCAACCCAGAAGACCTTTAGCAGATGTTCTGTTGGGGGGTGGGGGCAGTCAGACTTCCAGGGCAGTGAGAGGCCCAGAAATTGCAGGGTGGAAAGAATTCAGCTCGTAATAAGTGTCTCCAGCCTTGGGGCCTTTCTTTGCTGAAGAAGTGCTTTGCAGAGTCTGGCTGTCTCAGGCACCCAGACCTGTTGGCCACAGCATAGCAGCCTTAAAACACCTCCCTTGGGACTGCCGGTGCTGGGGCTCTCGGGAAGTATGTGTTCATGAGGGCCGTGGGCTGTCTGTCAGCTGCCTCCCTCGCTCTCTGGCATGTGTGTGGGGGAGGTGGTGTTGGGTGCTGTCACCTAGCTCTCGCCCTTTGGCCTGGTGCCTCTCGTGGTGTGAACTCTTCACATGATCTGGCTTAATTATCAGCCCGTTTTAATGTGACAAGTCCATACAGATCCAGACGCCCTGGGGGTGGTTTTGATGGAAACACTTGATGTCTTGGAGAATGGATCATATTTACTGAGTAAATGTTCTGGTTTTTCTATGGGTGGCTTTTGGTTGAACAGCTTCCTAACTGAGGCCATTAGCTAAGGTGGCTCACTGTTTCTCCAGCAAAGAGCTGTTTGACATGTATCACTAGACAAATCAACATAACTTAGCCCTTTTGATGAGCTTTTATCTGCAAACCTTCAGCCTGATCCAGCCGCAGTTTCACCTGTCTCTCTATAGGGGGCACTTTCTGCAACAATTACTCTGAGGGTTTACAGGTACCCATCCACAGTGAAGGCAGATGTTCCAGGCCATGCCGTGAGAGTGATGTGTAAAGAGTCTCTGTACGGTCTGTGCACATGATACACAGCCACAGTCAACACATATCCCTGCCTCCTTCGGCTCGAAATTACATGGCTTAGCGACAGCCGTAAAAGTTAGTAATGCGTTTTGTGTTTGCAAAGGGAGGAAATGCGGAACGCGCCGGTGGGCTCCAATAATGGAGCCATAGTTAACAGTCGGTGGCGCGGTTTTAAAATACACTTACGTCCTGCTTCAGAAGTCTTTTGTGACGCTTGACCTGAATTACTCCAGTATAACGCGTCCGGCTGTAAATGTGGATCCAGTGAGATTTACATGAGCTGAGTGACAGGGAGGTAGGTGATGGAAAAGTCAGCCGTGGCACAGAGAGAATCCAGCTGTGAAAGCTGATGTTGATTGATTCAAAAGCTGCCATTCACACTAACTTATACCAAAACTGGCTTGTTAAAGTCGTCTTACCTTCACACCATTTTCCTAAAGCCACTCAACGAGTTGAAGTTCAAGGCTTGTAGAACAGCCTCCTTGTATCTGAGAATCCCTCCAGCCATTGTTTCAGGTTTGGGGGGGGTGTTTTTGTCTAGAGCCCCTCTGGGAGTTAGTCGTGTATCTGGAGGAAGTCTGTATTCATGTTTATCATGATAGTATGTGGTTTTAGCAGCGGTGATGTCAGCAGAAAAGGATGATTATGAAAAGGAAACATTATGAATGATCTACAGGGTCTCCTTGTTATAAGCCACTCCCTCTCAGCCGTCTTGGCCTTTGTCCATTGCCTGTGAGGGGCGCTAGAGAGCAAGGAGTGAGTGGGTGTTAAGGTGTGAGGTTAGGATGGCGCTTCAGTTGCATTAAATAAAAAAAATGTTCTGGGGTGGGTGAGGTCAGTGTGGCATGTAGAAGAAAGTGTGTTAAGACCCCAAGTATAATAGTTTAACAGCTTGGTTTTAGATAAGCATTACCACGGCAACTATTTTCATTATTAATTATGGGATGACTGGATTAATGGTACTCATTTCACACGACTAATTACGGGGGTGGCAGAAACGGAAATAATTATAATCTTTCAAAGTCTTTCTCACGATTCTGTCCCCGTCACTTGTCAAAACCTGCATAACGATCCCTTATGGAGAGCTGACAGCATTGTGAGTCGCTCCAGCAATGCTGCTTGCCTGTGTGTGAGCCAGTCTTTACTACAGAAACTCCACGCATACACACAATTTGTGGAGGCAAGATTCAACCAAGCCCTGGAGGTGTGAGGCATCAATTCAGTTAAAAAAAAAAAACTTTATTTGTCCCCGGGGGACAATCAGTGATACCTACCAAGTCACTCAGCTGCCCTTAACCTAGACGGTGGCCTTGAAAAGGATGTTAATCTATGTTCAGGCATGGTCGAAGTGAATGTGAGATATATAATGTGATATGAATGCTGTGGTCCTCTCCTAAGTGTTACAGTGGACCACACATATTAATGCGTACTTCCGCCAAAAGCCCTCTCTGCCTCAGTGACACCTTGTTACGCCACCTAACAAAGTGGATCGCGCTTCTTCTCCCCTGACCTCCCCTGATCTTGCGATGTTGGTAATTACCCCTCCAGGAGCCTGTGTCTGTGGGTGTCCAGGCTGGATTGGGGGTGTTGGAATGTTGGGGGGGGGGGGGGGCGGGCTCTTTATTTAAAGTTCACTGCAGCCTGTTTGAGAAACAAAATGCTGCGACAGCCAGAGTCGCTGGGTTGGGGGACAGGTGTTGACTTTGCGATTCTCCCAGAGGTGGCGGCCTGTCCCATGCGTAAAGACGGAGCCAAATGTACCGACATTTAGTGTAGCTTCGGGTTTATAAACTTCTCTGGAATAAGGTGATGCTAAGGGATAGTGGTAAATGCTAAAATAACTCGTGGAAGGCTGGAGCAGAAGGTTACGTTGAGGACAAATGTTGAAGCCTGAAAACACAAGTGAGCTCAGCACATAAACTTTTGTCCACTTTCCACACCAGCACTCTGTGAAAGCACCGATCCACAGGTGTGGGAGACAACAAACATAATTCATATATACTCTAAGAGCCCATCCCTGACGGTGTGACACCAAGGCCCTACCCATTGGACCCCCATCTAATAGCCCATCTGAAAAGAGAGGGTTAGGTCCGCACATAAGTTTAACCTGTAACATTTTTGTAATTTAAACAGTATTTTGCTTTGATATGTGTACACTGTGAAACACAGTAAATTACCGTAAATAGCAAACCATCCATCCATCCATTTTCCAGAACCGCTTATGCCATTTCGGGTCGCGGGGGGTCCGGAGCCTATCCCGGAGGCTG
>JAAGVU020000061.1:2195057-2215470 GCA_011763525.2 Mormyrus iriodes
AACCCGGGCGCAGACGTGAACCCTGATCCCAGAGGTGCGAGGCAACAGTGCTAACCACTGCACCACCGTGCCGCCCCTAAATAGCAAACCATTATGGGAAAATATACGGTCAGTACCATACAGCGCTCCTCTACTGTGACTCGATTTGCAGGAGCTACATGGCTCGCGAAAAACTGACCAATGGCAAGCCAAGGAATTGGCGGTGGATAGAGAAGGAGGGTTACGAACAATTTATTACACATTTATAAAAGTAGAATCTGGCTAAAAGTAGTAGTAAATTAATCACAAATTACTTTTCTTTTAATATTGGGGTTTTTGGGAATCCCGAAGTAAACATTCGTAAAGGTTATTAAAAAGCCTGGTCGCGTGATCCATGCTGCGCGTGCAGTTAACGTTAGCGGTTAGGGTGACATTTTAAAACGGCGACATCACGTTTGGAGCCTTTTCTGGTGGCTGTCATCTTAATGGTGAGTCAACTAACTTAGCCTAAGTAAATGCTAGTTTATTATTTATAATATTTTTAGTTTATTAAAACATTTACATAAATTAGTGCCGCTCCGATCTACCGCTAACTGACATTAGGTTTCTACATTCTCGCGGCATTCACTGTTGTCTAGTTATATTACTAGTACTTATTATAGTAATCATTATATTAATATTAGTACTAGTAATTATTATAGTAATATTACTAGTACTTATTATATAATACTAGTATACTCCTAAGCCTGTCTCCAGCTCCCCTTATCCAGAATGGATACAAAGGTCTTTGTTACCCATTCCTTTGCGGGGGGGCTAATGGCTTCATTGAGAGATTTTTACGATGAGCTTAATTAAAAGAGGTGGATCAGTATTATTTCCAGTGTTAACTAACTGCTGATTTTAACGTTGAGTTGATTTTTATCTAGAGCTGGAATGGAAAGACGAAAATTATCGGGAGACTATTCTGAAGTTCATAATTCATGGTTATGGATCTTCCTTATGCTATAGATAGTTTCTTCTCTAATCACGTCTCCCCAAATAGGCTATAATGTACCTAAAGTGCAATTCAGCAGGAGAGGTGATCCTAATGCTAATAACGATCTGCAACATTGGCTGAATAGATATTGAAGTAAGCCATGTGACTCCCATAGAGACACTGTTAGGAGTTTAAGTGTTGGAAATGAGCGGAGTATAATCCAACCTTGATCACCGACAGACTTATGTATTCCGGATTGTGCTCATTAATGTCCTTCTCCCAAAGTGTGTCTGACCGATCTCCTTTGGGTAGCCTAGGCGATCCCCGATGGTTTCATCTCTCAGAAAGAGGTAGAGGAACAGTACAGGGACATTCACTGATCTTAGACCTTCTTTGTAGTGAGGGCCCCCTCGCATATACAGTCGATCCTTTTGCATCGCTACTTTTCCCGCGGTTTCGATATATTGCACATGAATTTAAGATGGGAATTTTGGGGGAATTTTGAGAAAGCCGCATGCGGCAGGCAAAGGCCATTACATGACATAAAAAGTTCAGTAACTCAAAAATGCATAGAATATATGTAGGGACACAGTGTTGCTGCAGGGGACGGCCAGCGTGTCGCAGCAGCCTCACGTGGAACCTCGCAGCGGTCTTTCTGTCTTGCGCTTCCTGTAACTTTTCGGTTCGCTCGCCAAATTTTACGCAGTTTTGCCAAATGGCGGGGGGCATGCATCCCTTACCCCTGCGATGGGAGAGGCTCGGCTGTACTTCGGATTTGGGTGTCCTCTTAACAGGTCATCACACTGCATTAGCACTCATTAACGTGATGCCATCTGTGCGTCTTCGGTGAAGATCCGAAGGATCACGCGCTTGGCAAGTCATAGTAAGAGCTCCCGTGAACCCTAGGCACAGAGAAAAGAGATCATCCTGACCCGATAAACTGTCCTTTTATATGTGACAACATTGTACTGAGCAGATGAATCAAGTCAACGGAAAATGACGCCCGTTCACCTTAGCAGGGCGGTCTTAAAACCCGCTTTTGGAAACAGCACTGCAGACATCATACTGCTGAAGATCAAACCCCTTTCAGCATCTCATTATCTAAACATCAGACAATAGGTTGCTTAATGAGCAAGATAATTAGATCATCTGTGTGCTATTGCAGTCTATGAGATACGCCTGTAAAATAATGGAAACTTGAGAAAATGTGCTTGATAGTGGCTTGCAATGCGTTTCCATTACACGTGTAATAATTAAAACATTATTACCGTTTACCTTATACCTGCTTATATTGTGAGATGCGGATGTCTACCCTTCAGTATATAAGCGCGGCTTCAAAAGATCCATATCACACGCCACAGGGTAATTTTACACTAATTTGAACAAATGGCCTTCGCATCTTTTGTGTTTGGGGGGGGTTATAATACTATAGTTTCACAGCCCCACGGAAAATAGAGCCCATTCTTCGAAACGTATATTCTGTTTCGTAAATGGTGACATGATGCCTACGTATATTAAACCTCCAGACGAAGCCGGCTGTGCTGTTCTAGGGTCAAAACACGTTAGCAAAATTACCTATTTAAATATTAATATTTAAGGCAATGACGGTATGCGCTGAGCTGAAGCTACAGAAATAACCACAGACAGGCCACTGGCCAATTACGATTGTGGTTTACGGGTTATTTGCAATACCGAAATAGAAGATTGATCGCTCAACATGTAATATTACGTGATTTACCCTAGTCTGTTGTGCAAACGTGAGCAAATTCTCGACCGTACAGCCGCATGCTAGTCACGCAATAATAATATTATTAATAAAACATCCCCATGACTACAGCATCAGTTATAGAGCCAAAATCCGTGAAACGCCTCCTTTCCAGAGCCTGTGCCCATCAGAAGCCGAAGCCGGGCGTCTGGAGCTCCGCTCCCCATCCCCGTCACCCCTCCTCCGGCGGCGCCTCTGCGGGCTTTGATTGGATCAGAGCCGGTTACCCTTTCCCCTCTAACCCGGCCATGTCGGCCGCTTCCTGCTCTTTCTGCACCGCCGCTGGAGCCGCGTTCAGCACAGACACATTGCATGTCGGTCATCGGAGGCTCCCGTTAACGCCGATTCGGTTCCCCCTGCTTTGCACGGTGATATTTCCACAATCCAAAAGCACGGCAATGCGAAGGAAGTCCAGGATACTGTTATGCTTCGCCGTCCTCTGGGTGCTTGGCATCGCTTACTATTTTTATTCGGGGACAGCGTTGTCTCGGAAGGTAAGGTTTTACATTTGCCTTTCTCTGCCCGTGATGGATAAGGTGGCTCTCGGCTCCGGCAGGAATCGAGGTCAGATCTCCGATGGCAACAGCGGCAGTTGTCCGGCACTTATATAAAACTGATGCTCCCCGTTTTGTCTGTCGCATTATTGCTGTTTGTTAATGCAAATAAATCACTGTAACGATACGAGTCCGGCCGCTGTTACTTGCATTCGTGAAGTTTGCACCGATTATTTGCTTTTACGGTAAGTGTTTGGTCATTTACGGGTCTGTAGTGTGTATTTCGCCAGACTTCGGCGTCCCTGCTTTCGCTTTCGCGTCGATCACACCGGCAACTCTGTTTCTTCATGCCCGCATTATTTATTAAGCCCGATTTATTTGTAAGCGAACACATTGTATCCACATTGTAATCTTATCCCCCCTCCCCCGGCGACGGTCACATACAGACCCCGATTTGCAAACTCCCGTCCAGTACCCCCTCTCCCCCAGCCCCGTTCCTCCACAAAGAAAGCTTTGGGTGAGTCACACGCTTGTGCCATGGCGCTTGATTGAATTGGATGTCTATCTGTTTATTATCATTTAGTGCTATAGCAGACCTAGGCAACCCATGCATGCGCATGTTGTCTGGCTGCCGCCTTGCGATCGTGGGTCCGCCGCTGCCAGAGTCCCCATGTCTCGGTTTACCACAGACGGTGGCTTTTTCTCAGAGTTGCAGACGGGTTTGTGGAAATAGTTCCTTCCTGTAAATTTTCAGCTGAAGGGTACATCGCTTCAGATTTCACCGAAAGCATCAACGCCGTTTAATAATTGAAGACAAACCTGTTTTTATATGAACACTTGAGTGCCGAGAAATGGTTCGCCTTGTACTAAATAGCCTGCGGGTGTGTTTTTAGCTGGTCATCACATGAAGCTGTCCCCAAATCCTCACTCGCTATAGTAGCAATTTTAGTCCTCGAAAATCCCGTATTGTCCATCAAAATGGTCTCAAATTTTTCTCCCCTGAAGCTCGGCTGATGTGGGTTAGTTTTAATTTATTTATGCCCTGGGATTCAGTTACTTGAAGTGTATCGCTTTACGTGAAGTGCCTCTGATGGAAAAAGCAAATTTATCAGATAGACTGAAGCAATGAAAGGATTGGGGGTTATCATTTAGTTCCTGTCGGTTGTGGTTGACATTTATAACGCTGCCCCTCCCGTGTTGTGCAAAGTTCCTTGTTTTTACTCTGGTCATGTAAAAGTTTCAAGCTTGCGCCACATCCTTCCTTGGGTGATGCCGGTCACAATCTGCAGACAGGGCGGCTGCGCTCTGTCCCGTTCCATGCCTTTGGCAGATGCCTGGAGAGGTGGCGGCACATGGGGCCTCAGACATGATTGATTAAAGGCGTTCGTCAGGTATTAATTACTACTGCTGGTCCATCCCGTCCTGAGCACAGAGCCACTGTCTGAGGAATGTGAAATGGCAATTGGCGACGCAGCCACCGGCATCTTTTTTTTCCATCTGGAGTTTGGGTTGGGGAGAAGAAGCCTCATGACAGAGGTGTGTTTTTTGGGGGGAGGGGAGGTCCTGTAAATTCTTTTGTGTGGGCTTCCTGCAGATTTTGGGAAGGTGTTTAAATTAGTGTCTGTTTTATGCCTGGAAGAACAGGCAGCAGTACTTACTGTCCAAATAATTGGTTTGATGAAGGCATTACAAGCTGAAACAGAGTCTAAAGAGTCACACTGTGACACCCCCGGGGAGTTGCTTGGTACTTGTGCGCACACCTGAGGCTCCGTTCCTTCCGGATGGTCAGCTTCCGCTCCTGTCACGGTCCCTGTCACTGCTCCCGACACTGTGCTTTAGTCTGCTGCCTTCCATTTGAAAGGATGCTTTTAAAATCTTTAACTTTCCAACAAGGAGAAGCGGTCAGAGAGGTGACTCGCAAGGACGAAATGTTTCAGGACCAGTGTTGCTTGCTGTGGAAGTGTGACCTCTGTCAGATGCACAAGAACAAAAGCGGCTGTTGATGGTGGAGCCCTCTAGAGTCCAGAATGGATATGACTGTCACTGCAGCACCATGGATCCAGTCTGAGGGCCTGAATTGTGCTTAGGTTAGGACAATATGCCTGTGACCAAAAGGTTGCTGGTTCAAATCCCATTGGTGGTATGTGTGATTTTACCATTGGGCCCCAGTTGCTCCAGGGAGTGACTCTGCTTTTTCTCAAGAATGCATGCTGCTTTGGATAAAATAGTCTGCTAAATGAATAAAAATATATCTGAGCTCACTACAGACGTCTGTGAGCTCCACTCGACAGCTCTGTTTCGGCCAAGCACGTGTATACTTGGTGAAGGGTTTGGAGTGAGTCCCAAACTGCAGCCACACTTCAAGCAGCACAGGGTTCGGTGCTGCCAGACGTAGAGTCCTGCAGCTGGTGCTGACATTGTGCTGTTTCATCAGACAGGGCGGCCATCTGTTTCGTCATTCTGCCTTTTCTGGTTGATTATTTAAACATCGTCCTGAAGGCTCTATGTTTCCATTCGGGGTGGGTTAATTGCCAGTCATTCTGGGGAAAGTTTAACTCCTTTTGCCTTTTTTCATGAGGAATGATGCAGCTGCATGAATGCAAACCACAAAATGGGTTGCACCTTTGACTGGAAAATAGCGAGCTGGAATAGCAATGGAAACCAAACTTGGATTTGGTGACGTCAGCTCTGTACGGCATGCGGGAGGAGCGTTTCTGAACTGTGCTCATGGTGTGAATTACGCAACTTGTAAAGTTGCGCTGGTCAATAACTGACACTCGGGGAGGGGAGTTTAACAATGGCCGTGATGTAAATTCAGACTGGCAGCTAGCTGGAGTGTCAAGTGATGCATCATGGGAAATGGCATAGCAAAGAGACAGATGTGGGGAGTAATCTGAGGCCACTGATTGTGTTAGCGCCGAGAGGCGTGTGTCCCTGGGGGGCGAGCCTCAAGACTGGTTTATTGTGTCGCGTCAAAACAGAGATCTGGTGTCAGAGGGACATAGTCTTCTCTGTGCGCTTTGATATGTAGCGTGTTCTTTAAGATGTTTTGCTTAAAGGTGAGTTGTGGCTTCTTTTGATGTTGCTCGATTAACTTGGCGGCACTTAAGCTCTGGCCTGGCTTTGCCGCTGGGCCTGACCCACTCCCCTGTGCCATGTGGAGGACACATCGCCTCTGTCGCTCCTGTTCCTCTCTGACCTTCATCTTGTACACTGCTTTTATGTGCCCTAATAAAAATGTTTAAGGGGTCTTTAAGGGCCCTGGCCCCTTGGGTCTCCCTCCAGTTTTGTGAAGAATGGTGCTTGTCTGGTTTGCTTGTTTTCGTGTGGGACCGCTCGGTTCAGGAGTGAGGCAGTGCGTGTCCCTGTGGTCTGACTGGGGCGAGGAGCGGCAAGCAGGGAAATTTGAAGAATCAGGTGGAGAGGCGTATGCTGGATAGGCTGTAACCTCCAAGGTGGGGGGGAGAGAAGCTTTTCTCTTGCCATTCTTTGCACGGTTACTCTTTATAGTCTTTATTGTTACTGTTCATTAATATCTGATTTTTTTTTTTTTATTGTCTAAATGTGTGTTGAGCTACTGTACACTTGCAATTTTCTTCAGGAAAAGTGTAGTATCACTCTTGTCGTTCTAATTTTTATTGCTCTTCCATTTTGTCCTTAGCCACCGTGAATCCTAGCGAGTGTTGGGGTAATTAGGTGCCCCTTGGTGCAGAAGGCCTCTGAGAGCTTCTTACCGGAGGCTGTCAGCACCAGACGCTGTCGCTAACGCGGCCGGTTCTCCTCAGGTTGAAATTGGTCCCAGAACGCACTGCAGCTCTGCCATTTGGAGCTTTGGTTTTAATTTCACAGTGTCCTGCTTTAAAATGTCTGTGAGAAGATTAACACCATCGCTGAAAGTCCCCTTGTTTGCCTCCTTTTTTTTTTTTTGTTCCACTTTCTGTTAGACTGTTGTTTGTCGGGATGGTTCCCGTGAGCTAAGACACCCAATCTGGCCTGAATGTGGCAGAACAGAAAATTCAGCCGCTACCCTGACTCAAACCCTTCAGACAAATGGAAAGGTGTAAACACTCACAGAGCATGTGGACAAAAGTGGCCACGCCGAGGTCCCTGCGGACAGGCCAACACTGTGCTGGTATCCTGCAGGCTCAGCCCTCCTCGCCGCGGTGTGGTTCTGGACTGGTCTGCACTTTTGCGTGGAGCGTAGTTAAGGCTGCCGCACACACTCGCCTGCCACTGGTGCTGCTGACGGTGATGAATAGCACTATTACTTTGGCTGGAGACTTTCGGAGGGAAGCAGCGCTTTGAAAAATGTCCCTCTTTCAAACAAAGTCATCACACACAGCTAGTCTACTCTATTCTACCAAATCCCGGAGCCGCGTTGGTGACTTTCTCAGGCTTGCATTCAGCGGCTCAGTGGTGCGCTGGCCAGATGCGGCCCGTAGCTGTGCTGGGACCCTTTTTTCGGGACTCATTGCTTACCTCGGATAAGCAAATGGCCTCGAGAACACTACGGGTGTGGAATCATTTACTTATCTCGATAAGGATTAATGGCCAGAGAAGTGAGGAAAATCTGCCACGTGTATGTCAGCAGTCAGATACGCGAAGGTCATTTTCCCCTTGACGCTTTAAGAGCCCCGTGTGTTTTTAGGAAATTAAAATCTTGCGTCCGGCTTACCACTGATGCTGCCCCTTGCTGCGCTCTCTTTCCACATCCCAGCCTGTGTTTGGTGACCCAGGATGGCCTGTAGGTCTGCTGGTGTGTGTACTGACTGGCCTATTTCCGTGGGACACTCTCAAGGGCCAGGGGCGAGGGAGGGGGCATGCTCTTTTAAGATGCATGTGGTTGTTTGCAGTGTTAGTCTTGGTAGAGGGTCTTTACAAGTTAAAAGCTGGGAAAATGGAATAGTTTATCGAGCTGACGTGAATGTATGTATGTATGTATGTATGTGTGTGCGTGTGTATGTATGTATGTGTGTGCGTGCGTGTGTATGTATGTATGTGTGTGCGTGTGTATGTATGTATGTATGTGTGTGCGTGTGTATGTATGTATGTGTGTGTATTTATGTGTGTGTGCGTGTGTATGTATGTGTGTGTGAGAGACCCTTGTTATATTTATCGGGCGCTGTTGAGAATCGCTGTACCACTGTTATTAGATGAATAGCCAGCACTGGTCTCTGTAGGGCCTGTAATTTTCTCTGCCGCCTGGGCTTCTCCAGTGGAAATACAGCCTGCATTGTAACCAGCCCCTCTGTTAGACTATCCTACCTTCTGGCTCGTTCCATGTGGCTTCATCTCTCAGATGCCCGGCAGTGGAAATCTAATGCCATGTTTAATCCATGTCCGTGGTGAGGCAAGGTGCCCCTCTGTACCGTCTGTTTCGGGCTCTGTTCCCTATCTGACCCTTTGAACAGGTTTGAGATTTCCAGTTCACCGTAAGCATCGGCACGCTTAGATCGAGCTGAAAACGCCTCACTGGCTTAACGGGGGGGGGGGTGAGTCCATCAGCCCATCAGCCCCTGCATGTATTTAGACCAGGTAAATCTTGCAATACGTGTTACAGTCGGTGGTACAGGCTGCGTATAGGCATACCTGGACACGCAGGTACCTTGCGGGAGGGACAGGCTGCGGTTCATTCTGATGTTAAGCCAATAATGGGCCGGAACCCGCAATGTTTATGCCTTTGGTCAGTGCTTCTGAAGTGCGTGAATTCGATATGTTTGATGACATCACAGTTGACATCATCACATCATCATGCTTATCAAGATGTCATGTCGGTTTAATGGCTTGATGTGACAGACGTTCTTTTGAGAGGCTTTGGAACAAAATCCAACACCTGTGTACCCATTTCGGGCTCTGTTCCCTGTCTGACCCTTTGAACAGCTTTGAGATTTCCAGTTCACCATAAGCATCGGCACACTTAGATCGAGCTGAAAACGCCTCGTTTGCCACAACAGGTATTTGAACATGACCCTGCTGGAGTGTAAACAGTAATTAAATGTAACATTGTGAGTGATGCACCCTGAGAAAGCCGGGAGTGTTTGTTATCCGTTCCCGTGCCATGCAAGCTTTGAATGGTGCACCGTGAGTTTTTCTGTGCCATGTCAGCAAACATGGCGATTATAGGTTGAGGTCCCGCAGAGTGAATGAGCTTGGAAGAAGCTGTATTAGTGGCTGGTATCGGCAGCAATATTCAGCTCAATCGATGCGAACTGTCTGCATCCCTGCAGGGGAATCCCGTTCACTCGAGTGCCACGTTACATTCAAACACGTGTCAGACATTTTGCAAATAAGACCAGAGTCCCCCAGGCAGCGGGGCACCCGGATGGAGGATGTGAGTGGGGGAAACGGCACAGAATTTTCTGGAAAAACCCCAAGCAGTGTTCGCTGCCCCTGGTTATTTAACTCACCCGAGTGTAAATGCAGCCTTTAAGATCCTCAGAGTCCGACCATTCCTTAGCTGAAATACTTCTTCAGCCCATCCTCTGTTCCAGGCAAACTGTTTAAATGTGTCTTTTGACTGAGTCTGCTGCGGCAGCATGGCTGACATCAAGGCATCTTGGGGCTTTCTCCATCCTGGACTTCCTTACTCATCCAGGCCTCCTTGATCCACAGTCCATGCGAGAGGATAAGCATGAGCACCTAGGTTCAGGATCTCAAATTCTGTGGCTGTGTCTCGCTCCGGGGACAGTAACATGCCTCCTCTTAGATTCCGTGCTTCGCCAGCCCTACTGCTGGAGAGCTGGAGATAGTCTGGCTCTCCGATATGAGGCTTCGCACCGGGCCATTCTTCCATTCTTCCCGTTTCATTTGGGAATCTTAATACTTTGGAATGCCACGCTAAAGGTCAAATGGATCGCCAGTGTCATAATGTCAAGCATTTCCACCCCTCCTGGAATGAATTGTCTATTTTGTTATTCCCAAACGGAACTCTGTCTGTCTGTCTGTCACTAAGGTGAGACTGTATCAATGTCTGTGAATTAGGGATGCAGGTGGTTGTTTCGTGTGGCTGACGGAGACTGGCAGCTCAGGCTGCTTGCGCTGTTATGCTCCCTCCCTCCTTCAGCGATAACTAAACACAAAGAGCTACATCCTGTTTTTCCTCACCCGATCCGGGCGTCTGCTTATTCCTGTTCAGGAAAGTGTCGCTAGACATCTGTGTGTGAATTTGCATTTTGGGTTATTGCATTTTCTTTGGATCAACAAACACAACATACAATCTCCATCCTATCCCTGTGAACCTTCGTCAATGGAACCTCCACCCCTGATAAGCTAATCTTTACTGCTCTGTTAATGAGCCATGTTGTTGGTTCCTGATTAGTGGTGTTGCCGGACAGGAGCGACCCGCCCGCGATGCAGCATGAGACCCTAACGAATTCCACCAATCAAAAGGGGTGGGGGCAGAAGGGAAAGCCCTTTCTGCCTCGCATGACAAAGGAGTCTGTTTCTGTGGGATCTTGGAAGGCTTCAGCCACATATGTTCTTCTCTTCTGCTTATCTGGGGTTCCTTCCTCTAGCTGTGAAGGAATGAACCCCCCCGAGTCTGGTGTTGTAATCGGAGCTCGCAGCTGCCCTCTTTGACGATGACTGTCATCACACTGCAATCTTATCCGTGTCTCCCAAGAGCCCATATTGTGAGTTTATTTTCATGTTTTGTTTTATATTTGGCCAATCCGCTATCGTTGTGTCAGAGGGCGTGTCCATTCGAGTTCCACACGGGGGAATCGCCATACTCATGTCGCGCCTGTCTCCCAGACGCACCGCATTCTGGCACCCATCCAGCCATCCCTGCTTGCTGCGCTGGAGGTTCCTGTGAAGCAGGTTGTGACATCTCAGCTGTGGTTCTGCTCCGATGGGCTTTATGACATCCCGATGCGGTCGGATTGGGCCGCTCGCATGAATCCATGAACGGCTGAACAAAACAGTTTTTTCCCCCCGAGTGGAAAGTAATAATTGATACGATTAATGTTTTTTGCCCTTTCATCATGCAGTGGTGCTATTATTCCCTTTCATGGAAGCATTGTTTAGAAAGGAATTGAAACTGGTCATTGATCAGAGACGCTTATCTTTCTGATGCAAAACCTTGGTCACCCTCATAGGGTTTGATCATGGAGTTGATATCACACAGCTGTGTTACTCCTCAGCTTTTTTTGTGATTCCCGATGTGTTGTCTGATTTTTGTCTGTGAATTTCCGGATCTGCTGATCCAGTTTCTTTGGATTGCAGGACCTGTCTTTTAGTCCACCTTAGTCTGACCTCCCAAATGCAGCGGGCTGCTCTGTCCATGATGAACTTCATCTCGGAGATCGTTCAGATCCCTCAGTCTGGATTTAAGTTTAGCGGCTCACATTTGGGTCTGTTGTGAAGAGTGTGGGAATGAGTGCACCCGCACAGCCTCCCCACCCCGTAAGATGCAAAAGGTGGCCCCCACCATCCTTGATGCGCAGCAGCTTGAACATCAAAGGGTCCTTGACAACCATTTATACATTTTTTTAAAAAATAATTTATTAATGGAGCTGCGCTCCTACCCCAGTGATAGGCGGTGATATCCTATAAGCTTTCGCTTTTCCATAAGCAAAGCACATGAGCCCCCCCCCAATACACTCTAATCTACAGTGAGTAACATTTCAGGGTTTGGATTCGGGGTCCCTTCGGAAACCAGGTGGGGTAGAGTGTTACTCCCTTGGTCTTCATTTGAATGACACAGTTGCCATGTTAGGATGGTGACCGTATCGTTCCTGAAATGAGTTTTTGATATCTATGGATCTTTAATTTTGAACAGCCTTTAAAATAAAATTTGCCATTCCTGATTGTGTCTGTAATAGCAGCAGTAATTTATTTTTAGCTGCTTATGACTAATTGTAAATATACCAGAAATACTTATTCTAAATACGGCACGATTCTGTGGCGTCGAGCCCACCAAGCGGTCGATACCTCAGGTCTGTGTGTGTTTTTGTGATTCAATTCATCTGACCAAAAGCTGTTTTTTCCATTGGTGTCTGGGAATGAATAAAGATGTTTTCATGGTGCCGAGTGACCACGGCTAATTCCACGATTTTAGCTCGTTTTCAAAGGGATATAGTGTTGCCCTTTCTGGTCTCGTTCTGCTGACTCTTCCTCGGTTAAAATTCAACCTGTAATTACAGATGCAAATGAACAGTAATTGATAAACAACCCTAATTACGCAGCCTAATTGTAGTTGCAGGTAATGCTATTGAGCTGTGTCAGAATGCATTTGCGTTCTATCGTAATCTGCTGGAAACAGTTGTAATAACTAATCGAAGCTGCTCCTTTTAACTTTGGGTGCATTTGGTCTCATGCCTGAAACGCCGCAGAATAATTAATTGAAGATTAAAAATATTTCCTAATTGTTTTCCGCCTGTAAGCCCATGAAGATGGTTTTGTTGTGTGTCTGTGCTTTTGTGCAGAAGCTTAATGCTTTTGCTCAGAATGCTGTGGTACTTAAAACCGTTCATTTATCCACGTCACAAACGAAAACTCCTTTGAAGCTCTTACCAGAGAGAATGTCGAAACAAACTTTGGTATGAACTGAAAGCTTAATTAGGGAACTTTCAGTATAAGAAAATGACGATGTTGACAATAAGCCTTGCCTTTTAAAGCAGAGTATGAGTGGGCTCTGTCAGATGCTTAATGCGGGTTTGTGGCAGATGTGTGCTTGGCTTAGTGGAATAACGCAGTTGTTCTGCAATCTGCACGGCCGTTTGCATTGTGTGGAAGGAATAAAGGCAAGATAAGGGAAGTTGTTTGAAGAATTTATGTGAAAATATTTCAAATAATGTTGTCATGACCCCCGCCCTCAGCATCTGTTTCTGGTTTTCCCTCAGAGAAGATGCAGTGGGAGGCTGGTCTGCAAAGGTTCTGGTCCTCCAAAATGGTCTGTATGCATTAATTGGCCAGATCATTACAGTCACGAGCACCCAATGTCCGTCTCATCACCCTGATTGTGTTCCCCACGCGCTGCAGTTGCCCAGATGACTGGCTCGGATCTCGGACCAAGCACTGTGTGTCAAGCTGGGTGACAGGGTTCTCTCTCGTTGTCTGTCACACTCGCTGTGTGTGTGTGTGTGTGTGTGTGTGTGTGTGTCTCTCTCTCTCTCGTGGTCTCTTTCTCGCTGTGTCTCTTGTCTCTTGCAGTTTCTGTCTCTTGTTGTCTGTCTCTTGCTGTGTCTTGCTGTTTCTCTCACACAGTCTCTCTTGCTCTTTCTCTCACTGTGTGTGTCTCTCTTGCTGAGTCTGTCTCTTGCAGTCTCTTTTTTGTGGACTCACTCGCTTGCTGTGTCTCGGTGTTTATCTTGCAGTCTCTCTGTCTCTGGCTCTATCGCTTTCTGTCTTGCTGTCGCTCTCTCTTGCTGTGTCTCTATCTCTTTCTGTCTTGCTGTCGCTCTCTCAGTCCCATTTTTAATAATCCCTGTTTTAGTTCGTCCTGTGAGCAGCATACAAAGAAATTGCTGGTGCATCAGTTAAATATGAAAAGGGAGAAAAAAGTCCCCAGTTAAAAACAGGGCCCCCATCCTATTGAGATGGTGGAGGATCGTGGTAGCAGTGCCATCCAGAGATCGTGGCTGCCGTTTGGATAATGTTACATTATGGGATGGAAATGGCCGGGCACCATGACAGTTAGAGGGGATTAGGGATTAGTCTCTTAGTGGTGTGTATGCTCACTCCGTCTTGCTGGATGGTGTGGGTTTTGTTTTTTGCTTTTTTTAAGCATGAGGAATGGAAGGAGAGCTCTAGAGTTGAGTGTTATATCAGTGATGGAGAGAAAAGAACAGTGTATTTCTCAGCTTGTGAAAAATCGGGCGATTTACCTCCAAGCTAGTGGACGTTCTTCATCCACTGGCAGTCAGAAAGTTCCTCGGGTTCAGCATGCAACCCTTTTGGTTGCTGTGGTGCCCACTGCCTCGATGTGAAGGCAACCAGCTGAACACTCGGACCTCTACAACACTGTTCCCCGTTTGTGTACATCTCACCATGTAAGCTTGACCTTTTTAAAGTTCGCTCCGCATCGAGCACTCAGCTGGCCTGTGCAGAGGCTTGTCAGGGTGTGTGCACTTCCCTGGCTCCTGGGGTGAGGATGACCATACATGTGATGTCATTGCTGCATATGTTGCCATGGTAACCGGCAAGGTGAGGAATTCCGATTCCACAATTCACCAGATGCTCCCTTATTTCTGGAGAACTTCTCCAGTCACAGTGGGGTGGGGGGGAGGTGGGAATGGGATGTTCCCTGATTGCTCTGAATTATTATGGGGTAGATATCTGGTGGGTGAGGCTTAGTGTGTTTTCTGTCCTGACTGTTTAATTTCATAGTGGAACAGGGTGTGAGTGTTTGTGAAGCTCATATGACCACATGTACTGGTTGAACTGGAGTGTCTTTGCCTGCTGTTTACCTGGCTCTCTTGGGTGTGAGGTTCACATCACAGCCTCATGAATAAACGCTGGTTTTATGCACCCCCCCCCTCCCCCGCCCAATTCAGTCCTGTCCCAGATTGCCCGCTGCTGATGTATTGCTGTACCGTAATGTCTTATTTTGGGGTCTGCATGCAGCTTTTAGTAGCAAGACGTGCTCAGGTGTGCTTGCCGTCATGTGGGTCAGAACAGAAAGATTGCCATTGTGGGCCAACGTGAGCTCACCCAGAGAGGGGTGCTGGTGTGCCCCCGGCTCCCCGCTCGTGTACACCGTCAGCACAACCTGGCCAGTGCCTCCCCATCCTGCTGGTCTGGACCTCCTGCTGGCCTCCTGCTCACCCCTGAGCTGCAGCTTCCTTTCAGGATGCGATGTCAGCCTCAGCGGGTTAGAATGCTGTGTCTGTGATCAGAAGCTTGACTGTTCATCTGGGCCCCTGAACAAGACCCCTAACCCCCACTTCAGGACCTGGGTGTAAGAAAAAAAAAGAAAAAAAGAAAAATGCTTCTTGCTTTGGGTGAAAGTCTTCTAATTAAATGTAAAATGTAAGTTTTACACGGCGTTTACTACACAAACTATTAAACTGTGTCGTTTCAGCCCAATAATTCCGTGGCTCATGGTCAGACAGAGGGGACCTGGGTATGTTTCAGGGTTCCATCCTTAGAGAGATGCTTGTTTTTATTACTAATACCCACAAATCACTTTGGTTGTGCTGTATGGGGAAAAGCCCTATACCAAGAGCCAAAATGGCAGTCGATGTCTGTTCTTCCCTGTTTCTATGGAAAATATATTCATATAAACAGTAACTAGGTCCAAACTCCAGTCTTTAGTGCTGAGGCGTCTGTGCTACTCCCATGGCAGATCTCTAACCATAAAGAGTGTAAGCCGTCCAAGTTTGGACCCAGTTATTGTTTATTTGATTGCGTCGCATGCTTGTCAAACTCTTGGTACTAATCCTCTGTGAAGGTAGAGTGTGGGGTTTTTAAAGAATGCTTATTCTGGGCATTGTTATGGAAACTGTCATTGCATGTATATAGTTATTAAAATGATATATACCCCCCTCCCCACATGAAGGTCCAGACTGGCACGCCCATCTGGCGCTGGCTTCTTTGTCCCTCTGCCCGTCACCCTCCCCTGTCTGGGCTGCGGTTATGGCCGATTTTCTCCGCCCAGTGGTCTCCAGAGAGGAATCCCTCCATCCTGCCCCCTAAGGGTCGCCTTCCCCGAGCTGGATGTGGAGTGACCCATCCGTGGCCATTTAAAGGCAGACAGAGGGACTGGAATGTGCTTCATGTCAGACTCGCAGGCCGGTGCAGAGAAGGCTAATTAGCGACAAACTAATCCTGCTAGCGCTGGTTAACAGCCAGGTCACTGGTCATATGTTCTGCCTGTGACCGTCGCCCTGGGGGCTTGCAGCTAAGTTAACTTCATGGATTTACATGGGAGAGGGGACTTTACAGGGGTAGCCAGCCTACTTGGACAATTTAGACCTCATTTGTATCAGATACTGCTAGGCCAGACTCAGAAACGTGGGGCAGTTTCCGGGCAGTAAAGCCTGAGGAGTGTCTTCCACTTGAAGTCGATGGTTTCCTCCAGACTAGTCCAGAATCGTTGCTTGTTTTTCCATCCTGTAAAAGTGAAGGACATTATTCATGACCCTGCTGTTCCCATCTACAGAAACGTACAGTTCAGAGCAGCAATAAGAGCATTTTTGACACAAGCCCTCAAACGTGTGTCGTGTTGGTTGTAAACAGTGCAAGTGTTGCAGTGTGTGACATGTCCAGTGGTGGCTTCCTGTTAAAGGGTGAGAGTATTTCTTTCTTAAAGCAGTTGGTTTGGTACCGCAGCATGTTGGAGCTGGCAGTTCGAACCGCTGTGTTTTTGTCACCACCAGGAGGCACTCTTGAGGGGGTAGGTAATTATCAGGCTGGGATGTAGCATGGTCTGCCAAAGGGGACAGCCCATTAGCCTCTGGTTTAACAATGTTAGCATCACTTACTTTATTGGGGTAACCAGCAGTACCAAGAGTTTGACATCCTGTCTTACTAGCAAAACCAAAAACACTAGACGAGAGGAAAGGCCCACCCGCCCCCAATCTGCTTGGGGTTCCTGAAATGGCTGTAGTAACAGAACCGCATGCGGGAAAAGGCGGTGGAGCAGCCAATCATTTCACTCACTTTTTTGGAGCTCCTCCAGTTTTACATGACTTATGTTTGCAGGTCCATCTCATGTGCATGTGCAGGTGCGTGGGGTGAAGGCCTCACACACAGCAAGGCTCAGCTGTGCTGTCGCAGTGGCTATGTGCCTGGCTGGAAGTCTGCCAGTCTGCACCTCCCCTTCCCCCAACATTCATCCATCCTTCCATCCAACAATCCAGCCAGCCGCCTTCCTCATCACTGATCCCCTAAAGGGTCACAGCGAGCCTCTCCCAGGTACCCCCTGAGAGATTTGCTCTTCATTATCCATCAGTGTAATATACATTGTATATTCAGAAGACGGAGTCACACTGTGTCTAAACGGGCTTCATCTGTCGCGAACTCTTCCCTCTCAAAACAACGACGTGTATGAATAATGAATGAGCGCAATGCCGATGCCAGACTGGGGCTGCCGATTGGATTCCGTTGGAGACCTCTCCCTTCAAGCTGTGGGCTGCTGGAGCAGCTGGCTGGACTCGCTGCTCACTTACGGAAAGCGACAGCGGGGATTGGTGGGATCGGAATGTCAATTTACAGGATGAAATGCCAGGTGTGAAGCGGGGTTAAGTGGGATGGTGCTGGCCTGCTTTTGGCCATTTAGATACGGGAGTGATTTGCACAGGCAGGCTCGGGAACATGGAGGCCGGGGCGTCGTTTCTGTTCTGCGTGGAGGGGGATCCTTGGTCAGAAAGCTGAAAATACACCTTCCGTCTTTTACTTGTGGTCTATGATCGAAAACCTTTTTTTTTCTCTTTATAATGATTAGTGGCATCCCATAATAGTCCACAAATCTCAAGAAGCCACATTGCACCCTCGGGCTCCGGTCTCTGAAATGCATGCACTTTTAACTATTCGTAAAAGCAAAAAAGAAAAACAACTTATGATGTCACTGGTTAAACGGCGCTCGTGTCCAAAGGTGAATCTGCCCCTTTTGTCTCGGAAGTTCATTGCCCCATGATTCAGTTCTCCAGGTGGTGTCTTCGCTGATGCCTGAACAATTTCGTCACTTTTAGCAACTTTTAAAACAGCTTCCAAAATAAAAGCCTCATGTTCATTTCTAACTCCTTGTATATTTGCCTGACTTAAGGAAATCTCAGCCCTGCAGATAGTGGATGAATCAAAATGTCTGCCAGAATCCATTCTTAGGGTAATTCACATTAACCTGTTTTTGTGCCTTGGGGGATGTGGGGGAGGGGTCGGGGGCAACTTTTATTACCTTGGTTTTTGAACAATGGGATGAATCAGTCAAAACTTTTTTTTCTTTATTCAAAGGTGATGCGGATCAGGTAACACAGAATAAGGAAAGCAGCTAATTTCTGCACGTCTTGTAAAGGAGCATTGATCTTGACATTTTTGTGACTGCTGACAGCGTGTGCACACACACACACACACACACACACACACACACAGAGTCAGAAAGTGCCACCGGCCACTCACACCCGGCCTACCTTTCGCCAAATCAATGCAGATCCACCTAGGCGAGGTTAACTCCCGGTGTGTGCCGTGCCGCCCCGCGATCCAGGGAGGGCACGAGTCGCTGGTTTGGTCTGCTGTTTACATCCCAGCCTTTACTGCTCTTCCCCTAGTCGAGATGGGCCGAATCTGACTGTGCAGCAGAGGAATCTGGTATCAGCAGACTGGGGTATGGGCACCCATGAGAGAGACTGCGAGTGCCCGGCTCTGCGCTGCAGCACGCGGCCGCATGCTGAGCAGCTACCTTGGGCTTCTTGCAGGGGTGCCGCGCTGTTTTTCTTCTGTGTGAATGTGCGCTTGGGATGCGCGCTTATATTTCATTTTTATAAATTTTCCAAGTGTTACTTTCGGCGGAGGGCTGTCCTCAGACGCTTTCATCTGAGGGCTCCTCACCTGAAGAGATTTTTTTTTTTTCCTTTTTAGGTTAAGGTGTGATGACATGCCCCTGGCAGCACCCCAGTGGGTGACGGGCACACCGGCCCTGTATTAGGTTGGAGGCCATAATGCCCCTGGCAGCACCCCAGTGGGTGACGGGCACACCGGCCCTGCATTAGGTTGGAGGCCGTCATGCCCCTGGCAGCACCCCAGTGGGTGACGGGCACACCGGCCCTGCATTAGGTTGGAGGCAGTCATGCCCCTGGCAGCACCCCAGTGGGTGACGGGCACACCGGCCCTGCATTAGGTTGGAGGCCGTCATGCCCCTGGCAGCACCCCAGTGGGTGATGGGCACACCGGCCCTGCATTAAGTGGCCAAACAGCATTGGAGGCCATCATGACCCTGGCAGCATCTTCCTCTGTGCAGTTGATGCCACAGTCATTCTGCAGCGGGCAGATTTTAAATTTTTTTTTAATTCATACATATCATCATCATTTTTAATACATTTCTAAATTCTGAGACCCCATAAGGTATGCACCGCCATCACGGATGGTCTGATAATGCGATGGTCTTCGTGTCAGTCTTGGAACTGAATGTTCAGTGTCCTCAAATGAAAAAATATCTTCCTGTGAAAATGTGAAGCTCTGTGGAAATAAAATGTCAGAACTTCACATGACCTTGGAAATGCCGCTGGCCTTGCTAATTTTTAACTGTGATACACGATGTGCTGGATTGTGACCCCCCCCCGGGACTCAAAGATGGACACCCTTGGTGTTGGGTGCTAGTTAATGGGCTCATGGGCTGGGGTCCTCTGGGCTGTACGCATGCCGCAGTCGCTAAGTGACCCGTGTTTCCGGGGCAACCGGGGAGTGCACCCAGGAACCCCATCCTGTTGCTGGCACTGGGGTTGAACCCCCCACCCCGAAGCTTTGCTTACTGCTTTAGTAGTTGTTACTGCAGTCTGTTGCGCGGCTCTGCTATCAGTTCAGGGAACTGATGTCAGGGTGGGCCATGAAATCCGACTGACTGGTCGAAGGGCTGCTGTCCTCTCTAATTTGAACCCAAGGATGAAACAGGACCGCAGGTCACTCAGGCTGGATTTATCTGTCAGTCTGTCTCCCCATTCATAGGGCTGCATGATTTTTCCTCTTTAATTATTATGAATAATTCTAGGACTCCAACAGCATACCTCTTTTGAAAATGGCCAAAATGCAAATGAGACCAAATGTCCAAATTAAGTAAAACAAAAAATTATATAATTATACAAAATTACAGATTTTGTTTCCCCAAAATCTAAATTAGCTGTGTGTGTATGTGTGTATGTGTGTGTGTGTGTGTGTGTGTGTGAGACAGAGAGAGAGAAGTGGACTTTAGCAGAAATGCTCATTCTGCAGAATATGAGCTGCGGTTCACCCTCCCCATCCATCACTGCCCCACCCCCCCTCCGCCCGCTCCTTGACATTACATGACCTAGCCAGCTGTTTCATGCAGCACTTCTTCATTTGTGTCCTACTTTGAATTCTCGTCCTTAACCACCACGCCCCCTGCTGTGCATCCATGACTTGACAGGCTGTCAAAGCTGAGTTTTTTTGGGAGCGGATGTACACTCTGTCCTTATGGTGACCCCCCCCCCCCCCCCCCCGGGTGCTCCCCCACCGGCCCCGGGGTGGCCACTGCCCCGTGTGGGGATCTGGGTGGGGGGGCATGGGGCCTGGCGTGTCTTCCTCGTT
>JAAGVU020000061.1:2223877-2234072 GCA_011763525.2 Mormyrus iriodes
TAGTAGACCGACAAAAGAATGTGGTGCCCGTGGGGGGGGAGGTTAAGAATTTTTGCTCATATATTCTGAATGTTTTAGCCAATCATAGCCTGGTCCTGGTCACCACTGAGAGTCAAGTGAGCCAGAATGCGCAAAATTTATTGGCGGCTGTTCTTGTGTCCAGTGTCAGTTGAAGCCCACATGGTGCCCTAGGCAATGTTCACCGCTGGCGTCCCCTGTCTGCAACAAAGTGGAATTGGTTTGCCAAGTTAGAAGATGGTGCCCTAGGCAGCTTGCTATGCTGCCTGATGGGGGTTGATTTGGTACTGCTTGTGTTGCCGGGTTTTTCTGCTAACTGCACTCGTTTTGATCAGATTCCATGTTTGAGCTGAAGATGGAGCAGTTCACCCAGGTTGTGGGGTCCTTTGGCCCCAGGTAGTGCTCGGTGGCGGGAGATGTATAAGTGCACACTGACACACTTCATCTAGTAATTGTGTGGAGGTGGGTTGCTGTACAGGTCGTTGGCCGTGTGAACGCATCAGCCTTTATTTCCCCACGAAACGTCCCGTGGGCATTGATTTGCATGCAGATTGTCACTTATGAATAGTCAGTGCTTGAGTCTTGATTAGCAGCCTGATTGGCTCCTTGACTCTAATTGCCATTGGTCTATGAAAATGAGACCCACTCATAATCTGAAGAATAATAGTAATTAAGCCACGCTGATCTTATCTGGGGTGTCCATCAGACATTGTTCATGTGGAGAAAATCTAAATTTTCCTGACAAGAACTTTAAGGCTTGGAGCTCCACAAAATGACTGATGCTCAGGTCTTTGTCTTGTGGGTACCATCCTCGGGTTTAATTGAATCCCCCCCCCCCCCCCGTCCTGAACCCATGAATCAAGTATGCACTTAAAACACACTGCTTTGCAACGGCGTTCGTGAGAGGCATGTCGGCCAATATTTCTGCTTAATGCATGCTGACTTGGCCATGATTACAGCACGATAAGCCGCAGCTACAAAATGACAAGAATGTCAAATGCAATTTATTCATAAATGGGAGGGGAGTGTCGGACTTTAATTGATATGCTTGGTGTTTGTCATACCCCCCCCCCCCTTTGGTGTTTGCCACCCCCCCATATTATTGAGTTATGCTGTTTTTTGAAGGCTATAAATAATTTTTTTCAACCTTAAATAAAATTGACAGATCATTATGGGCTGCTGCTTATTTGGTTATATGTAGAAATGAAATTATTGTCCTTGAACAATTGACTGAATGTTTCATTCATCTTAATTAATTTTAGCATGTGATTTATACTGGTGTTTAACAGACAATTGAACCAAATCAAGGTAAAGCAGCCAATTTTCTGTTTTAATTTGTTGAAATGTATCAATATCTTGTTCCAGCCCACAAGTCTCCTAAGTGTTATTTAGTAACGATCCAATGAAAGCTCACTAGCAGGTTTTCTACCAATCAGGAGTGAATGCTAGAGTCACCTGGGATGAGCGGGGTGGAGAGGTAGGCAGTCACGGTGGGGGTTGGGGTGGGGGGGGTGATACTTCCGTGGAATTTTCCATCTTGGGAGCGGTACCATGGGAACCTTTTTGTGGGAAGCTGGATCCAGTGGCTGCCCTAGCAGGGTTTGGCGGCCTGGCCATTCACCATGCCGGTTTTCCTTCCTAGTCGTCTCCTCGCATAAAGGGGGCTGGCTGCGAGAGGGTCAGTGAGAAAGCAGCGAATTGCCCTTGTTTGTGGTGGGCTTCCGGCACTTTCTGCCGATACAGACCCTGCTGGAAGCCAGCCGCTAATCTCTGACAAAGATTGACTGTGGGCGGATTAGGCCGGCTTACGCCTTTCTCCGTCCGTCTGCTCTGAGCCGGTGGGTTTCTGTAAAACGGATTCCTCTCTCTTTGTTTTGCGTAGCCGGCATGTTTCTCCGCCGGTTCTCTACAGACTTCGGGCCCGCTTCTGCCGCTATGGAAGGAGCTTTTGGTCCAGGCATGTTCTCTGTGCTTTGGGATGACCGTAGGGCCCCAGCTTGGGTCTTTGGGACCCGGGCACAGAAGCTTTGATGATGTTTACAAATGAGTCAGGTCAATGGAGCTGTTCTCCACTTGGGGGTATAATTAGCTCTTAGCTCAGCTTACACTGATTTTTGATTGAAGCTCAGTGTCGCGTCAGTGCTGGGGATCCCTGTACAGTGTTGTGTGTTGGGTGTTGGGTGTTGTCTTTTGGGTATTTGTGTCCCATACCTTGCCAGGTGGTCATAGTTGGCTGACCTTACGAGTCTATGCCCCTGACAGGATGCACTTCATATTGTCGTAGTGTCTTATCACTTGGAACGCAGTAGTTCCTCTTTGGTTGTACGATACGTGCGATACGATGATCCTCCTATACCAAGTTTTTTTTTCTTTTCTTTTTTTTCCAAACAAAACCTTAATCGCTGTTTTTTGCCCCTAACTCAGTCCCAGACAGTGGAGGAAGGCCCTCCTGGTCTAAGCTGCAAATCCATAGCTTTGTGTTCAGCCTCGTCTACAGGCCTCCATCTCGTCAGGGTGCCACACCACGACCTGGGCTCGGTAGCCACCTGGCTGTGTGAGGCCTGCCATCTCCTGGCCCAGCCCAGGTGGAACAAATTAGCTGTTACTTACTCAGCACTGTGGCTCTGGGCAACAGAGCTGTCCCCCCCCCTCATTTTTCTCGAATCCATCACTTGCTGGATTAGGTCATTAACTGGCTTTGCAGCTGTGTACAGTTGTGGCTCATGGGAGATCTGTGTGTGTGTGACAGCTGTGTGTGTTTGGGTGTATGTGTGGCTGCCTTTCTGTGTCCGTCTGGCCAACCATGTGTGTGGCAGACATTTCAGTTGTATATTCCCAGCTCTGCCGAGTAAATTTAGCTCCGATACCTATTTCGGTTTTCTCTCCTGTTTAGTCCTATTGTTTTTTTCTTCCGACTGTGGCCATCAGTGTCCCAGTTGGTGTTGGTTTAGCACAAAAACAGAAGGAAATGCTATGAGCTTGTTTTTCCCCTGTTGTCCCCTCCGTTTGTTAATGTGCTACTGGTAGCTTCATTATCACGTTACTGTTCCTTAACGAGTGACACTATGGAGAAGCCGGGAGGAGGTGCTAATGGAGCATGTTAGCATTTCTGCTATCATGTAGCACCTTCAGACCCGGCTGCTTGCAATCATAAAAACCACATGTGGGTCTCTGTGTAGTGGAGAGGCGATGCTGTGTCTGTGTGAAAGAGTCCCTCCCCCGTCTCTGAGGAAAGTGCCCCCCCGCCCCCCAACTAAACATGCCGGTTCGTGTGAGTCACGAATGCTGAGCTGGTCCCTGGATGCCGTTCCGTGCTCTGGCCTGACGAGTGCCAGCGATTCCAGCCAATCAGAAAGCCGATCCCTTCTGCGGCTTTCCCGGGAGCTCGGAGACAGCCATGAAAGGCTCCATAACGCTCCGGCAGCGGGTTTCCTGCAAGTCTTTGGTTGGCCGGCGGGAGGGGTGGCGCATGGCTTCTGCCAGCGTAGCGAGAGAGAGAGAGGGTCATTGTATCTACCCACAGTAAATCCGAATTTGCATTTGGCCTGCTTAATTTGGATTTCTTTGTTCCGCCTTCTCGTACCTGTAATTGATTTTTGCTCTTAACCCCTGGGGTAGGACTGAAATTTCAATTAAGGCTCGGATGCAGCATTAATTTTGGCTTCTGCTGAGTTGGACTCATTGGCGTCAGAGACCCATGAAGGCCGGGCCCGGTTTTGATTGGAGGGGTTATTAAAATTCTCTGCCCTCCCCCTCCTCATGGGGCTTCGATTTCCTTTTCTTAACTGCTGGTGTGGCGTTGCAGACATTGGTGAGGCTAAACGCTGAGCCGAATGGGAATGCATAAACGGGGGCAGTTTCTGGTCTTGGAGAGTACTGGAGATGGGTGAAGCTCTTTGCTAGAGCACCCTGCTGAGTTACTTCTATGCAGCCCTGTTGTTAAAACAATACAGACAAAAAAACTAATGATGTTGTCTTTTTTTTTTTTTTTGGCTGGTGGAACTTTTGACCTGTTTCAGCTTCTTGACTCAACTACTTGGTTTTCTGACTGGACTTCTGAAGACCTCCCATGACCTGAGAACATGCCTCCGTTTCTGGGTTTGGGTTTCCATCCTTATGATGGTCACAGGTTTGAATCCCAGGTCCTTATATGGGCAGTTGAGGCCGTGTCTCTCTGGGGTCGAGGCCAGATTGCCGTGATCCCCCTGGGTTTCTCTGCTGATGAATGGGCAGACAAAACAAACCACTTATTTGATTTTTAAGTTTTTTTTTTTTCCTCCATTAGTATCGTGCAGTAAATGGATCAGGCTTGGTGCCTAGGGCGGCCTCTGATGAAATCAGTATTCCCGGGGCAAATTCCGGAGAGCGGCGATGTGTTCGGCATTTGGAGAGCAGTATATTGGCCTTATCGTTCTTGACTGATCAGTGTCTCCCTCCTGGGCGTTTTCGTTTGCGGCTTTCGGAAAGGGTCCGTTACGGCTCGTGGATTCAAATCGGGTGTTTGAAGCTCTCTTGAGCGAAGGGGGAAAAAATTACTACGCTCGCAACTATAACTTTCAGGCTTCGAAAACAATCAAATGGTTCTCGTCCAAGGAAAGTGGAAGACATGGGTAATTGTCATGGGAGTGTCCCAGAGGAGTGACAGCAGGAGCCAGCTGAGCAGAGGAGTGATGGATTAGGGAGGGTGGCTGAGGCCTCTGCCTGGGAGGTGGACTGTCCCCACTCCACTGTCACCATGCCTGCCTTTCTGACTGAGCTGCCTGCTGTAATTCAGTTGGACAGACTGGAGCTGGAAACAGGGGCTCGTGTACGGTGTCACCGTCCCTCTGTTAAATTTTTGTTGTTGTACTTGAGTTTGGTGTCAGGCTGTCTTTAGTATCTGTCCCCCCTGGGTTAGGCCTGAAGGGACCATCAACTCTGGCTCTACTAAGCAAGCAGACTTGTAAATACAGTGCACGACTTGGCCTGCCACACCCTGGGGGGCGACCCCGTGTTCCTTACAACTGCTTGGGACACCGGCCCCCCTGCCCCGCCCCAGTAATGGGTATTTTCTGCACCAAGCTCTCCGTGGCTGGTGACTCGGAGGACGGACACAGGAAGGCATTGAGTTAAAGCAGGCCGAGGGAGTCGGCAGGGCGCTGATGGGGCCAAACGTTTAAAAGGGGGTCATTCCGGAAATGACCGCTGAACAGCTTAGTTGTGTAAATGCCGGATCTTTTTTTTCTTTTTTTTTGCTGAGATTTTGCGCAGGCTTTTTGGGTGGCAATTCCTTTCTATCCCTTGAATGTAGCAGTTTTCTTTCCCAGTGGGCTGGATACTTCACTGCGTTGTGAAGGTGCTGCTCTTTCTGGAATTAATTCGGTGCCTCGCAGATGAGTGATGTGACCTCGGATGACTTTTGCGAGGCTGTGTGCTAGGCCTCTGCAGGTAGATACCGAAGCTACTGGAAGCATAAGACTTTGGGGCAGATCCCATGAACGCTTGGCTGGAGGACCTGAATGGAGCGCGCACACACAAATTGCTGCTTTTGTGATTTTCTCTTTTGACTGGTTAACATTTTAATGAGATCACCCCAGCAAACCAAGCAGTCCAATCCACAAGCAACGTAACTGATGTCAAAGATCTCATGCTTCTCACTTTTCATGAAGAACCTGCAGTTCCATGTCACTCATGCATAATGTGTCCTGGGTCAACATCTTACATGTTGATCTAGGGCCCCAGGAGGTTGGGCTCCCACTTTGAGTCTGGTTCCTCCCAAGGTTTCTTCCTTCTGGGGAGTTTTTCCTTAGCACCTCCTTATCACCTCTAGCTAGTCACTGGGGGCTTTAGGCAGGGATAATGTAAAGCGCTTTCAGACAGTGTAATTTTGTGAAAATGTGCTATATAAATAAATTTGAATTAGAATTTGATCTGGGGTTTCCCTGCAATGTTTCTGCTGATTCAGCAGTTTCATTCAAAAGTGCTTATGCTTCTGATTGACATTGTAATGCTGTGCAGCTGATGACCTTTCCTTTTCAATGCTGTTTGGCATATCATTCATTTTGCCCTAGTCCCACTGCATGGTCAGTGGAGTACAGCTTGGGATTTGTGAGAACGCAGCTGCCCCCTCCCAACCAAAAGGCAGAAGTTTTAAAATGCTTAATAAATTTTAGCACCTGGCGTGAGTTTCGGTCTGTGTGAGGTGGCGTTCTGAAGACCATAATCCGTTCCGCTCCAAAGCCGCGGGTAATGAAGAATAGAAATGGACACTTTCACGTCTCTGAGATTTAATTAAAGGAAAGGGGATATTCCATGGCAGGATATGCGATGATGGGGATAGCAGAGGCCTTCCTGATCCACTTCCTTACCTGCACACCTCCCCTGTTCACATTTGGATCAAGAAACCACTCGGTGTCTCTCTCTGATCCCTATCAGATCTTTTGCTCTCTGAGTGATTTGCAGTAAAGTTCTTTAGATGAAGGGAGTTTGCTGACTCTGCCCATCCCCCGCCGGCAGCCTTGAGGCCCCCACATGCGCAAAGGCACGCTGGATCGCTGCCGCTAGAGATCGCTCTGGCTCAGCCATACTGTGCCAGCTCTCTGCGCTGGCACCAGGCTCCGCTGTCGCCTGGAGCTCTGTGCCAGCAGAGGTGGATGTTCCCCTGATGCTCCCCAAACCCACTTGCCAGACGCCTCCAGCGCCACGTGTGACTTGTTAAGAGGGAGAGTGCTCTAGGTGCCGTCAGGCTGGAGCTCTCTGTTTTTTCAGCCTCCCCAGGTGGTGCGGACAGTCTGTGTGTGTTGAGGGTGGGAGTATTTAGGGTGTCAACGTGCCAAGTAAGCACACCATAGTCTCTAGAGGGAGGGGATGCAAAGTTGGCATGGACCCATTCATGGGCATCTATCACCATATTCTGCTTCTTTATTTACCTCCCGCTGTCCAGTTGCCCTTAGCCTGTGTGATGGGTGAGGCTCCTGCCGGTCTCTAAGTTTGCTCTCTTCGCCCTGGGACGTCCTGCCTCAGTGGTGTCGGATTCAATCTGTTAATGGGGGACTTGGCCACCACTTACTGTTAATTGGGTGATCCTCGGGTCAGTGTTGGTGCTGGTAACCATGAGCGGGTTTGTTAGTATATACAAAGCCCTCTTTGGTCATTAGGCTTTTATTTTCATACTAATTGTGTGACGTGCGTTTTATACTGTCACAGACTGATATGTAGGCCTGTGTGATGGGGGGGGGGGTAATGATGATGACTTATTATTATGATGGCCATGACATATTTGCTTGTCAAATGCCTTTGTCTCCAAGGACTAACATTTACACAGCTAACTCATCGGCCCATCAGGGTGTTTATCAAAGCAAGTCCAGTTAAGCACCTGATTAATTAACCTTGGTTAATTAGGATGTTAATCTATGTATTATTGAGATGGCTAATTTGCCTTTAATGAGTCTGCTAGAATATCGCATTAGGGTCACCACAAAATCTGATTAGCGTCTGGGACACTAATCAGGGATGGTGAGTAGTGAAAGTTTTTTGGACGGGTTTCTTTGGTACGTGCCCCATGCCCCTCATTTAAACGTAATGTGTGGGGTGATGTGGGCTCGGTGCAATTAATTTGTCCATGGCTGCAGTTGGTTTGTGGCATGCTTTGCATAGCATGACTGTGATTGCCCATCCTGACGATATTAATGGCAGTCAGTAAAAGCCTGTGTCTCACTCGGAGACAGTGTTTTTGCCCTGTTTTTAAAAAATGCATTTTTGCTCATTGGTAATCTGGCCTGCATCTTAGAATTTCAGCCCTGTTGGGTTTGCATGCCCCCACTCTCATCTTTCAGAGAGTGTTATGTGCGTCAATGTACAGCAATGGGAAGAAGAAAATGCCTTGATTTTTTTCTTCCCAGTGTCCTGCATTTGTTACGGATTTGGAGCAGAAACAAAATGTAGATAAGTGTGTGTCTGTTTTTGGGAAGTCAAGATCCTACATTCATGGTTGACAGCTCCAAGGTCTAGACAGTGAGGCGGGTGGAGCTGTTTGTGGCCACAAGCATTTGAGGCCGGAGAGGTGCGCTGGAGGACTTCGTGCCTCGAGTGTGAACCAGCTGCAGAATGCCTGATTAAACCTGAGTCTCCATTCAGTGTTGTTCTTGTTTTCACTCAAACAAAAATTTTCGTTTTGTAATTCAGAGAACAAAATTTCGAATTTGTCAGGTTTTTAAGTCTGGGGTTGGTGTTATGTGGATGTTACAGCCTTCCGGCATTCTGGGATTTGTGCGGCCCCTGCACTTTGACATGAGGAAGTCACGAACACAGGAAAATTAGGTGGAGGCTGGGGAGACTACGTGAACCTGGGGACGGCGTAGTTGACAAACCTCTGATTGATGATGCTGAATCTCCGATAATTTATGGGACTTCCCATGTGAGTCCGAATGCGCCATGGAACAATGTTGACGGTGAAAATAAATCAACCAAGGTAATGAGTGAAATAACTGCATCGGGTTGCGTGCAACGTTCAGGAATTGCCACATCCGAAGTGTCCTTTCTGAGAATCTGGGAAATCACGCTGAGGTTCCCCCAGCGATCAATACATGGTGGGCCTCCTCGAGACCCTTTAGACGAAGAGATCTGCCACTTTTCCTCGTGGAGTTGGCCATATTCCATGGATGGATGGGATAATTTTGCCGGCACGTGTTCTTTAAGATTGCATTGCAGGTTAGCAACCTCGCCAAACTCTATCTCGATCAAATGGCTGCTTGGCCAGCAGTTGACAACTTGGTGGTTTAGGGTTGCGGAAGGTGTCGCCGAACATCCATGCCTGCATCGTCCTCGCCATTGTTGTGGATGTAACTCTCTGCGTGCCCCAGCATGCAAGCTGCTGAACAGAAGCCTTGCTTTGAATAATACATGCTTTCTGTCAATCTGATCTGCTTCTGATCTTGAACAAAAGGTTTGCAGGACGTGTTGCATGCTTACTTTGGGTGTCGGTGTGAATAGAATAAATTTGAAATGAGTTTGAAGGGTGATACAAGGCTCTCCTCTTTCTCTTCTTAGAGCTGTGGCCAAGCGACTGAAATCTTATAGTTCCAATGACATCAATTGACCTCCGGTGACTTATTGGAGCTTAGGCTCCACAATAACTTACACATCCTGATTTGTGTGTGTAAAGGACACACTGAACAATTTCATCTGAATAAATGGAGCACAGGTTTCATGCTACCGACCTATTTAAGATGATTTGCTGCCTTTTTCTCTTATTTTTCTATTCGTACTAGTTTTCTTTCAAAGTACATTTCAAGGTTTTGGTGCTGAAAAGGTTCTATGTGCTTATTCTATTCGTGAATTTTTGAAGCCACATTCAAAAGGTCCTGCCGACCTTTATGAAGGTGCAGAAGAAATGTTAGTCATGTGACTGGTACAATAAACACAGAGCTTCAGCCCTTTGTAATTTTTATATAGTAACCAGAAACAGAAAGAGGGATAATGACTGGTTTGATTCCGTTTCTGGGATTGGAGGCTGTTAGAAAGGCTTCTTTATATTTTAATTATTTAGCTGTGGCTTTCATCAAAGCAATGCACAACTGAGCAGGCAGGATCGGTCCCTGAAGCCATTGGGGGGTAAGGGCCTTTCTCAGGGGCCCAGTGGTGAAACCACTCTGCTGACCCTGGGATTTGAACCTGTGACCTTCCGATCACAGACGCAGCATCCTAACCCTCTGAGAGACGCACTGCTCCCATTTGTTGGTCATTAAGTGAACCTGGTTTTTGTTCATTTCCGTGCTGGACTGTTGTCTTGGAAGGTGGGTACATTGTTATGCCATATAATTGCATATACACACTTCTCTGATTTGATAAGCATTTCTGACAATTTATAGGTGGATATACGGTAAATCCATCTTTATTAGAGGTGGGTATATGCCGTTTACTGCGTATAACCACCACTACGCATCTGGTTGGTTTGGAAGTCGCTGATGTACCTATTGAGGCAGGGTCCCATTGTTCACAATGTCTCCCATGTTCAAAGTGAAAGTTCCTGATTCTTCCAGTTAACGTTGCATGAGTACCAGCATCACAGATGTAGGATGTGCTCCTCACCCTGCTTGGAGAGGGAAGAGAGTCACCCAAAGGAGACAGTACTGGCTGTAGTCAGAGGAGACTCACTGTCCTCCGCTTCTCTCTGTCCAGGACGACTGGAGTGCCATGG
>JAAGVU020000061.1:2241404-2289191 GCA_011763525.2 Mormyrus iriodes
GGGGGCCGGGGCGCCCCCCGCCCCCCCCCGGGGCGGGGAGGGGGGGTGGGGGGGGGGGTGAGAGGGGCCAGCGCCTTCCAGCCCGGGGGGGGGGGGGTGTGCCCCCGGGGGCCCCCCCCCCCCCCCCCCCCCACGACTTTCCTTCTGTGGTTGGCTGCCTAGCTGGAAGCGATATGTCCACATCTCTTAATTAACCCCCACCCCCATTTCAATCCTGAAGTATTTCTTATAAGGGCCATTTCGAGCAGGACGTTGATCTGTTGTGCCTGAGTCGTGTCTGTCAGGAGGAATCTGGGGTGATGATATGGGGGGCAGAGGGGGAGTAGTAATGCAAGTGCTGCAATTTTTAACACTAAGCAGGAGCCTGATTTATTGCTGCCGTTGGTAGTCATGGCGATATTCTGGCATTGTCCACACCTGAGAAGGAATGGGCAGCTCTGGGTCGTGCCCGGCTGTTTTGAGCATTTCCCGTGGCCCTGTGGGCCTTACAGACTGCGTGGGGGAGGTGCAGTTGGCAGCCTCTCATCCCACAGTGAGTCTCTTTGGTTTGAAATTGGTCTGAGTTTAATAAAAAATAAATACCCAGCAGTTTTGCTGGCTGCCCCCCGCACTTGTCTTAGCCTGATTCTGCCGTGCCCCAACATGAGCTGGCTGGGTTTACGATATCTGCCCCCTCCCCCCATCCACCTGAGTAATACAAAGTTCACCCAGTGCATGTTTTTCCCTGCTGGGGGCAAAGGTCACACGGCCTTCTGTTGTACCATGAATCCAGCCCCCTCCGGGCTTTTGTCCTACCGCGCTCCCACTAATCCCTCGGCTGTGGCAGCGCTGATTCTGGAGATCTAGCAGACATCGTTCTCGATATCCAGGCCTGGACGTTTCATCGGTCTCACTTAGCCGGTCTGTCCCGTTATGTTTTGGCTGTCATAAATTTCTGGTCTGCAGTTTTAATCTGATAATCTGATCACCGCTCAGCCCCGTGCTGCTGAATAGGTGGTGGGGTGGGGGTTGTGTATGAATGACATCTTCACCTCAGGGAAGCTGACTTAGACCATCAGTAGGGTCCGAGGCACAGACTGAGACCGGACGCCGGATGTGGCCGGACCGGACTAACTGTGTGAGACTCCTCTGTAACAGTGTCGTTCAGAGACACTCAGGTGCCAGCCCTAATTATCCAAGCTGAAAGTCACCTGCCAGATGTACACACCCAGGGTCCTCTCTGCAAAGCACCGTCCATCTGTCTCTGTTCTTCCTCATAGGACTGTTGTTTTGTACTTGGACGGAGATTCTTGTGTGTGACGGATCGTTTTCCTTGTGCCGTTCCAGGTCACTAGGTAGTAAAGTATTGACCCTGTCAGATACCTTCAAGGACTGTGGTTAGACAGGGTTCATCTATGAATCATGACTGTTTTTGAATAATAAAATGAAAAATTAATAATATATTTTTTATGCAATTATTTACTTCTGGTATGGTCTTTTTAAGGGCCTTAACTTGAGGTAGTCATCTTTGCTAATGCTAGCGTATTGCGCTGCTTGTATAGGACATCTCATTATGCAAAGATAGCAAGATAATTTGTCCGGGATCAGGGGCTGTCAAGGCAGAGTGCGTTTGAAATCAATTACCTTGAGGAATATTGAGAGAAATGATTGGTTTTCTGGTGGTGGACAGTATGGTGGTAGGGATGACCTATCGCATGTTATGGAGAATATCTGCTCTTCAGCATTCTCCTGAGATGTCATTGTACCTAATATAAAGAAGGTTATTAGCAGCAGGACGGCTGTTATTAACTGAAAGGTGTTATTTGCTAAAGGGAACTTTTGAGCTGCTGATCTGTAAAGTGATTTCAGTGCATAATTAGATGAGTACTATAATTTTAATGTATGCTAACTGGCTGATTTCTTTGGTGTCAAAAAAATGTTGAGTGGTTTGACCAGCTATGGGTTGATTTCCAGTCTGCACAGTAATTTTGGGTGTCTTGAAGAACTTCAGGAATATTCTCTGACAACTTACTGCATAAGGATCTTCTTTCAGGATGATTTATTTTGATAATTAGTGTTGTCCCATTAAAGGACATCGGCCCGATAAGCTGCACCATATTGCTGACTGGCTTTTGAGTGTGTCCCAGAGCTTGATGTTGGCCTGTGAGGACCCCATTGCAGCCGTCCTCCACCCTGCTTGATCTGCATCGTGTAACTTCAGCTTACGCTGTTTCACTCCTTGTCTTTTTCAGCCCTTAACTGAAGCAGATGAAGGTGAGAGGTGATTTGCACCTCCAGTGGCTTCAGGCTCTTCTGGCTCTAGCTTTTCTCCCCTTTTCTCCCCAAATCCTTGCTTTCTAGTAGGTTCCACTCCACCCAAGTCACTGTGGGTGGAACCGCGTGAGAGGTAACAACTTGAATCATGCTGGTAATTGGCCGACGTGTCTTGTTAAAGCAGAATTCTGGACGTCTGACGTCTCTTTAGCATTTTGCCTGCATAACCCCCCAATACCTATTAATACAATGACATGTTACCTGCTGGGAGGTATTACTCCAGTTAAGGAAACCTTTTCATTAATCTGTCCGCCACAGAAGTTAGATCCATGTTTTTTCCTGTTGATTGAATTATACCCCCCATCCGCCATTCTGACTCCTCACGGTGGTGACTTCAGTCACTCCGGTACTGAATGAATAGAAGCTGAGCGTGAGTAACAGTTTATACTGAGAAGATGTAAAACGGTGATGATTCATTAAAGAACTCGGAGGTAAAGTGAAAGCATGTAATTTAAGTGAGGGACATGCTTTTGACGGTCAGGAGATGCTTAAATTATGGGCTGTTTCTAGTGCTTTGGGGAAAGTTCTTTGTGGGGAAATATGGGGCGTCGATGTAGTGGTTAAGGTAGCGCATTTTCACGTTAACACTTAAGGGGATGCTGCACGTACTATTGGGGAAACAGGCACAGCTGATCTGGCATCAGTGTTTCGGAGGGGCTAAGGACTCCCTATGACTTAGAGACTGGGGGGGGGGATCCTTCTGCTGCGGGAACGGGCAATTAATCTCTCAGTGCTGGGACACAAACCATCCTGGCCTGCAAAAGTACTCCCAGGAGTCTCTGATTTTATCGCTGGCATTCTTTTGAGAAATGGAGCAGTCTGGGATACTGGAGGTCTGCCTAGGGCCCGGTCCAAAACGCAGTTTGCCGGCTCCCATCTGGACACAGAACTTGAGAGTGCTTCTGACGCGTTTTGAGATGAAGGATACCCAGGACGTTGTAAGCAGCATGGCTCCTCAGAGATGTTGTACCATAAATATGTTATCCTATTAGTCATAGCCATAGCATACTTATCCTAAGCAACTTCCTGACCATACAGGTATTTTGTTCTTCGCCTCATATACTTGTATGGTGTCAGGTATTTTAATGACTCAATCTAGGTTACTTTAGACATGACGGTACGACAGACAGGCCCCGTCTGGGAAGCCCACAAAGTTTCCACAAGTGTTCCGATAGCAGGCTTCCCAGGGTGGCATGTGGCTCTCAGCAGGTTACGTCTCTGTGTCTGTGTTCAAAAGGTCGCTGATTCAGTTCTTCTGCTTGGCAGAGTCGCCACATCTCCGCTGGGCCGAAAAATGCTCTGGGGGCACGGGGTGGACGACTGACTCTATATGTGTTTGTATGTCTTAAAAATGAGAGCGAAACGGGCTATATGAAAGGCAACACATTCCAAAGTACATATACAAAGGGAAAATAAAGCTTCATTTTAAAGTTATTCTGTTAGAGATATTGCCGACCATTAAGTCTGACCTGGCTGGTTTAAAAAAAAAAATGAAAGAAACCTCACCACTCCTTCCTGCTAATGGCTCCCCTGGTACCTGTCTGTATAACAGGAAGTGACACGGGTTACGCCCGCCTGCTGTGATCAGCCAGCATGTTTGGCACATGGTGGTGCTCTCTGCCAGAGGTCACGGCACCATCAGTCATGCAGCGAATCTGGCTTTATCCCGGCCACAGTCCAACCAAGGCCTCTAAGCTGTCCTTCAAAGCTCTTCCCTAATCGCGTATACCCGCCAGAACGAGCTCCATACAGCTCCTCGCCAATGATCACTGTTCCTCACTGGACCCGTGGCCCACCTGCCTGCTGGGACTGGAGTCATCTGCAGACCCAGGATTGTCTGAGGGGGGCCGGTCTTTGGCCACATCAGGCCAGGTGGCCTGGTTACAGGATGATGTGGTTCTTTTGTAGCTGTTTTCTGAAGATGCTCCCCTTGGCTGCTGTCCCTGTCGTCTGCTCTTTGGAGAATGATCCTCCATGCAGTTGAGGTTGGGTCATGGCTTGGCTTTTTTCCCCATTACTCACAATCATCCCTTTTTCCCTTAGGTCTCTACCGGTGATGCCTTTGTACTTTGCCAAATTGTCTTGTTGACCTGGGTGATGCCGGGACAGGAGGACATAGGGGCCAGCTGAGCAAGGAGACTTTAATTCGGACCAAAGAGACCCTATTGTCAGCCTGAATGGGGACACGCTCACTCTCCTATTTGGTCCCAGTGCTGTCTTGGACCTTTTCTTATCAGTCCCTGGTGCATTATGTGACATTTATCTTTTAAGATATGACCTTTCCTTTCATATGCTTTTAAAATGGCTGCCTTTTTCCTGATATGGCCAGGCAGCCCTTGGCTTTATGGTAAATATAAAATCTCTCCTTTTGTCCAGTTTTGTTATTAGAATGCGTTTGACCTACAGTTCCTGCCCTCCTGTGCAGGCTTCTCGAATGTCACTGAATGTATAGACGCAGTCTGCCACACAGAAGCGGGGCTGTGCCCTTATAGGAAGCTTAAGACATGACAGAAGGTGGCAGGTTTAAGTCCCTGCTGGAGGTCTGCCAGCAGACACTTCAGAATTTTGCTGCAGGAGAAAGTATTAACTTCTAAGGTACTCCTGGATGCAAAAAGAAATGTCAGCTGATTTGCGGATGATAGTCTGTTCATCAAGGGAATAATAGAATGGAAATAGTTTGACGCTCGCTGTCTGAATTATGAAATGTGCATTCAGAAATTAAACATAATGAAGTTTCCGCCTCTTGACGATGGTTTCGGCTTAGATTTATTTCTAAATTAAGTTTCCCTGTGAACTGGGAATTCTAAGTATTCAGTACATGTAGCGTGTCTTCCTTTGTAATAACTAGTTTTTCGCAAATCTGCCTGATACCAGTGTTTTTAATTTGTGACGTCTTTGTGAATGCTGATTTGAACCACATTGCACAGCCCTGATTTCTGTAATAAAATGTACTTCTATATGTATTTTTTTATTCTGGAACATGATGGGCGTTTAGTAACACTAAATTTAGTCAGGGTTACTGCAGCCAGCCTGCAATATTGTCAAGGGTTCTTGACGTTTGAGTGATTTGACAAAGTGGTTTTTTTCCTCTGTTCCAGCTGCTCCTGGCTCTGATTTTATCATTTGTATCTGGATAAATATGATTGGAAACTTCCCTCATCAGGCCTCTGCTGCTCTGACATCAGGCGTTATCTGAGACTGTGGCTCCCCTGTATTAGCTGCTTATACCCTGGTTCCTGTGATGGGACCGGCTTGGTTTGGAGGGCTTTAGGGGAGGGAAACAGCTCCCAGGTCTCGATGGGATGGTGCTCTTGACCAACACATCTCACCTCCCAAAACTGATGGTGACTCTCCCGTGAATGTTTCTTGTTCTTGATTCGCGAGGTGACTGAAGTCACATGAGTACTTGTTGGCCAGTAACTGGATTTAGAAGGATATCTGGTATGGTAGTTTTAGCTCCCTAAAGTGTCCCTCTTCACAAAGCCTGCAAGACCTTAACTATGGTCCCAGCACATCTGACGCAAGTTGAGGAAATGACCGCTGCTCCCTTATCCCATTAAAGGGAAATAAAACATCCATTTGCCTTTAAGGATAGTCACCCATAAGACCTTGTTACATTGTGCTTGATTTTGTCGGTTATCCTGTCATCACCTCATTGGCGTTAGGAATGGCTGCCTAGATGGAGTCAGAGGTCTTACCTGGAGTGCAGTGGGAACATCATGCCTTTTGCCAAAGGAGTCCATTTTCTCCTAGGAATCTTTCTGCAGTTGCCTCGGAGACCCTTTCTGCTAGAGATGCACTGAAAGAGTTGTGGTGGGGTTGTGTGAGCTGTCACCTCATCTGGCAGAGACCAGGCACACTGAGCCAATGTGGAAGCGCCCTCTCCCGGTGCACCATGACTGCGTAAAAATGTCAGTTAGCCTGCCGCACAAGTTACCAGCCTCATCATCCTTTGCCAAGACGTCTGGGGTTTTGTCGGGCCGGATGTTTGGAGTTTCTCTCTGCCTCAGCTCTGTCCCACCCTCCCATGGTCTAATTCCGTCAAACACATGTGTGAGATTTCTCCTCTGAGCTGTTTCAAAGCCAGCCCTTGTTGGTCTGTCTCTGTAGAAGGAGTTTCAGCACTTCGTGTGGCCTTACACCGAGCTGCCTCAGGGATGGGGGCCCATACATCTGCTGCCTTTTACTCCTGGGCCCCTCTGCTTTTCCTGAATGCCTCCACGAGGCCTGATGACCATAGTTTTTTGGCAAATCTTCCCACTGACCCTCCAAGGACGCAGCGGCAATCTGCCATCCAGGCTTTTTATGCATAGTAATTAGCCTGGGAGTCGATGAGCTGAATCACACTCAACGCAGAGGGTCGCCAAGGGGCCAGCATCATGTTGGTCGTCAAGGTACGGGCTGGGTAAGTCCCCCGCCCACCTGACAGGACATGAGGGGCCCCTGGTCTCCATTACAGAAAGCTCGCATGTTTTCTCTTGTGGCTTGGACCCTTCCAGAGTTATAGAAATCATTTGGGAGAGAGACTAGTGAATTCTTGGCTGACGACGGCTCCGATTTCTCCCATTCCCTCCCCCCCTCCCCTCACAAAAAAAATTCCGTGCCACTTTCCTAGGTGTACTGGCCTCTAAAGGTTGGATCAGACATGGGTAGCAGGTGTCTGTAAACTGAAGTTGTTAAAAACCTGAAATTGTGTTCAAAAAAGTGTCAGTTCAGGATCCAGCAGGCCAACTGCTGTCATATGCTTGATCGATGTTCTCGACCCAGAGAATATTCAGTTACTTGCATCGGCAGAGCCTGGAGCCTTCCACGCTTTCTGAATTGCTTTGGATGAGAGCTTTAGGAAGGTGAAAAAAAACATGATGGGCCTGGCATGTGTTTATTATCATGCATCAAGTTAGCAGGCTCTGGTGCCGTACCGGTATGGTCTTGGTGGAGGCTTGCAGCCCGAGTTAGTGACATGCTTATTAAATGTCATGGGGAATCTCATCTCCTGGCCTGGGTACTTTTGGTTTCTTCATCACCCAGCTCTCATTCTGGTATGATATACAGGAAATGCACTGCCCTCTAATGGATGTGAATGGAAGGGCACTAAAGAAAAACGCTCCAGTCCTGAGCTCAGCAGGTCACTTGCTCACAAAGCCTCAGTATCATCTTTGTTAATCTGGCATGTCGTTAATTAATGTACATTATAATCGATTCCAGTTGGCTTAGTATTTTAATTAGGGTGAAGTGCGTGGCTATTCTTGCACCATGGAGTTAATTTAATATGGATTATGCCTTCGTATAAAAATTCGCTCCTGTAAGAGCAGGTCGGACAGTATTCAGAATGCTGTCACATCTGCAATCGCTGCGGAAGTTGCGTCGGGCCGGATGTTTATAGGAGCCGCTGTTGAGGAGTCCCAGTGGGAACATTATGGCGTACCCATCCTTTCCCGGCTTGCTGGGTCAGACACCTGAGTTGCTAATCGTACAAACCACGCTGGTACTGCTTGTCTGCACCATAGCCCACAAGGATGTTCTCGTAACTGAGTCGCAGCCTCTAATTGGCTTTTGCAGGCAACTGTCCTGATTCCACCCCGTGCAGCTGGACAGATAGAATTGTACCTCAAACCTATTTTCTCCTGACTTTTTTCTTCAGCTGCCGACATAAGTCATGGAGGACTGACCTGCCGGCGTCTAGCGTGGTCATCACCTTCCACAACGAGGCACGCTCAGCCTTGCTGCGCACTGTGGTCAGGTACGCCTGTATCCGCCGTGGACGACGTTTCCCGCTGTAGTTCTGCAGGAAGTGGGGTTGCCGTGGGCCCCAGCCTGCTCAAGCGGTCTCACTGCCTCTCCTCTCTGCAGTGTCCTGAAGAAAAGTCCCCCTCATCTTGTGAAAGAGATCATCCTGGTGGACGACTACAGTGACAATGGTGAGTGCCAGTCTGTCAGTCCCATCGCCCAGGGGGCATCGTGCCTGGCTGTGTTACACCAAGGACAACATGATAGTTCAGGCCTCTCTGTTTGATAAATCTGTTTGATAAATGTCATTTATAAGTCCAGCAGATATGTGTAATTAAAATACATCCAAGATGTACTGTTTGATGTGATGAATGTAACATAAAACTACAGAAAACCTGAAGTCGTAACAAGTGTTGAGAACTCCAGTCACCCAGCTGAGATATAGTCTACAGTTGCCCCGCACCTAGTGCGACCATACGTTTATGGTGACTCTCTCCTTCTGCAGCTGAGGATGGCTCCCTTCTGGGCAAGATCGAGAAAGTGAGAGTCCTCCGCAATGACCGCCGTGAAGGTGAGCGAGTATTTCAGAGAAGTTACCCTGTGAAACTTTATTATTTATCAGAGCTCAGCTGCTAGCTTTATCTGTGCCTCCACGTCTCGAATGACAATCCAGGCACTTCAGTGGCTGCCCTGGTGGCAGAAATCTGTCACTTTGTCTTGGTGAGGTAGAGAGGAGGCGCTCCCTCGAGGGAGCATCCCCGGGATGGCGGATGCGACATCCTGAACCTTTCGGGAACTTGCACCGGCGCCACCAGCGCCAACTGGGCACAGAACGTAGTGCTGCAGAGCAACGTTTATACAGGCCGGGCCTGGCTCCAACAACAGCCTCTTTCACACCGGACCAAAGTGTCAAAGGGTGTTAAATCCAGATCATAACAGTTATCGGCTCTGTCAGCCCTCGTTAATTAAAAGGGTCAGCTGGGATTAAAACTGGCATGTGCAGTCATTTCCGAAAACAGCCAGTTTTCACTTGCCATGTTTTTCCATGATTAATAATGCATATTATTAAGTGCTTTTTATATAGTAATCCATCCATCTTCTAAATGCTCATTCTGGGCTACATCCTGGATGGGATGCCAGTCCCTAACAGGGCACTCACATTAATACATCACGGGCAGTTTAGAGATGCCACTTAGCCTGACTGCATGTCTGGGGATGGCGGGGGAGACCAGAGAAGAACTCCTCCTGAGCCTCTGCCCACACAGGCCAGAGGTGGGATTCGAACCCACAACACCGCAGGCTGGACAGACAATGGAATTGCAGCTTTTCTGAGTGAATTGATAACAAAGTATAATTGCCACATGTTTTTATGTTATTCTCAGTATGTGTGTCATGCAAAGCAGTGGTGTGCTGTATGGTACCAAGTACCTAACACCACTGCATGCGCCAGCTAGCCTTTCAAGAGGAACGTGCACCTTAAAATCGTATTGTATTGTAAAATCGAATTTCTGTCTGATTCCCAGTCATGTAAACTGAATTTCCCACCAGGCCGCGCTTTCTCCAAAGCTGTGGTCTGAATATCCTCGGCTGACTCTTACTTCCCAGCCGGGTCTCTGGAAGCTGCCCTTTGCAAAGCTTGTACACGCACAAAGTGCGCATTTAGCCTGGGACATGCATAAACAAACACATCCACTTCTTACCCACAATCCCTCTGCTGGCAACAGGCAAGGGTGCTGAGGAGAAGTGAACCTGTTTTGTTGGGCACTGTATGGGGGGGGGGGTGTGGGGGGTGACTCGCAGAAAGATTAATGGAAATGTAACTCAGGAACACAATGTAATATCTCCATTTTAAATTCAAATGTCTGAGCATAAATTTGATCTTTTGTTCAACATTTTGACTCTGGTCCATGAAAAGTGAAACTGACTCCAAAACTGTGAGTTAATGCTCTCCTAGGGTAATTTGGTTGAGTTTTTCCTAATGCTGTTAAATCCATGCCTTTGCTACCTGTCTGCCTGTATTTTTCTTGCTGCAAAGTGAGTTTCCCTGAACCAGCCTGAAACAAAGGCTCTGAGCAGCTCTTGGATTGTTTCATGAATTTAACTGTCCTTTGATTGTCATTCATCAAATGTCAGCTTGAAGCAGCAGATGGTAACGGCTGACGGCATATTCAAAATGCCTGATACATCGTAGTTTTCTTGTGTCTTATGTTCCAAGAGAAAAAAGCGCTTGCAAAAAAGGCTTGCTCTGTGTTTTAATGTTAGTGGCTGCTTTTCCTTTACAAGCTAGCCAGTGTATTATCAGGTTACTGTCCTAGTGAGTGGAAGTGTCCTGGATGGCTTTCCTGCAGAGAGGAGACCTGTGACCGTCCTTGTATTCCTGCTAACTTCTCCTAGGGCTGATGCGGTCCCGGGTTCGAGGAGCTGATGCTGCCACTGCCACTGTGCTGACCTTCCTGGACAGCCACTGCGAGTGTAACGAACACTGGCTGGAGCCACTGCTTGAGCGGGTGGCTGAGGTCTGTGCCTTCCAAAAATCTCCAACCCCCCCTGATTCTTCATGCTGAGGTAGTCTATGCTACACCTAGACACACTGATTATGGCTACTGCCAATCATGGCTTCTCGAATGCTTTACCTGTGAAAGAGCGGCCTCTTCTGGTTTCGGGGGAGTTACCGTAAATTGGTGTCAGGTGTCGAGAGCCTCTTTGAATTTCCATTTGTTTGCAGGAAGCACATCTTTGAATCCAGTTTTTGCTGGGGCGAAAGAATGACAAAACTCAGCTACTTGATTAACCCAAACTTGCACCGATTGCGCACCGTGGTACTGAATGGGTTCACGCTGTACGGGAAACGCAAAGCTGTTTGGTCTTCTCTGTTATGTTTCTGAAAGAGATCTGCTCGACCTTCACTTGCCCAGTCATTTCCAAACGGAATAATCTGTGTTGTCCTGATGAGCAAATACCACCTTCAGTCATGCCGTGGGCACTTTGCTTTAATTTAATTTCTAACCCGTTGGTGTCTGAAACAGTACTAAGTTTTAGTTATCACCATTGTTACCATGTCAGCTGGGCCTCCAAGGTGGTACGTCAACTTGATGTTTACACAGATTCAGCAGCAAACAGGTTTAAACTTTTGGCCAAATGGCCGGATACTTTTTCACCAATCGCTCTCCCTTGCAGGACAGAACCAGAGTCGTCTCCCCCATTATCGACGTAATCAACATGGACAACTTCCAGTATGTCGGTGCCTCTGCAGACCTCAAAGGAGGTCAGTTGCTGTCACCACTCTCCATGCCTCTGACTCCTGTCTGTAAGCTTCCTTTTCTCAAAAGGAGCCAGCTGGACATGCGTGCAGCTGCATCAGAGGTGTGGGGGGTTCTAAAGTGTGTTGCTGCTGCCCCCCCTACAGGTTTTGACTGGAACCTGGTCTTCAAGTGGGATTACATGACTCTAGAACAGCGAAGGGCACGCCAGGGGAACCCCATCGCCCCCATCAAGTACGGCTCCTTGCTTTCGCCCCGGGGGCCTTTAGCACTGCCCGGCACCACCACGGCCAGGCCTCGCCGCCGTTCCGTTTGCTATGAAAAGGTCCAGCCAGGAGTAACCTCCCACGCTGCCTTTCCGTAAATGGCTCCTCTAAAAGGCCCAGCCATGAAGCTGATGACCATTGGTCCATATCGGGGTCACGTTGGTGACTTGCTCCTCCTTTGTGTTTTATCTCAAACTTCTGTCCCTCTGCCCCCATCAGGACACCCATGATAGCTGGGGGGCTCTTTGTCATGGACAAGGACTACTTTGAGGAGCTGGGGAAGTACGATATGATGATGGATGTGTGGGGTGGAGAGAACTTGGGTAAGCTGGTGGTAGAGGCTGCAGGAAACCGACCCTCATTCCACTGCCATACTATACGTTCGGATGACAATTATAGTTTTATTGGGGTGAATAACTGATTAGGTAACTGTTTATTTGTCCTTTTCTCTGCAGAGATCTCCTTCCGTGTGTGGCAGTGTGGAGGCAGCCTCGAGATCATCCCCTGCAGCCGTGTGGGCCACGTGTTCCGGAAGCAGCACCCCTATACCTTCCCCGGGGGTAGCGGGACTGTCTTCGCCAGGTGACTGTCAGGAGTCCTCCTGTACTGTAGGAGGAACCAACAAGTGCCACAGACATAAATGAGTTATGATGGTTATTGAGCAAATCGTGGCAACCCATGGTGTGGTGGTGTGTTGTTTATAACCTATTTGCTAAGGCCTGCTTCATAGGGGTACATCAGGTTAAACCTGACAGTGATTTTAATCCCTCCCACCACGCGTCTGAAGGGCTCTGCAGTGTCTAGTTTTGCCTTTGATTACTGTGTAAATGCAGAAAAAGAGATGAATCATTCACAGCCTTCTCCACAAACATGGGGCTGGAGTTTCTACACCAAATCTGTCAGAGAATCTTAAATTGTGGAGAAATGCCGGGATGAGATGAGTGACATGCTGATGAAAGCTGCTGAAATGTTCACATATCCGATGAAAAGCAGACCTGTGTGTGTGTTTTTTTTTTTTTTCCTTTGTCCACTAAATCTTAGGGCTGTGTTTTGAAATCAAGGGTCTGTATAGCACTTATTAAAGGATTCAGTGCTCTGATTCTCTATGGACACAAATTGTGCAGGTGCTGATGAAAATATTGGAGTAAAAACAGCTTAAATACTTCATTTGGGAGCCCTTGCTCGCTTTAATGGCAAAATGTGCATCTCAAGCTGGACAGTGGTGCTCTGCTGCCACCATGTGTCTGTATGTATAAGCGTGCGTTAATCTCATTGACTGGATAGACTTGCCTTTAGGCTTCTGCCGTAATAAGGCCCCACAGTCGGTAACGGCCCCCCACCCTCCGACAGGAATACCCGGCGAGCAGCTGAGGTGTGGATGGATGACTATAAGAACTTTTACTATGCAGCTGTACCCTCGGCCCGGAACGTCCCATATGGCAAGTAGGTGTCGTCCTCCGGGGGGGGGGGCGGGTGCACTTCAGGAGTCCCATTCTACTGGGTCCTGCCCTTTATGTCCCACCTTGAGTTTATAAACACGCACTTGCACAGACTCGTTACCGTGGGACCAAAACTCGGCCTCCATTTCTTCTGGTAGCACTGACGTCGTATCTCTGTTCACTGTCACATTTTTTGATCACGATCTTCTGTCCTGAGGTATTTCAAATGCCGCCGCTGTGGCTGTTGCTCTGTTTTAATTAGTCCTGGTGGTTATCTCTAAGATGAGCCATCACGCATGCAGATTCTAATCGGAGGCTTTCGAATCTGCGCCCCCAGCATCCAGAGCCGGCTGGAGATGAAGAAGAGGCTGGGCTGTAAGCCTTTCAAGTGGTACCTGGAGAACGTGTACCCTGAGCTGAGGTGAACACACTTTCAGATTTTATGCTGTTTTTGTTCGAATGGCAGGCACAATTCTTGCCTGGGCCAAATGCTGGGAGTGCTGGTTTTCAACCAGTATACTGCACAACACCATGTGCCAGTGGTGAGCATTCTGTAATAAGCAATGTTTTCCTTCATAATCAATAATGATTATGATGATGATAGCTGCTCCTTTTTCTCATGCTTTCATCATGTACACTGGTCCTCTGGAGCATCTGGTCATGCCAGGTTCTGCCAGGTTCTCGTGGGTTCTGCCAGGTTCTCGTGGATTCTGCCAGGTTCTCTCGGGTTCTGTCCTGCTCTCTCATTTTTGCCTGCCTCGCTGGCTCTGCTCTCTGACCCTGTCCACATCGTTCCACAGAGTTCCTGACCACCAGGACATCGCCTTTGGCGCCTTGCAGCAGGGGAGCAACTGCCTAGACACCCTGGGCCACTTTGCCGACGGCGTGGTGGGCGTGTACGAGTGCCACAATGCTGGGGGCAACCAGGTACCATTCCGTGCGCAGGTACCGTATCTAGATGTTCATTACACCAGCAGGTGTTCACTGGGTGACGTCACACCGGGGAGGCTTCCGGTAGGTGGGCACCTGCACCGGGCACTCATAGAAGAGTTGGGGATCGTCATGGCAACCAGCACCTTCCACCACAGTAACCAGGATACATACCTTTGTATGTTGTGGGGTCTGGGATGTAAAGGATATTACACTGGAGACACCGAGGCCAAACATTAGCTGCGATGTGGTGGGAGGAGCCCAGATCTAGGTTCTGTGTCTGTGTGCTTGAAAGCTGCCCCCGTCCTCTGCACAGGAATGGGCCCTGACTAAGGACAAGTCAGTCAAACACATGGACCTGTGCCTGACTGTGGTGGAGCGTGCAGCTGGCTCCCAGATCAAACTGCAGGGCTGCAGAGAAATTGATGGCAGACAGGTGAGTCTAGAAATCAGCCAGAGAATTATTAATGAGCAGTATGACTTAACGATGTACCGATAATATATCGATTTCCTCCGTAGTTTCACTTTGAATTAACATACAGTTAAAGCCCTTGAGATATTGCCAGAGTAAGTATCGGACACGGGATTGCGTGGTGTAATTCCGTGTGATTATGTTCCATCATCGGCTCGATGCGGCCTTTGGTTTAAAGAGTCACGTGACTCCCTATCTCTCAGCACCATATTGTATCCTGGGCTGCATCCAGAATCTCACACACTGCACTGAATTCAGAGAAACGCTTAATGTGACTCCCTAGTATGCAAGTACAAAACTTTGTACACTTTCCGGACGCACTACGTTACCTTTGAGCTGCTGGACTGTGACCTTTAATGACAGATGTCCTGCCTAACAACGAGTACTGAACAAACTGTATACGTCTATCAAAGCGTTCAATACGTTTATCATACTTTTTTTGATCATCTAAATTCTAATCTTAAGAATTAATACCACCATTACCGTTGCCTGCCGTGTTCAAGTTCACTTCTGACTTGCTCAGGAGTCATTTCTAGGGGATTCTGTCTAGGGGACTGAATAGTGTGTACAGTGTTTGCACTCTTTGGATCTTGTAGGGTGACATTCGGGAACTTTGTTCACTAAGTGATGCGCACTATGGTTTCGGACACGTGTGCAATTTGATTCAGCCCTGGTTTAAATCCCGGTGAATGCGCAGCAATTGTGTGGGTGTGTCCCGGACAGACGGGCCGGTCTGTTACTTACCCCATGCTGCACCTGCTGTTTGCCCTGCAGAAGTGGGAACAGATCGAGGGGAACTCCAAACTGCGGCACGTGGGGACAAACCTGTGCTTGGACAGCCGCAATGCCAGGAGTGGGGGGCTCACTGTGGAGGTATGTGGCCCCTCCCTCTCGCAGCAGTGGAAGTTCACCCTCAACCTGCAATCCTAGAGGTCACGTCCCCCCACCACGCCCACCCCCCAACAGGAAAGAGACACCATTACCAATGAAGCTTACCATATCCTGAAGACAGGGGCCCGATGCAACAGATTAACACAGCGAAAAGCCCGAGTTTGAAAAATAATAAGAGAACGTGGCAGCGTGCACGATTTCCATCCAACTATATACCTCACTGTTTGATCCCGGCCCAGCTTTTGGAGCGCTGATTTTTTTTTTTTTTTCCTGATTCAAGTGAAACGGAATAATTTCCCTTTTTCTGCTTTTAATTATTTTTAAACGTTTCTTTTCACTGCGTTACTCTGCATTCCTCGGATAAGGACTTACTGTTTTTTCATCCTATCGAATGTATTAAAAAGAAAGGAAGAGCGACATACTTTGAGATTCGGACAGTGTCAGCCCGACTTTGGAGGGGAGGGGTGGGGGCGCTGCTGCAGTGTTTTCGGTTCCGTTCCGGCTTGAACCGCTTTCTGGAAGAGCCGCCTTGGGGAGACGGACGGACGGACTCCCCGGTGCTGACACTCCCATCCAGCAGCGGTGGCGGAGTGGGGGCGCGGCCTGGGCTCGGGGTGGGTAAAGACTTACTTTTGTTGTACGAGATACACCCGACGGCACTCTGTGTAATATATTAATAAAAAAACTTAAAAACTGCTTTAAGCCAGGGTGTCGTACATCAGAGGACGGGCGAAGGTTCGGGGGGCCGGACGCTCGTGTCGCCGGGCCTCGGCGGAGTGTAGCACCGGCTGCTGCTCGGCTTCGGCATTTCTGTCCCCGAAGTCCCCTGCCGCCGTATGGGGAACGCAAACATATATTTTCACTATTATTACTATTATTGATTTACGTAAATATTACAAAAAACTTCAAAATCGGTGCATTATCTGTTAATGTTGTCGTTACTTCTGACATTAAATCGTTTCTTTAATTACGCTATGTAGAGTAATTGACTTAACTAAATATGAACTGATCCCTGTTATAATCTCTTATCTTATCTCTGACTGCTTTCGGGTTTCTTTTCCGCTTGATGTGGCTCTTGGTGATATCACTGTATCTCCACCGGCGAAGGACCTCGGCCGCACGCCTTTCACGGGGTATGAAGGACGGTGCCGGGCGCGCCGCCCGAAATGTGCAGTGTGGTCATTGTGCGCGCGCCTGTTTTACAGTCTCCTGACTTTTGTGTTTTGTTTTTTTTTTTGTTTTTTTTTTTTTGCCAGAATCGGAGGTCTAACGCTTGTAACAGAGGCAACATGCATGCATGCATACTGTCAATGCGCTGCATGTTGTGCCGCTAACTTGAGTCTTTTCCAACCTTAGCAATCTGCCTTTTTCGGTATGAATCACACTGTAAGCGAGTGCGCTGCCTTTGTGTTTCTGTATGCGACTTACGAACGGATCGCTGAAGGAGCAATGAACTGCCAAGTTACAACTCCAGCATCTGGACATCAGGAAGGAGAACATCTGTGCTGCCTTAATAGCAGAACCTTTTTAATTGTGCCGGACAGCAAGGTCCGTGGCTTCAGCGGAAGAACTCGTGGAAAACACTTCTGACAGTAGGGGAGGTTACAGCGTCGTGGAAAGTTCTTTTTGAAACAACATTGCTTAATACATGTCCGCTTACACTACTCTAAGAAACATTATATGTATATGTATCATGTTATACGTATAATGTTACGCACACATGTATGATATGTATATGGGTATTTATGCCCGACAGTTTTTTTCCTTCTTTCATGGAGGATTTCTGCATTACTTGGGCAGTCTGCGTATTGAACGGGAAACGTCAGCCCGGTTCGTCGCCGGTTTATCGCGGTTATAGATGGACTTTAATGTGTCAATCGGGCATTGCGACACGGGCTCACTTTTTTGGTGTAGCACTTTTTCAGAGTCTGCTAAAGGCTGGTATTTTTAAATGCAAATGTGGAGTCCGAAAATAACTTCTTCAGCATTTCCCTCTCGTCTGGAAATCGGAGGACAGGAGCTCTACAGAGCCTGAACATTAAGGGGACTCGGCTTAGCGGCCGCCGCTGTATGAAGAGGCCACCAGAATACCATTTCCTATGTGACCTACGTGGCGTATTCCTTTCAGTAGCTACATTGTTTCAGCCAAGCTTTTTTAGTTTGTAAAATGCTCAACAGAAAGTTTAGTTTTAATTTTTACAGGAAAAAGACCTAATTCATCAATGACAGCTACTTTGATAGTTTTTAATTGGATGAAATGTTTACATAGCACAATGTGCCAAAGTTATTTACTGTTTTATTTATACTTTCGATACATCTGTGCGAGAGGCAGTCGATGATGCAGAATACAGAAACCCATTGTTACCTGAACGAGCCGTAATATTTCATGTTTTGATTCCAGTGAAAATGAGTATTGATCACTGTAGGGAAGCGCAATCAATTATGTAAAAACAGTGTGGAGGGGACGGGAGGAGGGTTAGGAGGGGTGGGGAGGAGTTGAAAACCATGAAGCAATTGCATAATAATGGCGAAACTATCATTTATTATAATTATAAATACCTAGTCTATTAATTTTATTATATTAAATCTATAATAAAATTGTAGTAAATTCTGGTCTACTGTACAGCGCTTGTAATTGTTCTATGTTTTATAGATATGGCAGAAATGCAACTTTGAATGAGGACAAAAAATAAGTTAAATAAATGCATTTATACATAAATGTGTTGTGGTGGTCTTCTGTGTTTTCGAAGTGTGTGTCTGTGCGTGTACAAAACTGAATAAAGACAGCCAAAGAGAGTTTTTAATATGCAGGTAAGTGACTTTGGCCCCTGTGCCGCGTGTGGCAATACCGCCTGCGGCCTCAGAGTGAGCCGCCTCACTGGTGCGGTTGGCGGCCTCCTCTGCAGGAAGGCGGCAGGCGCCTGACTGTAATCTGGGCGCTGCACTTAGACAGCAAGGTACTAGATGGGTCGTTGTTTTTCTTGTTGGTACAACGGGACGCTGAGTAACAAGATGGCGATGAAAAACTGAGTTATCACTCCATTAGTCGGTTGCAGTGTCTCGTGTTCAAATGCATAAGCCTACATACAAAATAGCTCACTAGGGCATCTGCAGTATGTGTGCGGTCAAAGATTGTCATTTGCATTTTTATTTCACTTCAGAAAAAGGCAAAAATAGTAACAAAAAGAAATTCAGTCAAAAAAAAATTGTATTTTATAAAGAGGAAGGGCAGAATCACCATTTGTTATCCTTACCTAGATGTAATATCTGGTTTTAGGCCTATGTATATTGATTTATTCCAATGAAATATTTGTCTGGAATTTTGAAATGATCTAATGACATCAGAATTATATTCAAAGGTCAACCTTAGTGGTTGTGTACATGCAGTAATGGGCTTTATAGCTGGAAGTGTTGGTGATTGCTAACTTTGCCGAAAGAGCAGTCAGTGGGAGCCAAGCACGCAAGCTGATCACTGTCAGGGGGTCCGGCTGTCAGCTCTGTGTCGACCAGGACAAGTGCTGTGCACAAGTGACCACCGCTTCAGTGAACTGCTCGGATGTGGTGTGAAGGGAACACGGCAGGAGTGAAGTGTGGCGGACACAACTCTGAAATGCTCCTTCAGTAACCTGAGAGTGTTCTGGGCTTTTGTGAAGTCATCATCCTCTGGGTAGTTTTCTTTTCCAGAAGAAAGTGATGTAATCTTGGGGTTTTCTCTTGCATTCAGGGCTGATATAATCACACAATATAATCCTGGGATATCTTACAAAATACATAAATGTGCATTTAAAGTGCAAATCCATCGGATGTTACAACTCCGATCGAGGTGTTTGCACCCGACATACAAATGTCGGTCGGACCTGGGCTCTGCTAGAGGCCGGTGTGGGACCTCACAGAATTCCACAGTGAACAGACAGGATGTTGGCAGTTTCAGGCATTTCCAAGACATCTGAAAACATTTTTTATTTAATCTTGTTACAGATCAAACATCGAATTTTTGCAGTGTTGGTCAGACCTTGAAGCATTTTTGCTCATCTCAGACAACATACATACACCGTAATATTACAAGCACTTACAGCTAAAATATTTCCCTTAGACCATAATCACCATTCATATGCCCCGCCTTCCCAGTTAATCGCATCATCTTATTGGTCCATGATGATTCCCCGAACTTCCTGTCATTGCGCAGATATTTTCCCCTTGTGATTTCACATCACATGGACAATGAGGCCGCTCACATCTTTTCACAGATTTACTGGACGCGTTTAGAGTAACATCCAGTCAGGGGATGACATGGCACCAATGTTTTTATAACAAGTTCCTGCAGACGGTCATCTCAACTCCTGCCTTTCATGGTGAAATTAGTATTTTATCTCTAATAAATTATACCTTCATGCACCGATAGACAGTCAAGAAAGAGAAGAAATGTCACACACATGAAATTGGTATGACCTTTGACACCAGATCCTAAACTCAGGTTATTGCACCGATTTGATTACACAAAATCAGAACAAAAAGAAATATCATTTACACCTGCTCGTCCAGGAAGTGAGTTTTAAGACCACTGAGCAGCCCTGTTTACCTCTCTACCAGTTTCACGATGACCGATCTCTGTGCCGTGTAGGAACCCTGAGGTCAGCAAAATTTGACTCTTCTCAGTTGAAGCGCCTCACATAATCCATGCATATGTCATGTAATCGATAGTCTCGTCTTATAAAACCACTTTGTCAAATTAAATAAAGCAAATGCCTTTATAAAGCAACTTCGCTACAACCTGAAGGACCAATGGCATGAAATCTACAGCATTTCAGTCCACCTTCCATTCATGGACATTTTGTCAGTGTGTAAGGAGCTATGAGATCTGCGAGGGCTTTTAGGAAGAGACCACAGGAGACCTGCACTCAAAGCTGCCCGTTAGCAGATATGAAAATGTTCAGTAACACACCAGTCACCATAAAACATTTGGTCACTGTTTGGCAGAGACTACATTTTAAATAATTTTTTTCTCCCTGATTAATTGGGTTTGGGAAGGTGCTGTCAGGCTTGGCACTGCGATTATGGAATCCGCGTTTCTAAATAAGCCTTTGTCTCATCCAACCAATGACATCAGATTGTTTTTTTCTGGCTGGAGTATTATGGGAAAGGATGTACATGGTATGGTTTTACCTCATTCATTTAGATAATAGGAAAAGCACAAGTTCCCTTCTCCTGACTTGGTCTCATTATGCTAATGTCGGGGTGGAGCTTGCAATGCTAATGAGCTGTTTTGCGTAACACTTCTGTGTGTGTATGTGGTGTGGCCCCTCTGCCCGCTGTGTGTGTGTGTGGTCCCTCTGCCCACTGTGTGTGTGTGTGGTGTGGTCCCTCTGCCCGCTGTGTGTGTGTGTGTGGTGTGGTCCCTCTGCCCGCTGTGTGCGGTGTGGCCCCTCTGCCCTCTGTGTGTGTAGTGTGGCACCTCTGGGTATGAGTCAGATTGGATGAAGCACCTTCTGTATCCCTCTAAATCTTCCATCAGCCCACTGCTGTTTTTTGGCCCAGTACTTGGCTCAGGATGCTGAGAGATGGACAGAGAGTGAAACAAACAGAGAGCTTCAAATTTGACAACTAGTATCTATACACATGATTTTTCTGTACATCTATAGCTCATAATTACAGTTTTTTACAGTAATACACCTATTTGTGTTCATTGTGAGTCAAATGGTGAAAGACATCACACGGATTTTAACCTGAGATTTTAAAAGAAAAGTTTTTTTTTTCTGCCATTTTATACTGATTTCTTTTAGGGAGGGAATGGGGTTTGTCTCTGCCCTTTTTATGTCTGCATTTCCCCAACAGGACCTTCTTACTCATCGTCATCTTTCACAAGTTCAATAATAAGTTATATGTGAGAAATTTTCCCGTAGCTAAGTCACTACAATCTAAGCCCCTTTGGTTTTTTATATCTTGGATAATCGCACAACTGTAACTGTAACAGTAGTTATATCAGGAACAAAATGATTATGCTTCGGGTAGTTTAATGAAATTTACAAACTGCATCCAGTACACTAATCCTGTGCGTGGGTAAAACAAGTTTGTGTGGATTTTAACTACCTGTTTACTTGACTGGACAATATGAATCATTCAATGCATAAGTGAAAAGGGTCCCTTTTGGAATTACTCGAGGGACCTCTTTGTTTTCTTGTTAACAGGCTGCGACTTTTAACCGACAAAGATGTACCAATCATAGAACAAGCAGGTTACACACACAAACACTGACGGGCCGCGCAGATAGAGACTGCTTCAGAAAAATCTAAAAAACAAAACACACAGTCATGTGTGTTAACCTTAACCTAGTGACTAACTGCAGCACAAGACCATGGGTCATATATCCTGGTAATTACACCTTTGTAATGCCGACACATTGAAATACATATAGCAGTTTATGATCCACAGAGTGAGACGTTGACACCATGCTGATAGTCTGTGCAGGCTTCTTTTAAAATGCAACTTTGACTCTACCAACCTAACCTCCGTGTTGCAAATGTCCTGATTTCACAGTGTTTGCACCTCATTTAAAAAGTCTGCTTAAAGACCACCCCGGTACAGAATGCCAGGCTGGTGTCCCCTCTCTCCCCATATCTATCAATACTCTGTTCCTGCTTTGTGTGATGGACACTCGGAGACTACTGGAGCACGCCCCCAGAGGCAGCAGCGAGGCAGTATGGACAGGTTATATTCCTGATGCATTTGAATGTTACCGACTCACTTGATTTGAGAACCTACTTGATTCTTTTGTGTCAGTGCAAACGGTCCCTCACCTCAACCAGAACTGCTGGGACCTTCATGCATAAGTGCGGTCAGCTACAAGCCTTCAGGTCCACAGCCTGCTTAAACGTTATCGTGGCGATGGAGGGGGTTTGGCTTTTGGGACGTGGTCCTCAACAATACTGGCAGTAACCTTTAACATGTCGAGATGGTGTCTCTTCCCCCCCCCCCAAAATGGTCTATGTTTTGGATTTCCCAGAAGATTGCATCCATCCATTTGGGTCCAGAGCCTATCCCAGAGGCTAAGGGCGCAAGGCAGGGAACAACCCAGGATGGGGCGCCAACCCATCAGGGTACATTCGCACACAGGCAATTTGGCAACTCCAATTAACCTCAGCATGTTTTTGGACTCTGGGGGGAAGCCAGAGTACCCGGAGGACACCCCACAACGACACAGGGGGAACATGCAAACTTCATACACATGAAGACTCGAACCCTGGACCCAGTGGTGTGAGGCAGCCGTGCTAACCACTGCACCACAGGTTTAAAAAAATAATAATAAAATAGTGTGACGATGGACAGGGCTGAGCCCCAACCCCATGTAGCTGCTCGAGTGGGAGAAACCAAAGCGAGGACGGGGGGGGACGTCAAACAGCCACCTTTACTCTGCTACGAATAAGAACATAAACGAAAGTCTACAGAAGCCACGTCTTCATGCCACACCGTCGCTGTAAAGTGACTAACTCCGCATGTCGGTCGTTCATCTACTAGTTATTGTCCGATGGGTTATACTTGTCTAACGGATGTCTTGAATGCCAAACTGAGGGCAGAACTGCGGTCTTGTTAGCTCTAGGCCGGCTATAGTGTCCACCAGGCAGCTGGCACGCATCGGAATCTCTGTTGCTCCTTGTCACCATCGCCACACCCCCTTGACTGTCCATTCCAGAGGAAAACAACAGGATGCATCCAGAACATGGGATACTGCATATATATTTTTCATGTGCCGACCGTGTCAGCGGCCTTTTTGTACACTCTACACGCTACAGACATCATGCCATACGGATATTGGCTATATCCACACACTGTACAGACTGACGTGGCACCGCGTCACCGACCAAAGTTACAAAAGTCTTACTCTAATTTAAAACAAACCACCGTCACTTTAAAGCAGAACAGAATTTACATGACTCAGACATCTTCATCATGCAGCCGGCAAGGACACGATGCAACGCGTGACTTGGCGTTTTTCGGCCAGGATGTGACACCCAGGAAGAATCTTCCAGTAAGGGCGTGCTCTAGGTTCTCCTCTGGCAAGCAAAATATCGGAGGCCTGCTTCCCTGGTCTGGAACGAGTTTCCAGGTCCTCCAGAACCCGCTGGACTGCGACTTGGTGCGACAGAGGATACGGGGCTAGAGTCAGAGGCTGAGCTCTTATTGGGTGCTCAGGAAGAGCGGGCGTGAGACAGAGAGACACCGTGCGTGTGTGGCTGTGGGTGAGAGCATGCCGGAAAGTGTGTGCGGGTGTGTGCAGGTGAGCGTATGTGTGTGCAGGTGAGCATACGTGTGTGCGGGAGTGCCAGTTTCTCCTGTGCCCTCACTGGGTAGGTGAGCAGTCATCCAGGTCCAGCAGTTCCCGCACCAGGCGCTCCCCGAACTGGGCCCGGCTGTAACGCTTCACCTGATAGGCCTCCGACATCTTGTAGAGGATGTAGGCGTTGTTGATGGCGATGCTGATGGTCAGCCAGAACACCTGCTGCCACGTCTTGTTGGGCTTATGGAAAATGAAGTACCTGGAGGGAGAGAAAGCAGTGGTAACACAGCTGCCGGGGAACAGGATGTAGGATCGCTGAGGGACCCTGTACCCCAGCGAGAAAACAGCTGGTGCGGATTTACTCAGAGAATCCTTGAGCTGGAGATTCCATTTCATTGGTTCCCGTCCCAGCTACTCGCATGACAAGCTTCCCCCGTCGGCCAATGGAGACATTTGTGGCTTGCGGGAAGTTTAATTTCATTGACTATGGGTGTTCTGGCTGGGCGGAGCCTCAGCAATGATAGACACTCAGGGTGTGTCTGAAATCGCATAATTACACAGTAGGTACCAAATTTAGTCAGAATCCTTCTACTCAACTGTTAATGCAGCACAGACTGCATGCATGCATGAGAACAGTATGCATGTACAGGCAGTCCTGCTACAACGTTTATCACACCACAAATCTATTCTAACTGACTGATACATTAGTAGCCAAGTCCAATACAACACGGAATTGCATTTGTATTTGCAAGATTTTCAGTTGGCGAGATAAGCACTATGCAAAGTACAAGGAGACATGGCCTTAGCAAGAAATACCACTCCCACGCAAAAGCAGGCGCCCAAGTGAATGACTGATGTCCGACTGGCGAACGAATTGTTCTTTTGAACCAGTTCTTCTCAGCGAATCGGCTAAACCCGTTTTCAAATCTAAAAGGATCAAACTTCCTGTTGGCACCCCGGCGGCATTGTGGGATAGGGTAGTGTCCATCAGTTACACGCTTCAGAATTTCGCAGAATACAGAGGCACCTGGGTACCATTCGCCTCCTGTCTCATCCATAGTGAGGATTCGTATGCGATGCTAGCAGGACGTCCTACATTGCCCGCTACACAGTGAGCAGGAATGCGACTCTGCACGCACCCTGTCATGGTGTTTGTGGTGAGCGGGGGAGGTGTGGGCCATCACTCACTTGCTGTACTTGTCGTCGTACTTGCAGATGTAGCCCAGGTGGGCGGCGAACGCCTCCACGGCCAGCGGGCACGGGATCTGACCGCTCTTCCGCTTGATAATCACCCCTGGGATGACATGCAGGAAAAAAAGCAACGGTTACACAGGACCAAGAGTGTACCTTTGGTTTCAGCATCGGTAGGGACCAAATCAACCCCAAACCCCCCACCCCAATAAACACACACGGTACTCCCGCAATATCAATTTGGGACCCCATGTGATGCCCCAGCTTGCATGCTAACCCACCGTGAGATCCCGTTTGGCTGGTTTGTACACACCTTTCGATTTACGCCGTTCACAGAAATATCTAGAAGAAATGAACGTCCTTACTGTCAAATGGCCCCCGGGGGTGTGTGTATATCACAACTGTACAGACAGTCCCCAGGGGAGGTGGGTGGATAGTGCTGAACAGGACGACGGGGGGGATGGGCACAGACTGAACAGCATGAGTTAAGAAGCTTTGATAAGAACAAAGACTTCATTTCTGTACGTGTGGGAGTTTTGGATAAACACGTCTGTGTAGAGAAGAAACAATTCATACAAGCGAGCGGCAGCGACCGTTCCTTGCGCCTAACAATCGCATGATTCCTGTTACTTAGAGGAGAGACTGACTGACCTGAGGTATGTTACAGTCTGAAAAATGAAAAAACCAAGCCAGATAAAACTCTGCGCCCCGGTTAAGTCTGCGTAGGTGGACAGAGTCACCTGCGGCCTGCGAGTCTTATCTTTTGGAGCAGAGCTGTCCACGGCGGGCGCTCTCGCTTGCCCAGTGATTATTTATGGGCACATTAAGGAGTCACCACCGGGGGCAGCGGCACGATAACCAGCAGGTATGCCCATCGCCGGAATGCAGGCCGCACCGAGACTGCAGAGTGTAGCCACAAACCCAACAGCGCAGTCTGGTGAAGGTATCGCCAACAGCAGAGAATGAAGGCAGAACATTTACCATGGCTGTAATATAAATCACCATGCAAAAGTAAAACTGGGTAGCTGGGCTATTACTGTGCATTCACTATCCTCACACGGTCCAGTTTTAAAAGTGAATGAGCTCCAGGCCCTTTCCATATAGGGTATGTTGAGGATCACTCATTCACACGCTACAGTAGGATATAAAGCAAATGTTTAAATGGTGACCTTTTTCTTGCTGAAAATGGTCCCAATGTTTAATTCATGCACCGCCCCCCCCACCCTCCGAATGATAAATGTGCTGGACATTCCCCTCCATCTTCTGCCAGATTTGAATCTCGAATGTCCCCCTTTGACATCTCGGGGCTCCTTTCTGCAGTCTCCACAAACAGCGCTAACACACTGGAACGCCGTGCGTGAAAGCCAGCTTTATTCCCGGTCCATGTCGGAGAAAAGGGGGAGGGGCTTGTCATCATATGCAGGCGTGTCAAATCATGCGAATCCTGCTCTAACCAACAGGGGTTATATAAAATACGCAATGGCCATGGTGTGACCTGATATGAAAAAGACAAAATGTTGTTATCATGAAATCTGCCTCAGATCAACGTTATTGGAAAGGAAGTACTGTTCAAAAACTTTCGGTATTAAAACTTCACTTTGAAAGTGTGATTCTTAGATGCGCACATTAGTAGCTAAGATCAGAAGCCCCTGTCTCTTAACGACCGGAGGGATAGTGACACCCCCCCCCCCCCAACTGTAATCAGACTATCCTGACTTTTTGCTCAATCGCTTGACATGAGCACCTTCGACTGGCTAAAGTGAGGGTGGCTGGGGGCCCCCGGGAGACATAGGTAATGTCCTCGCATGGTGAATAACTGACAGGTTATAATAAACCTACCGGGTGCCACACAGTGAAACACAAACACCAGGTTAATATTAAACCAAGCCTCATGCCCTGAGATAGTATGTAAAAGCAGCTCTGAGAAGATGATAGGCTGTTATCAGACAGGAGCCTCCTCTACCGCGCAGAGGGAATTTTACACGTGCATGCATTAGTGACTCAATTTACCCAGAAACCCTTTCAGCTCCACTCCTGCTTTGTACACTGTAACCTCAGAGTCAGCTGAAATAGCCTCGGCTTGCTTGCATCACACACACAAACGGCCCACGAGACCGGAAGTGCCGCTTACGACCTGTGACACCGTGGGGGCCGCTTACGACCTGTGACACCGTGGGGGCCGCTTACGACCTGTGACACCGTGGGGGCCGCTTACGATCTGCGGCTCACACAGACCTGCCTGGAAAACTGGCTTCCTGACGGACTCTGACTATGAGCTCCGTTCACACCCCGCTTGTGTTACAGTAGCCTTATTCCCCGCGGGTTCTATAATGCCGACCTGCCCGGAGGGTCAGGCACCCAAACCTCGGATCCCCACAGGCTCTGCTCCTCTCTGTTGTGTGAGACGGGCCTCACCTTCCCTTGTGGGCGAGTAGGCGTTTGTCAGGAATCGGAAGTGGCCCTTGTTGTACCAGCTGATGAGGGACATGTCACCGTTCATCTTGATGCGCGACTGTCCGCGCTGTGGTGGGGCACCGGCCGTCAACAGCATAGACTGCGGAAGGCCTGTACAGTCGCTCTTCCTGGAGCTCAGCAGACCACAGCAGTAGATGCCTGTGTGGACAGGTCGGCAGTGAGCCTCAGCACCAGCCTGCGCAAAGAGGATCCATGGGCGAGGGGCCACTGTTTCCTGGAGGACTCAATTAACGGTGGAACAGGGGAAGCAATATTCTGCTGCACAATAATGGTTGCCCTTAACGCCAACAGTGCTGACTGTCTTTGAGCGACACCTGGGACTCTTGTAGCTCCTTTATTCTCTACATGTGTGTATTACCCTGCGCTACATCTACTGTAAGTGTGTGTGTGTGTGAGAGTGAGTGAATAAAGGCCTTTACCCTTATCCTTCGTGGCATGTAAACAAATGAGGCTCTCCGTAATGTGGCAGGTGGCACAAGGAGCCGACTTGTCGTTCGGAAAGGACTTTAGAAGGACGGCCGACGGCGGAGTTTCTAATTAAGGTGAGCCTGCCCCCCACCCCCCACCACACGGCTGGCAGATGCCGAGGCTGATCGGAACCATCTTCGCAGAGCGTGAGATTGATCCTGCCGGGAGCGAGATGCGCAGGGAGGCAAACTTTCATGATGAGATACAAACTCAATTTCTCTGTCTCATCCAGAGGACGTTGCTAGAGGATGGACAGCGATCTCCATGGTGGATGAAGATCTGGATTACTGAATGGTGGACAGCATAGATGTGGAGGCTCAGCAGGGCCATAATGTGACATACTGCGGCTGGCCAGAAGGGGCGGTCCGTACCCTGCTTTTGAAACTCCTGGAAGAGGTTCAGGCTGGTGATGCTGGGGCCTGTGAAGATGATGGCGTTCTGAGCTGTAAGGTTCTGGCAGAGCTGCCGGGCCACCAGACTGTGGAGCTGTGGCTTGTGCTTCAGCGTGTCCAGCCCGTCTGGACCCAGGCCCTCCTTCAGGTGGACATAGATCTGAGGAACACAAGGAGGAATAAGATGAGAAGGTTCTGGGATCACTGATGGCCTTCGGAGAGATATGACTGGTATTTATTCTGAGAAATATACAGCAAACAAGCACGGTCTGGGCTTTTATCAAAAGCCTTATGCACAGCTTACATTTCTATTCATTAACACCAGGGTTTCCCAATCCGGTCCTCGGGGACTCACAGACAGTCCATGTTTTTGCTCCTACGGGGAGCTGGGAGGGAGCAAAAACATGGACCGTCTGCGGATCTGAGGACCGGGTTGGGAAACACCAACACCGTTGAAAATATACTAAAATAATCTGCTCTAAAAGTTAGGTAGTGGCTAGTAACAGCCAGCTCTAGTTCCTGTTACGCCACCTGCTAGCCCAAAGGAAAATGTCAATGGAAAACAAATCTGTTAACAGCATCCCTGCTTGTGCGGCCGTACTGCCTAACGCAACTCGTGTGTGGACTTTATTTACAAGCTGATTATTTTAAATCCATAGTTTACCAAAGAGCGCTTCTTGGAGTCTGCTTCCTAATCAGGGGCAATACACATGCTGCTTGTTAACATCATTATACAGGTGCTAATTATCCATTTGTTAATCAGGTGTTTCATCATCCTCCAGCTACTTTGTTCTAATTGGAAGGATTTTAGAATCAGCTCCATTTCATTTGTTTCCCAGCGATTGGCGGTGACAGGCGGCTCTTTCAAGGTCACCTGCTTTGGATAAAGTAGGGTTAGGCAGTCCCTGGAGCGACAGGGGGTTAAAGGCCTTGCCCAGGGGCCCAACAGCTAAATCACCCAGCTGTCCCTGGGTTGGTGACCTTGCAGTCAGAGGCACAGAATCGCGACCTGCTGAGCCACATACCGCCACCCCAACCCTGCCCGTTCTGTGTGATCAGAGCATAACAGAGTAGCCGTGAAGATACTTTCCATTGTTAAATACCTCTGCCATCACAGGGCAGATGCTAATAATGGCCAGGGCCAAGAATAAAAAAATCACTCGGAAACCCCACCCGCCTACCATTAATTCATTAATGGGGGGGTTGTATGGCTTTTTATTTCCCGACTGGGGAGGTGGGGGGGAGCTATTTGGCCACATGCCCTCAGTTCCCCACCCTAAACAGCTTCCTGATACACACAATGTTGCCGTGGTTACGCCCCTCCATCTGCACCTTTTATATGTTCATAGACTCTTCATAGAATCTGTGGGTCTGAGGACAGTTTCAGTTTGCTATTTGTGCTCGGAGTCCAAGAGGCCGCCAGGCCCTACTGCAATCACCGGTGGTGGGGGGCATCACCATGCAGAAAGCTCCCGCACCTTCCCTGCAAGCCCCCATATTCCCATCACAAGCTTCAGGCCGGAGCTGGAATGTATCCATCTGCCTGGAGTCTGACCACAGTCTGTAGGGACGATCTCATCGGCCATGATGTACAGGGTCATTCTCAACCTCACAACAGCGCCCCCTCCTGCGCTGAATCACGCATTCCTCTGATTCATACACTGTTCCTACTCCAGGCACGAAGCTTTGTATGTAAATGTGAGCACGCAAATTGCATTGAGCAATGGTGACTGTTTGCCTTAACCATGGTTCTGCCTCTAGGGGGAGCTTGTGAGCACCCCGCCCCCTGAATGGCCCCCACCTGGCAGATGAACCCTGTGGAGGTGCACTGGCGCACCCACAGGCTGAATTTCCGTTTCTTCCTCTTGCGTGTCTCCCTCTCGGTGCAGGTGGTGATGAAGACCGGGTCCTCGTCGATCAGGGGCTCATGCAGCACCTGGCAGGATGCAGAAGAGCACAGACCTTCAACCTCATTGACCATTTACTTTAACCGATATGCCCCCTTGTGGTTATCTAGTAAACAGTTCCAAGTGTCACTTCCTGGTGTGGCTTTGTTGTTTTTGAGGTGTAATGACCTTGGAGGCCCCAGACAACTGCATAGTTTGAGTCGTGGTAAACACCATCCCTGTTAGTGCTTCCCCTTAGTTTAGACCAGTGTTTCTGCAGACGGTGCACATTTTTGCTCCCTCCCAGCTCCCAGTAGGGAGCAAAAAAGTGACCTGTCTGGCAGGGAGCTGGGAGTGAGCAAAAATGTGGACCGTCTGTGGGTCCCCGAGGACCGGGTTGGAAAACGCTGGTCTAGACAAGTGCTTGTGAAAGTGGAGCCATTTGTAGGATGCAAATACCGTACGTTAATATTCATATATGCTAAAGGATTTCCTTCGTCTTATAGCAGGCTGCACAGTCAGGCATTCACACTGAAATGAGAAACCTTCTGATAATTAGCAGAGCGCATACATTTTATTCTTGACACACTGTGGCCATAAATGGGAAGAGATGCATCTCCTTGGAGACCTGGGATGTCCTGTTTTTTCTGAAAACAAGGTTTGTATAGCGCAATCTCCTTTCATAAGGAAACTGTTCAGCCAGTTAAAACTTCATATCTTTTTTTAAGGTGGAATTTGAGCTGATACCACCTTGGTTTGGCGCTATATAGAGTAAATAAGACAGCAAAGTCCCAGGAAGGACGGGGGGGGGGCCGTGAGGACGGGTTCCAATACAACACAGCCTGCGTGTGACGATCTGTCTGCAGCGACTGTCACTGAGTCACCCACGGGCTGCGAGGAGCCTGAGTCAGTCCTCCATCTGGGGGGGGTGTGTGCGTGTATGCATGAGTGCTTGTGTATGTGGGTTATGAAATGCGTGCTTGTCCTCAATGCTGAGACCATCCCCCCATGCAAGGTGCCACTCACAACACCCTGCCATGTGATCTCGTAGGGGGTCCTCAATAGCAGATGTCGGCTGCCCCGCGCGCTGCCAGTCTGCATGCACTCACCAACATGGCGGAGAGACCTGTAACCATGCATGCTGAAGGAGGCACAGTTGGTGATCACAGTTAGCTGCACCATCCCTAGTAACTGTGAAACAGGGCGGTGGTGGCGTGGCCTAGCCTCATGGAGTAGCTTTACTAGTTTTGTTATGGTGCGTGGATACAGTCTCCCAGAGAAGAGCAGGGCGCCGTGCAGCATCATGGCAACACGCTCCGAGCTTTAACCTAACTTAGCGTGACGAGTCACTTCCCCAGGAATGGCCCATGAGGCTGGGGTGCCCTTTCTCTGGCAGGCTGGCCGGCTCTGGCGACCGGCAGGCCTCCCACGGGCCTGTGGCATGGCTTTAGGCACAGATGGGATCTCGTGGGTCTCTGGCGTATGTTTATGAGGACAGCACAGACAAACACGAAGCCCAGCTGCTTAGCTATCATGTCTACGGTCCTCGTATCAACCGTGTTTACAGGGTCAAATATCAGCTGCCTGGCTTTAAAGCTTAACGGCCACCTTCGAGCAGAAACTGCCAGCTCTACAGTCGCACATTTAACTCCCTACACACTCCCACACTCTGACACCCCCGCAGCTAACAGACATAGCTCCCAAACGGGAGTGGCACACAGTAAATCACAGTCACGCTCACAACGACGTGATAATTTACAGGACTACGGACGATCACGCGTGCTGATCGCAGTGTAACATTTGTAAAAACACACTTTCAGAAAGGGTCATTCCAACAATAAACACCACATAATTAGTCACCCCTGATATATAAATATCAACAGCATTTAACTGCGAAATTTCATCTCATTGTGTCTTGTTATTATTTCAGGTTGGCCATGAATTACCGCCTCCTGGTCATGTGACGTCTGTGGCTGAGAAGGACCAGGTATGTTCAAACTCATCTGCGATGCATATTTAAAATCCTCGGGAAAAAGGCTTAGCGCACGTCGTCTCCTGGTGGCAAACTGCCCTCAGCTCACCTTGCTTGGGGCTCCAAACTGTCTGGATCATTTTTACCTGCTCAGACAGGGCAGATGAGCGAGGGTGAAGGGAGTTTTGCTGTCTGATTTAATTTCTGACCTCTGGACTGTTGTTTAAAGCGCCCCCTTAAGCGCCCTACATACCCCCCCCCCCCCCCCCCCGGGACCTCCCCTGTCTGGTGAACGATGGTTCAAAATATGGGTGCCAAGTAAGTTTTAAAAATTATATATACAGGGGGGATAATCGCAGAAGATGATGTCATGGGGGAGGGGGGTTGAGTTTAGGAGCCCCCCCTACATGTCGGGATGGGGGGGGGCAACCTCTGAACACAATTTACACGCATCATTCCGTTACAGTTATGGAGAGTTATGGAGCTGACCGTCTGCCGTGTAAAAACCAATTAGGACAAAAGCATCAACAGCTGGACGAGGTCTGTCTGGGGCTATTAGCACGTCCACCGAGTTCAAACAGGGATGTTCTGACAGAGAATTTAAAAGTATGATATAAAACAGTATATCAAAAATATATAACATACAATTATGTGTATATATATAAAATACATGACCCTAAAATTTTATGTCTATACATTCTGAAAGTGAAGAACAGTATCCTCAGACGATTTATGATAAACACCACTATTCTGTGAGATTTTATGCGATTTATATGAGAATTTTCTTTCAAAATATTGGATTTGAGTAGATAGAGTATTTTTTGAAACCTGCATCCACTCTGTGTAAGAGGAAAGCAGTGACCTCCTGGACAGGAAATGTCTGAGCCCTGAAACTAAAAATGCAGCTTCAGCTCCCCATAGAACAAGCTGCCACTTTAGGAGCAAAATCGTCAACAACGACCACAGCAGTCACCAGGTGTGAGACTGTAGCACTGCCGCCAAATCAATAATAAATAACTAGTTAATTATATGCATAATCCTGGCATTCAGCATGTTTACACACAGTCATCATTTTTATTTTTATTTTTAGGGGGGGGTGGTATCAGGTCTGTCTCGGACAGACGGAGGGGGCCTCCCTCACCTGCGTCTGCGAGGGCCGGAAGGTGCAGGCCAATGCCTGCTGTAGGCAATCCAGGAAGGGCTGGATCTTGTAGAGGCCTTGGCTGCCCTGACTGGAGCGAAAGGCCACCACGTGGAAGTACTTGAGGATCTTCTCGAAGCGAGTCTGGCTCATGCGCGGCGCAATGCTGCGGTTACCGAAGAAGCCGCCGCTCCAGATGCTGAGCACGGACTCACAGCGGTGCACGCCGGTGGAGCAGACAAAGCCCAGGAAAGCGCGCATCTCCTGCGCCGTCACGGGGCGCCAGCCGTCCTCGCTGCCAAAACGCTCCTGGTACTTCTTGGCATACATGTTGGTCTGCATCACCATGTTCTGGATGGCATTGTCGGGCACGAAGAGCTGGAAGAAGTCGATGGCCGTGGCCGTGGCTGGCATGCGTTGCGTGGGGCCTGCACACAGAGGAACATGCACACGCAGACACGAGATCAACGTTCACGACGACAGACCCGCTTCAGCTAATCTGGCAAGTTAAGTCAAGGCTCCTTGCTTTATGATATTTCGACATTTACGACATTCAGGAGTCAACTGTGAATTGTGGATCGTTCTCAGGCTAGCGATATGTCGTACAATACGGTCTACTGATGCTGGGCAATGGCAGCCTCCACACAGCTACTCTTCCTGTCTCTAGCGATCACGAGCATAAACATCTCATACCGTGCTTAACAACATATCGTTAGAGGACCAATTAGTTTCTGTTAAATGTTCTGCTAACTGAAAATCCGTTAACGTTTTTTCACAGGTAAAGTAAGTGAAGTTGAATATTGAAAAACGTTAGTAAATCCTAAAATCACACACATTTGTTTTGGTCTATTGTGAGTGTGTCTGCGACAGTCTGTCACGCTGTTGGCTGATAACATGTAAACACAAAACGTGATTGGTTGATAACTTGCCATATTTATGGTGGTCTGGGCTAACTGTGAGTGAACAAATATAAAGTCTATTTTAACTAGGGTACCCTGAACTAAGCGGACTTTAGCTCAGACTACCTTAAATACAAGTTATCCAGCTAAGCAAGAAATCCTGCTTTGACCCTTGGTTATTTTCCTTTATTTTCCATGTTCTGATTGACAGAGCTATAGACCAATAAAGAGCTCAGACCCTTTTTTCTAGTTCTGGGTAAACGGTGCCGTGTTTGTTGCCCCCAAGTGGCTTCACTGAGGGCAAAATGTCAGCATGAGCCAGTTGCAGAATAGGACTCCGCCGACAAAAACACTTCTCTCTCGCAAAGAGAGTATCATTGAAAGAAAATTTATTCCGGAGACTCTACAGAATCCAATGATCCCCATTTGGCTAAGTGCTAAACATCCCCAGGTACTCACTCCAGCCCTACGGAACTAAATTTATTAAACAGGTTAGAATTTCAGCTGTTCAAGTATGTTTTTAGAAGTTTCAGAGCCCAAAACCAAACCAAAGCTAAACTCATATAATAAGTTAGTGGTTCTCGTTAGCTTCTGCCAAATTTTTGTCAACGTTTCTCAGTTAAGTGTTATCAAATTTAACTTTGGAGTTAGCGGATATCACACCTAACTTTTCCGTTAGCTGTGCCCACCATTGATTGTCACCCCAGCTACGTACAGAACACAGTGAAGCAAAATAACATTCCTCTGGACCCAGGGCGCAGCATTCATGACAGGACAGACATTACAGTGTTACAGACAGAGTTTGTGGCATCATTTACACATCGCAAAACAAGCCTGTACAATTATCAGTAATTTAAGGGAAGGGGAGCTGTGTAACACTAATCCTTCCACAGGATATCGCCTGCAGAACGTCACGGGGACACTGACTGACCCGAGAGAACCAGGAGAGGAGTCTGAGGGGGTTAAAATGCAGGAAGAGGTGGACCATTTACAGTTGCTCTCTCAGCGAAATCCGGCTGATGTGGACCAGCGTGAACACGGTTTCTCCGAGGAGGCGTCACCTTGCGCGCCACTCGGGCTCGAAACGCAACACAAAAGCCAAACTGAAGACATCTCTGTATCTAAAATGGGACGTTGTGGCAGCTCTCTGCGGGCCCCTCCTTTGACCAGAAGCTGCCAACCGATCAAGGTTGTAGGACAAGGATGTGACACCCGGGTCCCTCTCCGCTGGCGCTGGGGAAGACATTAGTCACGCCCCAGCGCTAACCTGACACACGCTCACGCGCTTCACGGGGACTCTTCGCAGGTAGAAATTATGCTGAAATTGTGTTTTCAAGCACAGCTACCAAAAAAGCGATTCATTTAATAACTGGAAACCGATTTGAACTTAATCCACACGTTTTCGGAAGAAGGAAAAAAATTCTCTGAACCCTCCCCCGCATTACACTCCCCTGCGTGTTGCTTGATGCGTGTTGCCATGGTAACAGAATTCCCATCCCTGAAGGTGGATGCATCAGGCTGACTGGAGGATGAGCGGGATGGCTGGGCAGGTCTTTCCCTGAACTTTTTCAGTCTGTAACGTTGTTGTGTATTTCAGTCTAACGTTACTCGCAAGCCTTTTTGCTCCGAGGTCAGACGCCGGCCTCTTAAGGCCAATTCATATTTCCCTTCCCGTGCACACAAACATTATTTAGGCTTATCCTGGCCGTCACGTTGCAGCAAATAGCAAGTGGGCAAGTGTAGTGGGATCACCAAAGTATTACAAAAAATATTTTCGCACCCTGACAACTGGACTATTATTAAATTTCTACCCAAAAATCATATTTTATCACAAGAATCAAATAGTGCTTTCAGTGAGAAACATGATCGGGCAGAGGTAAATATTAAACACATTTACCGTCCAAATTGTTTGTAAGACAAAGCCGACATCAGTTAAATAGTTTTGCAAAAGTTATGTTTATACTTTTAAAAACCCTTGCGGTTATAAACCGTATCTCATCCTGCTTTTGCGTAGCTTCATTCAGACCTAGGAGACGACATCTGCCCTCTGCTGGTCTGGAGGAATATCACTATAGTACGCACGCGCCGTCCGCAACCATCCACATCCAGTCATCTGCCCTCTGCTGGTCTGGAGGAATATCACTGTAGTACGCATGCGCCGACCGCAGCCATCCGCATCCAGTCATCTGAACCTCTGCTGGTCTGGAGGAATATCACTGTAGCACACATTCGCCAACCGTGGCCATCCGCATCCTCAGTATGAACACAAGCTGCCGCACGCACAACTGTCTCCAGACCGGAAGCGCACGCAGAAAATGTAACGTATCTGCCGACCTCACTATCTGGTTAGGCCATTCCATGCAGGACAACGATTCCCCTCGTATCCACCGGTCTGACAGCTATCACCGAGAGGAGGCCACTCATGATAGGAAAACATCCTATGTTCACCTGACGCGGCACAGAGCTCCTCCATCACCATCAAACGCAGAAAAAATATGCAGATACAAAACCGGTAAGTACAGCGGCCAGCATTCCATTACCTCATTTAGCCGACACATTTATCCACAGCAACGCAGGGTCAGCCAGTGTCCTCTGAATAGCTGGGGATAAGCGGCCTGTTAAAGGACGCATCGGTAATGTTTACACTGCCAGCCACAGGATCAGAACCCATGACCTTCTGGCAATGGACAAGGATCACTAGGGATTACAGAAAAGGGTCAGCCAGTGTGCCCCTGGAGCACTCAGGGATAAGGGGCTTGTTAAAAGACCCAATGGTAATGTTTACTCTGCCAGTCCTGAAATCAGAACCCACAACCTTCTGGTGACAGGTAAGGATCACTAACCCACAGAACTCCACAACCTTCTCTACTGCCATCTGCATCAGCCTCTGCTGGAAGCATATTCTGTGTACAGATCAAAAACAATGGCAAAGCCCCCACAATATCTTACTGCCCCCCCAGGAAAGGCCACAGGGCAAGTTTGTGTCAGCAGACAAAGCACAACCCACTCTGCAGAAGATTCTGGGAGTAAGAGTGAGTTTCTGGCCACAGCCAAACTAGGCTTGAGCAGTACTAATGCGGTACACTGCAGTATTTTGCACATACTGCGTTATTTTGAAATTTGTGATTGAAATTTATCGTGTGGGACCTCTCCCCCAACTTGGCAAGTGCCAGTGTGTAACATCTGGAAGGTATGCCAGCATGCAGAGTTAGATGCCTAAGCCATACCATCTGCATATTTCTTGTCCCAAGTCATCAGGACCAAAAAATCACACCGTTGGCGTCCGACTAGCAGGTATTCGTCTGCATGCAAAGACTTTTTGCACAAACACAAGTCCTGAACCTACAGCACCAGAGATTTGAAGTCAACTTCCCTGAGTGTCAGTATGATGTAGCATAGTACTGCTACTGACCAGAAAAGGTGCTTTTTTCAAGCATGAAGGCATGATATAGTGCTGTGATGACAGACAGACTGATTCCAAAAACATACCCCTGTATCAGTGTTTTGATTAAATGCTCAGAACATACACTACTCACCAGGCAAACATCGTAACGTGTGTCCTGAACATTTCCACGTTTTTATTTGCTGGAGCATTTTTCAGAGTCCGGTGTTGTTTTGGGGTATAAATGAGGCTGAAATGTTTCACCCAGGGCTGGACTTTGAAAAACGTTTGTTCTGCCTTTGAAGCAGAGCAGGACATGCCTTACTGAGGACACAGCAGACAGTTTTATGACTTCTGTTTGATGGCCTTCTCAAAGGGACGGGACGGTGGTGCATTCACCAAAAAGCTGCCAGCTCTGTCTCCACGTATACAAAGCGGATTCAGCTACTGTTACGCTCCAGTTAAACAGGAATGTCCTTCAGATACAATGGTGGCATTTTTGCTGATAACTTTCCAGGTTGTACAGCTTCATGTGTCATTACCCCATTTTCAGGGATTCCCTTAGCTAAAGACGAATGACTCTCAGGAGACCAGAGGAATGCACAGCAAAGACATCAGGCTAATTCAAGAAAATGTGGGAATCGGCCAGGATTCTGGGGTGAAGGCGATGTTTCACATTTTGGGGGCACAACGCAAGAAGCTTTAATGTTCACGTAAAAAAGGCCACCTTATCCAGCTGTTTGGACTGTGCGCCATGAGATTCTATTACGGCTGAGACTTATTTCAACATTTAAAACACGGCTGTCAAAATAACAACTTTGCTTAATCCAAGCAAATTTTTCAGATTCATTTAAGAAGCTGCTATCTGGGTCATCATGCTGTTGGAGGACAGGGGATTGGTGACTGATATAATGGCCTTAAGCAGGGCAATTAAATAGCCAACTCTATTAAAATGACACGGCACCTTGCTAATTAATGAACAGTGAGGTGCTGGCGCCCTATTCAGGGTGACCTTAAACTTTGCTGAATCACCCCCCTCTAACTGGATAAATGGTTACTGTCAGTGGATAGATGGATGGATGGATGGATGTTTAAACCATAGTCCTACCATGATGAATTGTGAATGAGATACAGAACCGGACTTCGAATCCTGGCTGCTTGAACTCCTTCAGTTTCTGGTTCTGAGCCCATTCGTGGCCCTCAGGTCACACCTGCAGACGCCCTGCCCCCCCTGCTCCGCAGCACCCTGCCCCCGGCCTTTTCTGAAGCATATACATTAGTGCCAATTGGCATCCGTCCCGCAGAACTCTGAGCCTCACGGAGGCACCGCCGCAGATGGAGACCCATCGATTTAAAGCGACATTCCCCGGAAATCACTCGCCAGGGACACGGTCGCCCAAAACACCCGCCTGGTCCCTTTTCATCGCTGTGTTCCTCTCAGAGGCACCGACCTGTTCATCTTCCTTTTCATTTGCATGTCAGTCCCATCAGGCACTGCATGCGCCCCAGGGGCCGCCACTCCCGTCACTCTCACTGATGTGCCTCAGGCTCTCACATCCTGCCTTTTCCCCCTCACTATGTGTGTCACAGTCGCCGGATGATGACAGTAAATCCGGGAGAGCTGTGTGGGTCAGAGACGCTGTGCATGTGATCAGAAGGTCACCAGTTCAAATTCCAAGGTTGATGTCACCATTGGGCCCCTGAGCAAGGCCCTTAACCCCCCCCAACCCCCTGTCCCTGCTTTCTCAAATGTACGCTGCTCTCGATAAATGCATCTGATAAACTAAAATGTAAATCCCCATACAGTTGCTGGCATGGCGAGTCACACTCTAAAACATAAAGGCAGGATGTGTCTCACTCCCTCCAATAGAGAGACAGGATGAGTAACACCTCACAGCCAAAGCGGCAGGTTAAAGGGCCTGCAGAGGCCCCAGGCCCCGAGGCTGCTGCTGGAACGGGGCCCTTTGGCCTGAACTCACATGCAGGTGCATCCCAAACACCTACTGGCCAAGTACGCTGCCTGTCAGGGCTGCACCCCTGCCCCTGCCCCCAGGACCCACAGGCAGAGGGCACGTCACATTGGCTCTGGTCTCCGGGGGACAGACCACAGGAGAGAGCTCTGTTCCCCCTCTGATTGGCACAGAGGGCTGTGAACCCACACCCAGTCGCATTAACACCGCAGGCGTAAAACGCCAGGTGACCAGAACTCCACCGTATTGCTGTGATACTCTGTGCTCATTAAGGTCATTAAAGGATTCGGCAGACATGGTTCTATGATCGATGGTACGAGAACGTTGTAGTGCGACATAAAAGTACTATCCATGAGAAGCGTTACTGGGTACACGTCAATCAAGCCCAAAAACCCAACAGCATGAAAAGCACATTCCGGGTAACATCCCTGTCATCCGAGCCTGAGAATACAAACGCTCTTCTACCTCCTGTTGAAGGACAGTGCAGGATTCGGGGAACTTGTCCTCACACGTCTTTAATGGGCTGACAGATGCCCAAACAACAGGTTTGCCTCACAGTCTGTCAGAAGGCCCTGCACATTATTGGCTGCCTGGGGTTCTGTCTGGGTCGAGAGCATGCGGAGAGTGTGTATGAACACCACACACCGACTGTGACGTGCAGGACAGCTACCGCTACAGCCGCCCGGGCAGGCACCTCAGGAGGCTGCATCCTGCTCTTCTCGACAGTGTAAAGGACACAAAAACACCCTCATCTACCCTATAGCAAAAAGAGTTCACCCAAAAAGGAGGAAAACCACCCTGCGTTTATTTAGTCATCAAGGTAACCATCTGTTAGTCTGTGCCAGAGTCACTCTCAAAGCGCTTAGGGCGCCGGGCGGTTAATCAGCAAAGAGGCCCCAGGTCACTCTTCATGGTGCGCGGTAATCGCTCTGGCGCGCGCCATGCTGCCTGGGGCGGCATGGGGGAGATAGTGAGATTTTATTTCTATGATGCCTGCAGTTCGGACACGGGTGGAGGATCAGCCTCACAGCAGGGGCTGCCTCGGTTAAATTTGTGGGTTCTTGGTAAACTGTCACGAATTTTGCATGATCGATCACCCATTAGCAAAAGGGGCACTGGGTAAGATTTGCTGGCACCCTGCAGTGATGGGTTTGGGGGGCAGTACGGAGCAGGCATGACGATATGGGCGCCTAAAAAACGCCGGAGCAGTCCGGTCTGGATTTTGGTTTCCAGATGACTGTCACACGCACATTTGTCAGCTTGTAATGTTATCATGAAGTTTCCATTAAAGGTCCGCGGTGGCACCCAGGCGGACGGGCCTCGCTTTGCCAAAGCGCATGTCTGCCGCCCCGTGTAGGGCATTTTGTCATAAAAATTAAACATTCATGTACATTTTCTCTAATATGTTTTTTTATCAGTCATGCATTCTTTGTATTTAAAACCAAATCCATGTACATAAAAAAGACTACGCTTTTGGTTTTCTTAGGAAATACAGGGAAAGGCGACTGGGAATTAATTAAACTGTACCATCCGTGACGGATATTTTTAACCACGTTCACCGCTGGTATTTTTAGTGGGGAGTGGGGAGCCCCCACACCTCCAAGGTCCGCAGATAAAAACCTAATCACAGTCATACATAAACCGCCGCACGTGGCTGTTTCTCCGGCACAGGACGCCGGTGCTTAACGCAAAAGTGTCAGTCTAGTCGGATCTATCAGCGTCACACACACACACACACACACACACCTACCCTACATAGGCGTCTCATATGGGCTATTTAATAGCCGTAGCACATCAATCCCAACACCAAAGCAGCAGGACAGCGGAGACACGCGCCTCTGTAATAAGGTCCTTATTTATGTTACACCATCCCTTTCGCTTTCATGCACGTTCCGCACACTCTGCAAGGCAAAGCCGCGGTAGCGTCCAAGCGCACACCGGTGAAGCCGCTCCTCTCATTGGGGTCTTTCTTTATACCGTAATGCAACTTTACCGAGGCGATGGAGGGAGGAATATTAGCCCAGGCACTAAAAATGGGCTATTTAGGGCCATATTTATGAATTATTAAAAGAAAGCGTGTATAAATATCTTACTGCCCATTGGCTCGCTTGCATGCACGCACGCACCTGCTTCCTTAAACCCGAAATAACCGCACGATGCGTGCTGTCTGACTAATGGCTTTTACCAGTTAATATCTGATCACGTCATTGTATCTGAAACGGATTCCTTAAACCGACATACCACATGTCCCCTTGTAGGAGGGGACCGTAATGTCTCGAAGGGTATCGTTCCAGCCCTCCTCTTCCAGGGAATTGGGTCCCGACGCTCCGGGATGGTTGCCTCCAACATCGCAGATCCTAACGTCGTCGGCGTTGTTCTCCGAGGTGTAGTTATCCGAGTTGGAGTCCCCGGAAGTGCTGTAGAAGGGGTTCTCGCTGCTGTCATCCCCCGATTCCCCAAACACATCGTCCGAGATCTGCAGGCTCTCGTAACGGGAGCGGGCCGCCTCCAGGGGTGACAGTGTCTTCCTCTCGCACTCCGCCATCGCCCGTTACTGCCGCCGGGAAAGGGGGCGAAGCTGAGGACGCCGCCGGTACCGCTCCAGGAAAAGAAAAAAGGACAAAGAAAGAAAAAACAAAAAACCAAGCCGTTCACACCTTACCCACACACTCCAACAGTTTGATGTCCCTACCCTTGCGCACTGATGACGCCCATGTAGGAGAATAATCCTCCTCCAGTAGGCGATTTACGGGAGCAGAGCTGTTCCTTTCAAGGGGTACCGAATTTTCCCCTGAGATGTCCAGCAGAAAAAAAAATCAATATTATTATCATGCAGTCCCACATCGGGGATGGGCGAAGTGTTCTTACTAGAGGCGATTCATTAAAGCCCGTCGCATCTCCGCCGATCAGCTGACCCGGCTCTTCTACTGCTGTCCAATGGCACGGATGCCTGATATAAACGTCAAATGCACGGACGCGCATCTGAATGCATGCACACACCGCCGCGCACACGCATGCGATTCGCCAGCTTCCTCCCTATTTCCATTCTGAGACCAATTATTATTTTTTTTTCTTTAATAAATCACAAATAATTTCAGTGTAAGCAACACGCATACGGAATTCAAGCTGCAATCACAGATGTTTTGCAAATTTGGCCATTTTTTTCAATAGTTTCGTTGTAAATGTACAATGACAAAAAACGATTCTGATCTATTTCAGTTACGGATTCGCTTCTCTAAATAACAGGATAGAGACAAATGTCCTGATTAAAAAAAAAAACATTGTGCAGTTATCATAAAGGAGTTCCATCCCAAACACGCGTAACAGAAGAAAAATATTTATATGACAATTACTATCAATAGCAATACAACCAGTATGATGCATTAAGCCTATACATATTATGTAGATATAGGCTATACAATACTAGTTCGTTAAGAAGCGCAAATCCAATTACCAGATGTAGATGACCATGTTTCTTGAAATATTTAGTGAGTCAGCGATACCGGATATATAATTAAATTGGAGCTACATTAAATAATTACACCGGTTTTCCAAGAAGTTTGTTCGTGCGGTTGTCATGTTGCTTGGCGACCTCTAGGTGACGCTACGCGTTTTTCTCGGGTTCAGATCACAATACACACACTCTCTATGGTGCTGTCTAGTGCCATGTTGGCGGAAGTGTTCGCGTCTACTGAGTTCCGAATTCTGTCAGTTGGAATAATGGAGTAGTTTTTAAATATCATTTCGTGTATTTTAAGCGTTTTTTTTGTCATTTAAGACGCGCGTATATTTAAGATGAATCTTCCGAAGGGGCCAGAGGCTTTGTGTTTTGACAAAGATGTGTTCATGAAGGTAAGAAAGTCTCTCTGAACGAGCCCCGTCGGACTCCGGTTGGCTGTTCGGTCCTTCGTCTACTTTGACAGCAGGATGGGTCAATAAGGAAACGCACAAACTTTAATTTATGGCTTTGCAATGCTTAGCATTAATACCTGCTCTTTAGCGAAACTTTTGGAATGCCTTTTAAAGCGTCCTGGTTTATTCATTTCCATTCAGTTTGCATTTTAGTTGTAACTGCATTTTAACTAGTAGCTGGGTATCAGCTGGCCTTTAACGTTCTTGCATGTTTCCTGTCTGTCAGCCTAATTACTATTTTATTAAAGCATTTTTAGCTAGTTCACTGAATGACTTACCAAGTTTCAGCCCGGTTTGCGTATGCTGAAGTTGCAGGACCATTCAGACGAATTGTTAAATTTGCTTTGTAGGTAAAGCTAATCGTGGTTATCAGCATCTTACTAGGTATGGCTGAGGGATATTCATATTATTTTTCTCTGCTCATCATTTTGTGGATAATATATTTGTGTGTGATCTTGTCCTGTACCGCCTGGTTCCTTTAACACCAAGTTGCTGTTAACCAGCACTTTCTAATTGAAATATTCCGTTTCCTCTGTGCTGTACCCAATATTATCAGAAAATGTAAGCTTGTACTCTTTTTATTAGAATACCTAAGCTACCTGTGCCGTTGTTTAAAATAAAATGCCTCCTTGCTCAAAAAGAGATCTTGTAGTTTTGTTCCTGTTAAAGGTTACAGTCTCCTAGTTTTTGTTTGGTAACTTGTCCTGTTAAATATTGGTCTTGCGGCTTTGGAGCCCTTTTCCTTGCCTCCTGCTAGACTCTGTTTCTCGTGCTTCTGGGCAGGATGACTTCAATGTGGATCACTTTGTGGCGGAGTGCCGGAAGCGGGTGCAGCTGGAGGAGATGCGGGAGGACCTGGAGCTCTACTACAAGCTCCTCAAGACGGCCATGGTGGAGCTCATCAACAAGGATTACGCAGACTTCGTCAACCTTTCCACCAACCTGGTGAGTCTTGGTTCTGCCTGTCCGTGTGTCCTTCTGAAGATCAGTGAAGGCTTATGGGGCGGCACAGATATGTTTAACCATGTCACCTGTTATTTAACACAAGCTGCTACTTGTAAGTATAATGGTTTATTTAAAGGCTTTTTGTTTTACTTGTGTGAAAATTCAGTAGACGTCATCAGACATCTTTTTCAAACCCAGCAGGTTTTAACGTTGACAAAAATGTTTAAAGTCACATTATTTACATAAAGGACATACAAGTTTAGTCAGTTTAAGGACAGTAGTTTAAGATTTATTTTTAAATTGTCCAGCTTTCTTACCTAATTTAATACACCAGTGGCCAAAATTATGGAAACACCTGCATCTTTGGCATTATGCTTTAAAAATTACTAAATGGATATTGGCAGTAATGTTTATAAACAATCAAAGAATGTTTACGAATATCATTCATTGGATGATTAAATAAGTAAGTGGAACCACAGGTGAATAAAGTTCTGCAATCTCTAAAAGTTGGAAGTGTTTCCACAATTTTGGCCACTAGTGTAGGTCACCATACAGTTACATGGTGACATTAAAGGGATTATTATCATGTAATTATTATTTAGGTTTTAAAAAAACTGTTGCTATGACAGCTTGTTTCAAAGAGAAAGTGAAGGCCTGATGGAACATGTCAGTTAAGAATTTGTTAATTGATTCTTCGATATTCTTCCATCAGGTTGGTATGGATAAGGCCCTCAGCCAGCTGTCTGTTCCCCTCGGCCAGTTACGAGAAGAAGTGCTGGTAAGTGAGCCAGGCACTGTCCTCTGTGAAGTCTTGCCGTTTGTTTAGGATCTTGGTTTGATGTATAATTCTGTTATCCATCCCTTGTTCTGTATCTTGGTTGTCATGTTCTTCCTGCTCATATCTGTGGCTGTTTTCTCTTGGAAAGAGTCTCCGGTCGTCTGTAAATGAAGTCATTGAAGCCATAGATGAGAGGTTATGTAAGCAGGAGGATATACAGAGGAAGAAGGTAAGTCACAGTAAAATGCCGTTTGTTTTTGATAGCACTCATGTACTCAGCCATCGCGGTTGATCCTGTGCTGTTATACTCTGAGCTTAGACAGCTGGCTCAGACAAACTTGGAACAGAACAAGTCTTTATTTTCACATAAAAAGCTGTGGTTTCATGGGGAATGTATTTAAGTATTTGTAGTTTCTGCTCTCTCTTTAACAGATGTGTGTTTTGAGACTTATCCAAGTTGTGAGATCAGTGGAGAAAATTGAGAAGATTCTCCATGCCCAGAACTCCAAGGACACGCCTCCTCCAGAAGTAAATAGGTAATTCTTTCTATCTCTGGCCTTGAATGTCGTTGATATTCCGTGACATTGTCCGTATAGAAAACCAGCCTGTTTGGCATGATCCATGTTCTCCTGCCAATACTAATGAATTTTGTGAAAGGGCCATTTTGACCAGGAGGGACCAGTAGCAGGGCCGGTTCTAGGCAGTGGCATGGGGGGGGCAATGCCCCACCAAATGCTCCACATGCCCCACTAAAGCCAAAGATATGACCCACCAACATCTCTTATCACCCCCCCATTTGATACAGTCTAGAACCGGGCCTGGCCAGTAGTCCCCACTAATTGGACGCCGTTACTGCTGAAATCTCTCAGTAGGTATAACTGCACATTTCGTTGATGAGCATCTGCTAGTGATGATTCTGTATGATTTTATAATTATACCTTCTGTTGACAAGACTTAATTTAGCCTCACTCTATTCCAAAATGTCACGAGATTGATGAAAGCTGGATATGTTGGCAGTTCTTCACGGTCTGTGAAAAGATGCAACTGAGATATAAAATTTCCGTTAGCATAGTATGTTTTTCAGTCTATTTGTGTAATTTTGCCTGTTTAGGAGAAAAACAGCTAATAAAGTGAACTGCTTTCCCTGGCTCGTTAAGGTATGCTGTTATTGCCAGTGTGTAGCCCCCTCCTGACGGCACCCCCTGTTAACCGGACCGCGTTGCCTCTGTGTTTGTCCAGCCCTCTACTGGCCGGGCAGATCCTGGAGCGGATCGCCACCGAGTTCAACCAGCTGCAGTTCCACGCCGTGCAGAGCAAAGGCATGCCACTGGTGGACCGCGTGCGGCCGGTGAGTCCCACGGCGGTCTTAAATCTGCATGGCTTTCTGACCCCGAGGAGGCAGGTCGGGGTCATGCACGATTTTGTTTATGCTGTGTTTTGCTTGTGTAGGGTAATAACACACTGTCTCCCCCGTCTCCATGGCAGCGCATCGCTGGCATCACGGCCATGCTGCAGCAGTCCCTGGAGGGCCTGCTGGTGGAAGGTCTGCGTACCTCCAGCGTGGACATGGTGAGGCACTGCCTGCGCACCTACGCCACCATCGACAAGACGCGGGATGCCGAGGCGCTGGTGGGCCAGGTGCTGGTCAAGCCCTATGTGGAGGAGGTGAGGGAGCCGTGTGTCACCTGCACCCAGCTGCCAGCACCTTGAATCAGCCCCTCCGCCAGGACCCGCCCCTATCGTCAGCCTTATACTGCCACCTGCAGGTTGTGGTTGAGCAGTTCACCAAGTCTGGACCCCCCGCCCTGCAGAACATGTATGGAAAGCTGCTAGAGTTCGGGCCACACCACTGCCGCCTGCTGAGGGAGGTGACAGGCGGGGCTATATCCAGGTAGCTGGTCGGTGGGGGGGCATCTATAGGTACCTGTTCGTGTGTGTGTCGGGGGGGGCGTGTGTCTGTCCCTGATGGGTGGCTTTGTGGTGACAGGTCTTGGGTTTTGTATACGATGCAGAGTTGCCCTGTAACTCCAGGGCTCTCACTTTGTCCCCTCTGTGCTTCGTATCGCAGTGACAAGTCCGATATTGTTCCTGGCTATGACTTTATGGTGAACTCGGTATGGCCGGAGGTCGTCAGAGCCCTGGAAGAGAGGGCACCCTCCCTCTTTAACCCCGGGAACCCTGATGTCTTCTACGAGGTGAGCTGTCTGCCCTGCGGCACAATGGGTAACTCCTGCGTGCCCCCTCCCCCCCACCGGTTCTCAGTACGCCTGGGCCCCCCCCCCACAGAAATACACCATCAGCATGGACTTCGTGCGCCGGTTCGAGCGGCAGTGTGGCTCCCAGGCCAGCGTGAGGCGCCTGCGAGCACACGCAGCCTACCAGAGTTTCCAGAACAAGTGGAACCTTCCAGTTTATTTCCAGCTCCGGTGAGTAAACCCCGCTGTCACTGTGCCTTTAAACTGGGGGGCGCCCATTCTCGGTGTCGCTCCATTTTCATCATCCTCGAGCAGATGACAGGAAGTCAGAGCAGACAGCCGCTCGGTCAGCGTGGCAGGGTGAGGCCTCTCGGTGTGGAGGCTTGGCTTATCTGTGTTTCCTGAGGTCGTTCCGCTCGACTTTGATTGGGTAACACGACAGACAGACACAACAGAGAAAATGAAAAGTACAGACACATCTTCCCCCTCCCAGAATTTGGAACGCTTTCCCCCCGTATTGCTACCCCCCCCCCCCCCCCCCCCCCCCCCCCCCCCCCCCCCCCCCCCCCCCACCTTCTCCTACAAAACAAAAAAAAACAACCAAACAAAAG
>JAAGVU020000061.1:2289379-2327614 GCA_011763525.2 Mormyrus iriodes
CCCGGCTAAAAATCGCGGGCTCCCCCCCGTCATTTTACTTTCGCAAGGGGGGTTTGTCCGGATCCCCAAATTGACCCCCCCCCCCCCCCCCCAGCTGGCCGGGCCGCACTCAGTCCCTCCGTTTGAGTTCCTTGTCACATGTGATTCACGAGCGGTGCAGTGCCTCCTGGTGGTGTCTCCTGTAAATGGCTTCAAAATCAACATCAGGGTCACCAGGTCACGTCCAGCCCCGTCATCAGCTGTCAATATGGTGCCGAGCATGTTTGGCTTGTTGCTTAATCCTCCCTCCCCCCCATATCTGCACCTGCAGTTACAAGGAGATCGCAGGCAGTCTGGAAAACGCCATTATGGAGCGCTTGGTGGAGGCTCCAGGTCAGTGTCGGGTCATGGGCATTAGGTGGCGCTGTGCAGGGCGGGCCTGCTTGGGAGCAGTAGTGACTGTCCCCCCTTCCCCTCCAGCAGGTGGTGCCTTCCACCTGCGTGTCTCCCACGTGCTCTGGACCTGCCTGCTGCGCTGCTGGGCCGAGGGTGTCTACCTGCCCCCCCTGGCCCACCGCTTCTGGAAGCTGACACTGCAGCTCCTGTCCCGCTACTCCACCTTCCTGACAGAGGTGAGCCCCCCCTCTGCCGCACCCGGATTGGCATGGCTCCAGTGTAACCCAGCATCCCATGATGGGGGCCTTTCTCTCCACAGGTGCTGACGCAAGTCCCGGCCGCTGACGTCAGCAAGGAGCCGGCAAAGCCCCTCCCCAGTTCCGCCTCATCCACGTCGAGCCGCACCTCTCAGGAGGACACGGGCAGCGAGGCGGCCGGGCCCACTGCGCTCTCCAGCCGGCAGATGGCCTTCGTCATGGCCGACCTCGACGCGCTGCAGGAGAAGGTGCAGCTGTGGGGGGGGTCCGGGGCACAGTGAGCGTTCATAATTAAATGGGGTTAATCACAGTGGGAGGAGCTAATCTCCCTGTCAGAGCACTTTAAGGTGCATTATCACGTTATACACAGCAGCCAAATGCATACATAGAAATTGAGGTTCATCTCCCCCCTCCCCCAGATTCCAGAACTTTCTGAAGTTATCCGGCAGAAGCTGGAGCTCATTGGCTTCACCAGCTTCACTGTGGTTTCAGGTATGCCCCCCCCCCCCCCGTGACCATGGGGGAGCCCTTCCTTTTCATTTCACTGTGCCTTGACATCTGCCAGCTGTGATTTGCCACTGTGCTGAAGCTGACATCCAGCCGCGGCATTACCCAGAATCCTTAGCGGACTCCCAGGCTGCGCTGTGCAGCTGCATTCCCGCTGTCAGCCGCCAGGTCACGCAGCACCTGGGGGAGAGGTGTTTCAGCTACCTGAGGAGTGCCTCTGAGGTGCCCCGTCTGTACCGGCGCACCAATAAGGTGAGTTCTGCAGCCGCTCAGGCAGGCCCCTGCCTACTTTCCCCTGGATGAGGCCCCGCCCACTGCATATGCCCACTTGGGCCCCGCCCATTTTCAGCCAGTGAGACCACACCCACCATAGCCTGCCGAAGCCCCACCCAGTGCCGCCAAGCTAGCCTAACTTATCGTCTCTGTAAGGATGTTTTGAGCTGAATGAAAAGCATGTTTTACACACAGAGTTCTCTGCATCTGTGATGAAAGCTCTTGCCGTCGGCCTTCACAGGAAGTGCCCACCAGGGCCTCTGCCTACGTGGACAATGCCCTGTGGCCGCTGCTGCAGCTGCAGAGCGACTGCAGGAACATGCTGAAGCCCTCCATCATGCAGGACTGGCTGCGCATCACGCTCTGTGATTGCATGCAGAGGTAAGCCGCAGCGACCAGCCAGCCCCTCCTGCCATTAGTCACTAATAGACCATGTGACCTTGACATAAATAATAGTGGGAGTTATGAGCTACGTGCAATCCGCTCTCAGTTATATTCAGATATGTTCTTATTTGTCTGCCTCCTGATTTCTCGTTTCATCACTAGTCTACCTTTTGTATCCTTCGTGTTCATACTGGTCGCCATGGCCACAGATACTATGAGACCATATCGGATGTCTTGAGCTCGGTGAAGAAGATGGAGGAGAGCTTGAAGAGGCTGAAGCAGGCTCGGAAGACGGTGACCTCCAACCCCACGGGTCCTGGCGGGGGGCCCACGGATGACAGCAAGATCCGGCTGCAGCTGGCTCTGGACGTCGAGTACTTGGGAGAGCAGGTAAGTTGTCCTCCCGGTCTGCACCCCCAGTCTCCATCCCACCGAGCCGGCTGTGATTCTGTTTGCACGTCATCCGGAACCATCTGGAAATGAGGAACGTGTTTATGCGGTTCTCTTCCGACCCCTGCAGATCCGCAAGATGGGTCTTCAGCCCAGCGATGTGACACTGTTCCCCGCCCTCCTCGAGCTCGTCCAGGGGGCCCAGGACATCGTCCCCTCTGAAGCTTCCACACAGCCCGCCGGTCTGTGACCGTCTGTGATGCTGTGTCGCCTCTGTGGGAGCGCGATTCCCTACAAACGCAGACACTAGAGCTCCAGATTGGACCAGCGGCTGTCTCGGGGGAACCTCCGTCACACACGGGCGGCGTCGGCTGGAGAGGCGGAGGACAAGCGTTTGGTGAAATTTTTGTATCCTGTTCCTCCAGAAGGAACATAACCTGGTGTTTTTGGGGGCTTCTAGCAGAGGTATCAGAACTGACTCGAAGCGGCAGGTTTATGATAAGGGTTGCTGTCTGCTTTGATTAGAGATTCAGGACTTCATGACGTCGAATTACAGGCACTGAGGAGCTGAGTCAGATGGACGGGACTGATTATCGTACCAATGCCTTGTAAGGAAAAATCTGATTATAGTTTTTTTTCTCTCTTTGGGAAACCGTCTGCTGAAGGAGCTGTTTGAAATTTACAAATGTTCGACTCCCTTGTCAATAAAAGATTAACGTGCCGGGAAGCTGTGCTACTGTTATCTCATTGAATCTTTGATTCTGAGCATCTGTGCCTGAATCCCAGTCCCTGTGGGATTAGGAGGATCAGCGGGCTTATAATCCGTAAAGTGTTCCTCCTAAAGCAGAAATTGCCCGTGTGATCCAGAATAGTCTGTCAGGCCAACTGAGGACACGCTAATTGTCTTCTATAATTAAAACGTGTCTCCCGGTGCGAATGGGTTGACAGCTAGCAGGTGTCAGTGTTTCATGGCCAGTATAAAAATGGTGCAGGCTCCGTCCGTTCCCCTGACGAGGTGTAAACGTTTAAAATGGCCTGAGGGAGGGAAGGGATGCGTTTTGTGACTGAGGACACGGCTCAGATGACTGAGCAGCTTCTTAGCACCTCGAGGAGAAGATATTGGGCCTAAATGGGACATGTTTGTTTATACGGCTCTGTGGCGGCTGTCAGTCGCGATTAAGCTATGAGCCATCTCTTAGGTTTGACCTTGTGGAAGACACTAATAAAAAGTGTGTATGGTAGCAGTTTATTTACACATTTATTCGCATAAGTTCTCATGTGCACAGCGTTGACGAGAAACAAGGAGAATGTCCGTTTTATTCTGTTTAGGAAGACATCTTGAATACAGACTTCAATTTTTTTAGTTGTTATAATGTAAATCTTTTTTGTGACATCAAGAATAAACTGCAACAATACTAATTCAGGAAATGTCACCTTTAATACTGTTGAGAAATGCGATTTCCCTGCTTGATGTTTGAATATAGACTCCAGCTGCGTGTCCTGGTATGTCTGATGTTTACAGAATAAGCAGTACAGCTCGAATCACTGGTTGGCACACTTATTATGTGATTTGGTTGAATAATTAACTGCTTTGCTTACTTCTTACCTTGATCGAAAGGACAGCGGCCCTGACAGATCCACTGTTCCAGCCCGTGAGGGAATTAATGGCCCAAAATCACACTTGACGTTTCTTAAGGTCACAAAGTAAACAGTCCACAGAGTGCCATAAGTGAATGCGCATGGCCTCAGGGTAACACTTTTAATCTCATTACACACAAATTCAAAGGAAAAAAACGGCTCTCATGCGTGTGGAAGCCCAGGTATCTTCTAGTAGAGTCCTTCAGTAGACATACTGGCAGTCAGAACGGAAGGTTTTCTCAGATTCCTTCAAGGCTGGGGTTTGTTATGCTTCCGAGTAGAAGGATGGCATCTGAGTTCTCCTCCCCCACTGCGAAGAAGAAGGGCCTGTCGATCACGAATTTCAGGGGCACCGCGCCGTCCACGGGCTCGGCCGGGTCCTCCTCGCCGTCCTCAGACATCTGGAACCCCACATTGTTCAGCACCTGCGGACCAGAGAGACTCTGTTGCGTTTTACTGCTTGTCAATCCCCTGTTGTCAAGACTTTCAGTGGGAATGACAGAATCACCCACGAATTCTGCAGAAATACTATGTAGCATCTTCTGTGCAGCTATTTCCAGTATTGTAAAAATGACATAGAACATAAAAACAGACGGCAGAAGTATATCAAAGGGCAAATGAATGTCCCCAGTGCCCCTTCCTGCTCTTTGCTTCAAGCCTCACCTGGTCCAGTCTGATGTCCTCCTTGGTGCTGAGCCTACTGAAGTCAGCGCCTTCTTCCAGCAGGTATGAGAGCTTCATGTCAGACAGCATGCCCTTGAGGTCGCTTGTGCTGTTCAGTGAGAACTTGGGCAGGGACACTTCTAGCAACCTGCAAGTCAAGGGCATCCTTGTTGACAATGTTCTTCATTTCTGTTGCTGCAGTCCTGCGTTATTAAATCCTAGCCACAGAGTAATGGCTCTGGTCTGGAAGAGCGCTTGCAATGACTGTGAAATGCTGTTGGACAACTGCCAGCTTTGCCCTTGGACAAGTTGGCAAGCAAGATGTCCAGATGCATAGCTCAGTTATGAAGCGGGATGCTTTTTTTGTGGGACGCTCAAGAGTTTTACGAAGGACCCTGCTTACCATAATGATATTCTTTATGCTGACAATTACATTTAGTCTCCATCAGACAATAAGTACCAAGCGCCCGGTTAGTGTCTTCATATTAGATCTTCCATGTCAGATGGTGTTTATGACCAAAGGCTCCTTGGACAAGGCCTTACCCTTCTTTAAACTGCTGCTGCCACCTTGAGAGAAGCTTGGTGGAGAGCTGATTTTCCACATGATCCAGGCTGGTCCCCTTATGCGGAAGAGCCATCAGGATGTATGCCTTTTTTTTCAAGGGGACCTTGAGCACTGTACTCTTTGTGGCTTTGTCGTCTACGTACATAAAGTTTCCCACACGGCTCATAAGAGGGACAGGAACGCTAGTCTTGTCATCGACCCAGAAGTTTTGGAGGGACGTCGCTTCTGGCCGGAACGCTGTCCTCCACCGCCCTGAGAAGAGGATGGACAACATGCTAAAGGAGGAAACAACCCACCCATTTGTCGTGTGATAAAGTACAGGCAGTAAACTCGTGGAGAAACGTCATTTTTGGTCACGAATACTTACCCTTGAAATGGACAGAGCTGGCGAACAGGAGCTTTGTGGATGGGCTGATGTTGTCAAACAGGTGCTCGATTTTCCCGGCCGATGTCCTACCAATGAAGGAGTTCACCTGGGTCTCAGCACCCCCAGCTTGGTTGAAGTCCACCGAACGTATGAAGGAGGCATCTGAGAAGTCTTTCGTGCCCCTCACAAACTCACGTGACAAATCCCCCTCTCTGTCCACGAAGGTCCACACGTGGGTCCTGAACTCGTCGGCACTCTCATTGAGCTGGCTGTTGATGTGCCTGAGTGTCCGGAGAACCTTGTGTCCATCAAACAGTGGCAGGCAAGCCTTCTTGGTGTCAGCACTCAGGCCCAGCAGCCGCTGGAGGCTGTCGGCCGTTACGTTGGAGGCACCCAGGTAGAAGGTGGTGAGGATGGCGAAAGCGCTGCCGGGGCTGAACAGGGTGTTAGGGGGCTTCTGCTGCCTCAGGGCTTCATAGAGTCGCAGCCCCAGAGAGTTCAGCAGCTGGCCCAGGACAGCCGCCTTCTGAATGACGGCCCGACCTGTTTCGCTCACCTCCTGCGAGGCAGCACCTTCGGGCTCAGTGGATCCCTGGGGGTCCACCGGGGCCGGTTTTAACATCTCAGGGGGCTTGTGGGCTTGGGCCTGGGCGATTTCACAAGTGAAGTTGTCATAGGCGAAGAGAGAGAAGGGGTGGACATAGACCCGGTTTGCTGCCGCCTGGCCCGCGGCGGACAGGAGCAGGAGAACGCGGAGCGCTCCGTGCATTTTAGGTCTCTGTGATTAACTGCAACGCAAAGCAAACGTCTTATTTTTTTAAGCACATTTGAACAACGTCAGTGCGACTTAAATGTTTCCAATTGCTGCCGTATTTACTTGCGGAATAATTTACGGGTAGTATTTAATTATGGAACTGAATAATAATTGTTTCCGGCGGGAAAGTTGTGACCCTGCCCCGCCGTCCAGCACCGGCTTCGGGAGCGCAGCTCAACATTGCGCTATTTTCTTTGCTTTGGAGGATGATCGGCTTCCTGGAAGCTCATAGCAAACACTGAACCGCCTCTATCTGGTTTCATTAATGATTACAAAGCGGGGGCCCTGGGCATGAAAGTCTTCAAAACGATTTGAACAGGACATGAACGAAGATATGTAAGACTTAAAAACTCTAACCTGGTTGCCGGTAAAGGCTTTATGCACAGTAATGCAGCGGAAAATTATTTAAGGACCAAGAAATTAATCCATCTGCCATGAATTGTGATTTCACCCCAGTAACAAAAAAATTAATGATTGACAATCTGTAGATTATAGAATGTAATTGTGTTACTCTTATTTAAGTTAATGGCACATCAGAAACAAAGAGTTTATTTATGTAAGACTGGGGTTGTTAATCTGTCAGCTGTCTTATCTGAAATGCATGCTCTTCTTACCTTCGGGTGACGGTCCTCCTGAAGCCTTCGGCGATACTGGGGGCAGTTTGCGAGGGATCGGGTTTTAATACAAGGGCGGCATTGCACGTTCCCCCCCGTGCAGTTACATATTAACTGGCCACTGAATCACCCAGTGAAGCTTCGGGGTGAACCGGACGAGGGATGAGTCAGGGGGCGATACCGCCCACTTCCCTTACTGGATATGATGTCTGACTGTGTTTTTGTGTTGAGAACTAACTAGAAAATATTAGCCATTTATTTTATTTAAGATCAAATATTACTAACTAGTATAACTTTCTTAATTTGAAAGCAAAACAGAAGTAGTCTTTAAAAAAATAACATTTTTCTTTTTTATATGTAAGATACAAGCATGTCATCAACATTTCTGTTTTAACGAATTGAAGGTATTTTACAAGTTTGGGTCGTTGAGGGCCCATTTTCTCTACTGTGCTTCCCTCTAGCGGTCAAGTTTGAGCATTACAGTAGCGCAACAGTACCGATGTCAAGTGGAAAGTGCTGCAGTCCCGTAACTCTCACCTTCGGCTGGCACGCAGATGCGCTGCTGTGGGCGCTGATAAACCGCAGCACTGCACTATACAGCGCTTTACCAACCGTGCAGGCTGATTCACGGGCTGCCATCAAAGGCGACCTCCAGTTACTATATCTGCTAACTCTGTAAATCTTTGTGAACTACTGAAGGACCGAGTAATAACGCGTGTGCAATTCTGATCTCATGTTTGTTCCTCATTAATAAATCATGATGCAGATTTTATCCCAAGTGGCGACTACATTTGTTTATAAGTTGTACTTCTGTAGCAACTGAGTTACTACCAAGTATTTGTGTCCCGCTAAGTCAGCGGTTGTCAAAAAAAGACAAAACGCATATTGCCAATGTGTTAATCTTAAGTAAGATAAAAATCCAAACTCTACTGATCTGTCAGAAGAGTTGAATGTCTGTTTTACTTCATATTTCCAGATTCGCTGTGGACGGCCTGCGGTCGTATTCTAGTCAGGCAGAAAACTGTCCGCCCACCTCCAAGTTAAAGTTAGCTAGCTTTTTGCAATGAAGTATATTGCCTGTTTTGTTTACTGTTCAATATTAAACTACTTTTATCAACAACATGCAATGAAGTAATCTCAGTTCTGCTTTTTACTTCTTATTTTCTCAGTATATACAATATTTATGTAGGCGTTTGTATTTTTGGAAACTTGTTTTCCCATCTGACAGGCCAGGTGCAGTGGTGGGGCTTGATGTCATCTTGGGGGGGGGGGGGGAGATGACACATCTCACGGCGGTAACATGTGGGGTAGTGGATTCGGACAGTGACCCTTCAACTGACGGTTACTTGTTTGAGCCCCAGGGGTTAAGGGGTCTGTATGAATGGGAAATGGTGTAAAAGAGAGAAGAAAACCCTGTTAACTGTCACGTGGTGTTTGTGGCTATTGTAGGTAGCTGCTTCTACAGACGTGTGACATTGTGCTGCACCCCCCTTTGTCCTCGTGCATTATTTAAATAGAGCCGGACAGTGCTGCCCTCAAGCGGACATTGCACGTAACTACAGAAACATTTAAGAGCTTTTGGGAAAGTTGAGAGGATTTAGAGATGTTGCAGTGACCTTAAAATATCTCAGGCCACTAGGCCAGCTGCACCTGATGCATCATTCTGACCGCAGGGCACTGAGGCTTCTATAAACTTTCAGCTTGAAGAAATGACACCAGTAAGGTGTAATGTTGCATAAGGTGCAACACCTAAACCAGAGAACAAGACATATTCACCTGGAATGAAAGCTATTTTCTAAATCTCAGCGTCGTTCTATTTCAGATTCAGTATTGTGAAGGCGCGCATCACTTAAGCATTCACTTCCTTTTCTGAAACATGGATGACACCGGTGACCTTTCATGAGCGGAAAAGAGCGAGTCGAAAAGCCCTCTCTGCTCTGTGGAAGCGCTTCCGCGGTGCCCCAGCAGCGCCCTGCGCATCTCCGCACAGCCAGACTGCAACGCCGGCTGCGCCATGGGCAGCGAGGACCGGCCGGAGTGGAGGAAGCCGTCCCTGGTGATTCCTCTGCAGAGGCTCCGCTCGCAGAGCGACACCTCCTGCTTCCGAGCGCGGATTTTCGCCAGACTGCATGCCGCCTGCTCAGGTACGGCCGCTGCTGGGGATTTCTTCGGCGGGGGGCGGACGGGTGTTGGGTCGCGCCCCGCATCCTTTAGCGGGCACCCCGCTCGGCACCGGCGATCCAGGCTTTAACCCGGCTTGTGCGCCTCATTTGGCCGCAGACTCACAGACACGTACCCGTCGCTTCTGCCCTCGATGGCAGCTTTATACTACGGCGGAAGTTTTTTTCCCTTTTACCGGGTATGTATGTATTTTTTATAAAGTTGAAACGTTTCTTGTAAAACTTTTTCGCTTTGATGCTGAGCGATGAAGTTGTTGACGATGGTTATTCTACTGAAAATCAATACAAAACCATAAAAATAGAGAATAAAAGCGACTGGTACTCGTTTACCCGCACCGCTATAGTCCGCGATTTGGACTGCACACTAAATTTAGTGTGATAAGAGAAAGCCATGTTTAAAGCCCTCATTTAAGAACAGCGAGCCTTTACTTAAAACTTCAGTTAACAGGATATTATGGTCTATCTGTATTTCGAGGTATTATATATTAGTAAAAAGAGCTGGTGGTGGGGAAAGGTGCACCGTGTTTGTGAGAAACGCCCCAAATATTTGGGACGCAAAACTAAAAAAAAAAAAGTAAAACTCCAGTCGCTGAAAGTAGGAAAATAAGAGAGTGGTTGGTTTTTTAAGGTGCCATATTCTGTCACGGCTTTGTAGCAGACTTGGGCTGCAGTACATTATGCAAATTCAGTGTAACAACAAATAAGAAATGTAATATGCAAACAGCTCGTTTGCACATTTTTTCCTTTGTTTACAAATACATTCTCTTCTGGAAAAAGTCCTTCTTTACTTTATTCTTGTTTCTGTCTTTGTGGTTTTACATTTAGATTTTTAGTTGTGTGTTTAATTTGCTTAAGTCATGACTCCACCTGCACCTAAAGACACCGTGTGTGTTTCTCTGGCTTGGAACTGCTGTGGGTCCCTCCCCTGAAACAAAGCTGCCACATTCATGTCGACTCTGACAGCCCACTCCATGCACACCCGCATAGCCAGTGTGAACGGGGGGTGTGGGCACCGCCTGCAGAGAATGTCCCAAAGGGGACGGCTGCGCCTCTCCAAGGGTGGAGCCTGCTGGGAGTTCACAGGGAGCTTGGCACCTGTAACGCTCTGGTGAAACCTGTGTGAATAAACCGTAAGTCGCATGGCCTCTACCGTCATACCATTCGCGTACCCAGAGGCGTGCTTACAGCTCCACAGGGTGCACGGTACACATTCCAGCGATGGGCTGTGTTTAGCTTGTAGTTCCTCTCTGAGAGATGGGGGAGTGGCCTTGTTGTGGTTTTGAGCTGAATTAGGCCTAGTGGTCATACCTCCCACCCCCACCTGCAAACAGCAGATTGTCTGTCAAAGTGCCAAAACTGGAAATACTAGGGTTGACGGTTGTGTCTGTTTACTTGTCCAGTCCAGCTAATTTCTGATCTGTTCTTCTTGTATTTACATAGTTTTCTTCATTTGCTGACATAAAAGAGAGCGGTCAGGTAAATACAATCGGAGTGCGTTTCTAATAAGGAAAATAGGGCACCTTCTCTTTAGTAGGTTTTGGGTTCTGATCTCAGCCACTGTAGCTGCTCCTTGCTTTGGCTAACCAATGACAGCGCACGTTGGGTTTCTGTCCTCCAATTAGAGGAGAGCTATCGGATATTCATTCCAGCTAAGTTATTGTAGGTGTCTTTGATGGTTTGTTGCAAGGTGCACTTTGGGTTTGCCTAAACCACACACACAGCAATTTTGACTGAAGACTTTAGGACAGTGTTTCCCAATCTGGTCCTTGGAGACCCACAGAAAGTCCTACCGGGCACTGGGAGGGAGCAAAAACATGGACCGTCTGCGGCCCCCTGAGGGCCAGACTGGACAGCCCTGCTTTCGGAGGTTAAGAGAGCTCACTTTGCTTGAAGAACGGCTGGCTTCTTCGTCGTTATCTTCGGCTGAAAGGCTCTTGATATTTAAGTGAGTCGAATATAGCCATGAATCCTGATAACAGGACGCCAGTTGTTTTGTAAAAGGTCATGTCTAAGAGTTACACCCGCTGTTAGTCTGAAGCAACTGCCTGTGGACCAGTATGGCTTCTTACAGCTGCTGAATATGTCCAAGGACACTGCACTCCAGTGGAGCCCTGTGCAGTAGCCATGTGCATCTCCATCCCTGAGGCCGGTGCATACACATTGCCGACCAGTACGATGCATATGAGGCAGCTACTATTGCGATACAATATGATTGTGACCCCTATTGCGATGCAGTGCGATTTGACACTATTTGACTCAACACAATGCGATGCAAAAGAATATGATGCTATGCAATTCACTATAGTCCAGGGCCTCTACTAATAATTTTATATTTAAAAAAATGAATTTTAATGATGCGAAGATATGGGAAACGATGCACCCTGAGTTCATCCCAAATTGTATCCAGGGCACACAACTTTTAATCTGGGCGATCGCATCGTGAACTTTTATGCCGGGTGCACCGATGCGAATCCGTGAATCGTGCTATTTCTGCTGTGCAGGTGAAAACGCACCCGAATTGTGCCAGCGGGCTGATGAAAAATCGTCACCCACTCGTCAGCCTGGAAAATGTCAATTTGCAGCGTGTGGAAAGCTGCCATTTGCGTTGGATTCTGCATATTAGTGGAACTGAAGTCTGATGCTTCACGCTCGTGTTTTCCCCACGTGAATACTGCCGGCCGCTGTGCGGAGAATGCGGTGTTTTAAAAGCGGCCACTAGAGGGCTAATTGCCTCTAGTACTATTCGGCTGCCTTGGTGAATATTAACATTGTAAAACATATTTTAAATTGCAATAAAATTCTATGCGGTTCCGGGGTAGTTTGAGTATGCTTTTAAAATGTATTTAATCCGTGGTTTACAAATATACAGCTGTACTGAATGACTGTATTACGTAGGATGCAATATTAATTTAACAGATCCATAATATTTTTTTCTCCTTTGCGAGCTTGGTGTTAGCGGCTGTTAGCGGCGTACGGTATGAGACTGAAAAACACGGAAGGCTTAGTCCGCTCGCTGCGCTTGATTTTTCTGGCCCTTTCTCACCCAGCGTTGCTGCTTTAGATAGCTGTAATTAGTCCAATAATTACTCAGCGTGGGTCAGAGGCTCTGACGGAGGACCCCCCCCCCCAGCTCTTCAGGACTTCCTGAAAATTTTACAGGTTACATAAAATTTAAACGTCACTTTGTTTGTCAAGTTTAGCACGGGAGTTATAGGGTTAAACAGCAATCCTAACCGTTTTCTTGATGCATCTTCGATTGACGTGGTAGCGGCTTGTGTGCTGCGTTTCTCTTTTGGTTTCTGAAGTGAACTCCAAGGCACAGTAGCAAGGCAGCAGAACTCATCGGTGTCTTCTACATGTCAGCTGTATTAGCTTACTGTCTCTCTAATTATATAGACTCTGGTAATGAGCAGTTGATGTTTGCAGATTTTGATTTAACGGGGTGAAAAGTTATTAGGGATCAGTATTTGTATTTCGACGCACATGACATGCATTATTTATTATGGCCAGCAGGTGGCGTAGTGTTAAAGGTACGAGACCCATAATCCAAAGTTTACCCATTCATGGCCCCACTCTTGTATCTCTCACTTGTTCTAAAATTGCATCACTGTGGTAAAATACCCAACTGGTTAAAGACCATAAATCGCTCTGGATAAAAAGCTGTAAACAATGCTTAGCTAGCACTTTGCAACGTGGTAGCATTTTCCCACATTAATTGGTTGAGTAAACACCCAGCAGAAAGCATACACATCTCCTATTTCACCTTGTGATATGCGTAATGGACAGGTCTCGCAGTTCCAGCCGGAGAAAGGGCTCGCATCCACAGAGCAATATGCTGGAGTCCTCCAGCGAACAGCAGAGTGACGCCTGTTAATTAGGGCTGCACCAGTTTTAAAGAATATTTTATCCATATAAAAATATACATGATAGGTGTTGCCTGATTCCAGTTCATAGATTGACACCATTCTAATAACAGTGGACCTGCTTCTGAAGAAAATTAGCAAATATGTAGCAAACACAGAGGCTAAATACTGAGGGCTGAAGCTGAATCGGTGGCTGTGTAGGGTGCCATCCTCTGAGGGGGTGTCAACTTTGCAACTTCCACTTTTGTCATACAGGGGGCACTGGCGGTGCTCAGACTGGTACGGAAAGTCACTGTTAGCTTGTTACCGCGGCCTACATTAGCCCTCAAATAGCGTTCTCTCCGAGCTCCTGCCAGACTGCCTGCTGACGCCAGTGAGTTTCCAGAAAATGCTAAAGCTTGTCCTGTCCTAGAAATGACGCCCCCCGGCCTGACCAATACCGTCATGTCCACGTGTCCATCCCTGAACCCCCACACCCCCACTCTTTTGGGACTTATTCTGCCCAGAAGCCAAGTGGGGGGGGTGGGTTCAAGAAGCGGCCCTCTGTCGCCTCTGAGCGGGACCTTGGCTCCGGAGGCCATTAGAGAGCATCCTTTAGGACACGCGGGAATGTGGTGTAGGAGGCGGCGGACGCAGCGCAGGGCCTGAGATCCTCATGGGAGCCGCCCACGCTAAGGGCTGATTCACCGGCCTGCCTCGAGGCTCCATGCCGCCATGAGAGAGAGCTGCAGTGTCCCGTGCTATTTTTAGCCTGTCCGTTTTTAAGGAGATTACTTACAACCATAAGATGTTCAAAGGTACCAGCCGTGAATGACAATGTCGTGGTATGAATGTATTGTGGCCCCCGTGCTGCCCGTCACGCCTTGGCGGCCTATCACCTACCCTGGCATCCCGGGTTCCGGCTCTCAGCCACGCAGGGGCACCTTGGGCAGAGATGCTGGGCATCACACTATTTTTGACAAGCCGGTTCTTTTCCCCGAGTCCCTAAGCACTCGTGATGAGCAGGGTCAGGCTGAGCCTGGGGCCTATCCCCGGAAATGTGAGATACGATAATGCTCCACAGATGCGGAACCCAGATGAGAACCAAACCCCTGGAACCTGAAGATGCACAGCAATGGCTAAACCTCCAGGCCACTTTGTCGTGTCTGTAGCATGGCTGAAAGGCTCCTTTATGCATATTTAAAGTGCCAATTTCCTGCCTGCTACTTCCTGTTTTTATTGACATGCTTTTTCCGACCTGATTTTAGCCTCTCGTGTGGCTGGTCCGTTGAGACCTCGTGACTCTCCTTATCTTACACTCGCCATCCTGTGGGGGGTGCTCATGTTGCTCACGTATTTCCACCATCTTCCAGCTCTGAATAGGGATAATTACACCAGCTGTGTTCCAGCCCTCCGCCAGCTCGTTAGGCCTGACGAAGAGGCAGAGCCCCCACCGTCTCCGCTGGTAATGGGGCTACCAGCTGTGTGTGGAGGTGTGTGGGGATGGGGGGTGGGGTGGGTTAAGGAATGATTTGCATGTGACAGCCTGATGTAGTGTCAGTGCCCATTCTGGTTTTGGGTGGATATGAGACACCACCACCTTTCCTGCAATGTTCCTGCAATGTTCCTGCAATGTTAAAACAATGCTCCCATTGCTCATGCCTTTCAGGCTCCTCTGGGAAGGTTACTGACTCCTTCCTTTAAATATCACTTTCCCTCTCATTCTGCAACATTAATCCGGCCCTGTGCCAAAGCCTCAGCTGCTGTTAATGAGGGCGCCTGCCGGTGGCACTTAATTATAAGTGAGAAGGTCTGACTGGCTGGGTGGATCAGACCTGACCTGTCGCCACAGCGATTCAGCTGACGTGGCTGGACTTGTGGGTGGTGGTGTAACCCGCACTGCAGCTTCCTGATGCTGACCCGGCTGTCACACAGTAACCGGACTGGGGTCAAGGCTCACACAGCGAGCAGAGAACATCTGCTCAGCTGCGCAGGGCTTAGAGGGCACTCAGCTGACTCAGGGCTCTTTAATTTAATTCGGTGGCTTGTGCCTTATAAGGTTGATGCCACCAGGTTCTCTGTAGTTTCAGGGGGTTGTTTTGGTTCCGTTCCCTTATTTTTGTCCCAGTGGTATTTGGTGTGGTGACGTTCAAGGGTTCTGCCTTCTGGGGGTCTGGGGCCCAGGGCCCAGGCCCAGTTACCACGACTGGGGCTGCATCCTCCGTCTCCACCACAGGCCTGGCACCAGCCCCCTCTCCGTTTTCTCCTCCTCCTCTTCGGCGGCATGCACGCCTTCACAGGCCGGCGGGATCTATTTTAAAATCGCCGCTTCGCTCGTTTTCTAAATCAGGAGAGGCTGAGCGGGAGAGGTACAACGGAGCTGGTGAGGGTGAGTCATCCTCTCGATGGCGGTGGCCAGAAGAAGCTGTGGTGGGGGCTGGGGGCTGCCCACCTGTGCAAGCTGCCAGGGGGGTGGGGGGGGCTGATATTGACAAATGCCAACCTCTGGTTGTCACTTACCCCTTCTGCCTTGGTGGGGTTAAGCCCAAGCAGACAGAGAGAGCGCAGGCGCTTACATAACAACAGCCCCCCTCAGCCACGGCTTTCCATTTGTACTGTCTCTGTGAAAACTGGCATTTCGATGCCTGGAGGCGCATCATCACTGTAATGATACCAGCGCAGACCTCGTGAAGGTTGTGCCGTCCTGCCCCCCTCCCTCCCTTCTCTCTCCCACTTGCTCTCTGTACCCCCTCCCTTGGGCGGCGGCTGAAAGCCCCGGTGAGCAGGAGCTTCCCCCTAATGGGCTGGGCCCAGCTCCATCGGCCCCTTAATGGAGCTAATGGCTGCTTGTCATTCTCTAGGCAGTGCAGGCTTCCTGCAGGGGGCGGGCTGGAGCGCGCTGAGTGGCAGGCTGGGCTCCGGGCAGGGGAGGAGCCATGCGGTGGTGGGGGGGGAGTGAGGAATTGAGAGCGAGACGGAGGGAAGGAGAGCGATAGGAAGAGGCAGAGCAACCAGCACACAGCAGCTGTCCTCATCTCTACTGGCGATCATGGAACATGCGGGTGAGTGCGCACACGTGTGTGAGCGTGCTGCATGCGTGTCTGTGTGTTTCTACATGTGGACATGCCCTTTCCAACTTTTACATGCCCGTAAACAGTTAGGAGTAGCTGCTGGCTGTGTCGGCTGCGTAGGACTGGCACCTGGTTCCGGCATGTGTACTGGGCTGGAGGTCCGGAGCTGGTCACTGATCCTGCCCTGCCTCGTCCTGGACAGAGCAGTGGGGTGTCTGTGTCTGTGGATTGCGCCGGATTCACACACTGGGGAGGCGGGGGGCAGAGCGATGGTCTCCTGCCCCATGCCCCCGTGAGTTAATTATTGCCATAAAGAAACGAGTGGCACCGGAACTGCACCGGAACAAGCCGGTCCGTTATTAATTATTACCGTAAGGGGACGGCCGGCCTGGAACAAGCCGGTCCATTATTAATTATTGCCGTAAGGGGACGGCCGGCACCGGAGCAAGCCGGTCCGTTATTAATTATTGCCGTAAGGGGACGGCAGGCACCAGAACTGCACCAGAACAAGCCAGTCCGTTATTAGTTATTGCCGTAAGGGGACGGCTGGCACCAGAACTGCACCTGAACAAGCCGGTCCGTTATTAATTATTACCGTAAGGGGATGGCCGGGCCGGAACAAGCCGGTCCGTTATTAATTATTGCCGTAAGGGGACGGCCGGCATCGGAGCAAGCCGGTCCGTTATTAATTATTGCCGTAAGGGGACGGCTGGCACCGGAACTGCACCGGAACAAGCCGGTCCGTTATTAATTATTGCCGTAAGGGGACGGCCAGCACTGGAACAAGCCGGTCCGTTATTAATTATTGCCGTAAGGGGACGGCCGGCACCAGAACAAACCGGTCCGTTATTAATTATTGCCGTAAGGGGACGGCCGGCACCGGAACTGCACCGGAACAAGCCGGTCCGTTATTAATTATTGCCGTAAGGGGACGGCCGGCACCAGAACTGCACTGGAACAGCACTGGAACAAGCCGGTCTGTTATTAATTATTGCCGTAAGGGGACGGCCAGCACCAGAACAAGCCGGTCCGTTATTAATTATTGCCGTAAGGGGACTGCAGGCACTGGAACAAGCCGGTCCGTTAATAATTATTGCCGTAAGGGGACGGCCGGCACCGGAACTGCACCAGAACAAGCCGGTCTGTTATTAATTATTGCCGTAAGGGGACGGCCGGCACCGGAACTGCACCGGAACAAGCCGGTCCGTTATTAATTATAGTTTCATTGCTTAGCTGAGGCCTTCATCTACAATCATTATTTTACCAGTTTGTAGAGGATTTTCATTCCTATGGGTCTCTTCGTTGGCTCAGCCTTCAGGGTGTAAGTGACTGAACAGAATTCCAGCCAAAACGGATCTGGAAACTTCTGTGTTGGCAGTGACTGATGGGATTTGGGAATTCCATGTCGTTCACCTTCATTGGCGGGACCTGCCCCTGTCCATTTCCCCTAAGCAGACTGCGGTCTCCTGGCGCACTATTCCGTCGTTTGTGGTTGTGTTTTGTCACGGGCGCGGTTCCTTTGTGGCATTACTGAGCCCGCTCTCAGCACCGCACTCAGGGTCAGTCTGGCGACGAGAGATGCCCCCACAGAGTGGCCCCCGTGCAAATTGATGGGGTGGATGAGGAAGTGTCTGAGTAACCAGGGGGGGGGGGCGCAAACGAGCGTAACCAGGACAATCAACGGAGATGGAGGGAGGTCACCTCAGCGCTCACGTCTGCTCACCGGCGCCTGAACTTGGCGTGTGTCATTTCTTATAACCATTTCCTATGTTTATAGTCCCCAGTAGCTCTGTTTTGATGTTTCACTTCTCTTTCATGCATGAAACTGCACCAGAACATGGCTGTGAGCAGCAACCTTTGCAGCAGAGCCTGAAATGTAAATGAATGAAATATTTGGTATTTCAGTTCTGGTCTTTTGCCAAAAGCCAAGCAGGCGTATAAACCTCTCCCCGTAATAACTGTGACGAGGCAGGAGATTTGCTGACGGCGCCGGCATTCCTCCTGACACTGCACACATCACCAACGGCCCGTCCTCTTCACGAGGCTCCGAACAGCCCCGGTTTTGTTGACATTTCTGGGGAAATGCTTAAATGTTTGATTCATGGGCTGTTGGTGTTTACATCCGCTGGCCTAAACCCAGCGATGGCCCGTGTCTTGCTGCCTGCTGCCGCCACTGATTAATTCCGCCAGCCATGGCGTCGCGAGTGTAAACAGCCACGTTGTGTTTGTTTTAATTTAACCAGCGCATGATGTTTGCATTGCATTTTGGACAGTTTTTATCATGCGTGAGTGAGAGGGAGCGCTTGCAGATGTGAGTAGGCACTTTGCCGGGAATCGGGTCCCTCTAAGTGCTCCACACGGCTTCTCATCAAAAGACTTAAATTCATTTCATTTGACGTCTTCCTGGAAGAATTCAGGTGAATTGTGTTTCCATGGTGCCACAGGAAACAATGCAGTCTGAGACTTGAACCAGCAGCCTTTGAGTTAAAGGTTAACATCCTTAACCAGTACTCTGTCTGCTGTGGTGTACGTTGGTGTTTGCGTAAACTGGCACACATCCACCCGTCGCCGAATAGCACTGACTCAGATTCGTCCTTCAGAACAGTGCCTCTCCTGCTCCGGCCAGGACATCCCGCGCCCTCTTCGTCCCCCATATGATCCGTTATGCTTTGATATTCCCCTTCAGCCCGTGTTTCTGACTGTTTGTAATAGTCCTTGTGGCTCGGTTTTCTTGTGCCGTGAAATATTACGCTCTGTGCCCCCTGCAATGTGCTATTATTAAATGTCCTACTTCTCCCAACACGAACGCCCCCCGAACAAAGCGAGATGCCCAGGCTCCCCGCTTGCTGCCAGAGGGAGCTGCATCGATTGGCCGGGATCGCATTTCCGCATGATGTCCTGTTAGCGGGGGTGGGGGGTGGACCCAAACAGCGCTCGATCGTGTTACCCAACCTCCAGGACCCGCCGCATCCCGTTACCATGGAGATCTGCCACGAGCCATCAGGCAGGAGTGGGCGCGTGTGCACGTCTGTCCTAGCCCTGACCCTGGTTCATGGCCTCTCCTTCCACAGATGTTTCATTCCTGTTTACTTCCTGTTCCCGTCCATTCCAGTGTTTTACCTGGGACTCCAGTTATTTGAGACGTCCATCACTGCAAGAAGACATCAACGTCAACAAGCAGCATTTCTCAATACAGAGTGTTTAGATGTAAAGTGTTTTGAGGACGTCTGAGAGCAGGACAGGCAGAGCAGGGCGCACCAGCCGAGTGGTACCGTTACCCACCGCCCCGAAACGCATGCTCTGTCAGTGTCACTGACCACATGGGACCAGGCTGTCCCCTTTCTTTGGCTGGTGGTAGATTCTAGCAGTGGGTGTGGGACACAGGAAGGACAAAGTACAGCTTTTAGCCTTAGAGTATGTATATGTGGTGTGAATAATTTTCAGGGGATGAGGAAGTGGGGTTATATTATTTTTAAATGCTTTTTGAATTACAGGAAGCCATGAGTTTTGGCTTGAAGGGGATCCGGACCTAAATTGCACCTCACCTTATCGCCTACGTGAGAGGTTACAGGGGCGGGGCTTGTTGCAGTGCAGTGCAGTGCAGTGCAGTGCATTACAGACTGCAGGGGAGAGTGTCTGCGTCATTGATCTGACCCCCTCATGTAAGAGAGGCTGGTCCGTGCCTCCGTAAAAGATCAGGTGGTAGGTGGACCCCAGAAGGGGAGGTAAGGGCCAGCCAGCGCTCCCTGGGAATGTCTGCGAGTCTAAGGCGATTACGGAGGACTAAGTATCCCAAACTCTGCCCAGATATTAGTGACCACACACTCAGGATTGTGTCACTGTGCTTCTCCGCCAGCATAAGGCTGCATGATGGGCAGGAATCCTTGCTGCTGGTTCCGCTCCACCAGCCGAGAGCCGCTTTCACAACAGCGGCTCGGAATCTGGGCTAATAAATAAGTCATCCGGAGGAAGAACATAAAAGCTCGCGAAGTTAATTTGCGAACCACTTTTAACAATAATTGCTAAGATGCCTGGTTAATATTTAATGATCCCTCCTCCTTGCCAGTGGCATGTATATATATCCTATAGGTACCCTTTTATAGTCTCCGTTCAGCATTAAGTCTCTCATTTGGGGGTACGATCCTCTTCCTAGAAATGATGCCAGTTGTGGAGAGGGTCGATTCCCGCTCGGCTGAGACTGGGACCCATTCTCTGCCTTCAGGTAAACACTCCAGGTGCATGCAGGCTGTCTGTCGATGTTCTTTTCTGGCTGGAGGCAGTGTCAGGGGCTTGTCTCGCTGCACCGTACCGTCGCACTCCTCCTGCCCGCCAAAAGCCCTTCCTGGGCCTGCCCGCCCTTCTGCTTGAATCTCTGCACCCCCTCGTCAGGGCACTCTGCCAGCCCGTGGCCATGATCGCCTTAATTGTCACTGTCCTCAGCCATTTCAAACGGGAGGAAACACTTTGCTTTCCTGATAATATCCTCCGAAATGCGAATATAAATAAATACATTTCCAATCCCGATGCAGTCCATGCGGGGGACCTGATACGGATATGGATGGATGGATATTATTACTCTGCTGGCTCTATGGCAACATCCATCGTAAACGATACATTGGTGTATGCTGAAGCAGCAAGGGTGCACATGCATAACTGACGTCTCACTCTGGGCTACTCAGTAATGCAGCGTTACACTGAGACAGGTCACGGAGAGGAGATTAAACTGACCCATCACGTGTGATTGTGTGACAATGAGAGACCTGAGTGTTAACTGCACGCTTCATGGAATTTGGCAGCAATTGCCATATGCTGACCAGAAGGGGTCTCCATTTCATCCAAACACAGTTACCACCAGCCCGTAAATCATGGCCACTTTCTGTGATGTGTTTTTAACGAAATGTCTCTGTACTCTTGTGCCTGCATGCGGTTTATCCAGTCAGAGGGGTCTATGTTGTTTCGTGGCGGTAAAGCAGATGTTTCATGTGCATGTTGGACTTAAGCAGACTGGAGTTCCCCTGTGTAGCTTTGTGTGAGTCTTACTTGATAAACAGTTAACGTGTAAACACAGCCCCAAAGGAACAGCTCTCGTACGCATGCAGTCACGTCAAATCTCATCCCCTGCTGACGTGCTCAGAAAAACATCCGGCCATTTACCTGCAGTCATCTGCAGACTCCATGTCTATGACCAGCTCAGTTCCTGTTAGAGAGAAGTCAGTACCGTTTATGACCGAATAACTGTTTGGCCTCAGAGTCCCTGAGGGATGCAGTGTGGCTATCCACCACGTGTCCCGCTCTGCGCGTATCTGTCTCCGTGGCAAGGTCAGAGCGAGTGTTTGTGTGCATGTGTACGCGGCCCCAACACAGGGTCTGCCCTCCCCCCATGTTCCTTTACAACAGGAACAGGAAGATAGTTTCCTTCCATCAAAAATGTGAAAAATGTAAACGGCAGCCAGGAGAGGGGAGCAAAGAATCCCCGAACGTGATGACGGGTGATGTGTGGCCCGTAGGGAGCTTGAGGGTCACCCTGTGGGCCAAAGCAGATCTGTAGCAAAGGGTTAGCTGGTTATCACTGTCTCAGCTACGGGATTATCGGCGTCTTATAAACCAAGGGTCTCTGAAGCTCGTTATCTTTAAACTTACTAGAGCTGTAGTACTGGTAACACCAGGGAGTACTCAGTCGCCCGTTGTGTACACTAAAATGACAGCTAACTGCAGCATAATTATAATAGTAGCTTCTTAACCAGGGGAATAGGTTATTTAACCAAGTAAATATGCTGCTGTGTAAATACATAGAAGTATCTTCTGTTCACTGTAAGACCTTCGTATGAATTTGCGAAACGTATTCCCCAGGCACACAGCTCATTATGGATGTTTGCTGTGTTTCCTTGGCATGGCGGCGAAGAGATGGACTCTGATTTTGTTCCACAGGAAAGTGTATTTGGAGGCGGGTGGGGGGAGGTGCTGCTTGTGAGAGAGAATCTGCTTATCGGCCTGCAGAACAATGCGCAGGGACTCTGGGCTGCGGCCATTTCCGTCCACACAGGAGAAGGAGGGCCTGGCCCTTCCTCCTCAGCCCCTCTCACAGGACCGGTAGTAGTGGGGGGGGGTTGAATCTGGAGTCCATGGTTCAGGCCTATGTACAATTTTACATTTTATTCCTTTAGCAGATGTTTCTATCCAAAGCGACGTACATTTAAGAAAGCGGGGTCAGCCAGTCCCCGGAGGAACTGAGGTTAGGGGCCTCGCTCAGGGGCCCAACAGTGAAATCCCTCGTCTGACCCTGGGATTTGAACCAGCAACCTTCTGATCTCAGGCATCGTGCTGAGAGAGCCTGAGTTTGGTTTGCTCCTGTGGAAGAGTGATTAGTGCAGCTTGTAGATGCTTTAGTCATCATAAAGAAGTGATGTAATTCAGTAGGAATGCTTGTTGGACAGGCAAGCAATGCCCCGGCTGTTACAAACAAGTCAAAGATGGTTTAAAAAACACAGAGAAATGATCATTAGTAGCTGATGTTAAGAAATCGAGCCTCCGTTACAAAAGTGCTTTAAACACGACGCATGATGTCCGTCTGCGACCCTGTCACAGTCTTACTGTTGTGGTAATTATAGGCCTATTTGCTGTCAGGTTTCCTACGTAGCTCTCATGCCTTTTATCTTGGTTGTTTCCTCTGTAAGTAGCTGAAAAGAAACACCCTCTCTCTACTCGTCTCTGTAAGTGTCACAAGCTACTAAGATCAGTCACTGTCGTTGGTCACAAATAAAATTTTCCATATACTTTGTGTTAAACTTTGAATGAGAATTTTAATCTTCTAATCTTGACCAGATTTTCTTTTGTTTTCTGTAATAATTTTGTGATGTCTGAAAAAAAATTACACTAAAATATTACCACATCGAATTTATCTTTGATTACGTGCATCATGCCAATGTCGTTGTCTTGCAAAATTAATAGCGCACGTGTGATTTGCATAACTGTAGATGCCAGATATAGACTTGCCCAGAAGTTTTTAATTATGTATAATAAGTGTAATCGGAAACCCGTCGCGTTTTGCAGATTTACCAAACTTTTGGAGGGGGTGGGAGGGGGTCTGGGTGGGGTGGAGATTCCTGGTGGTTGGAGCGGGGCGCCGTCCCTCCCGCGGCAGCGCACGGGACCCCGTGACCCTAAGCCGAGATCTCCAGGAAGAAATGACAGAGCCGGCCGAGCCCGCGGAGCGCCGGGGAGGCTGCAGCGAGCGGCCGGCCTGAAATGCGCCTCTGGCCGCTGCGGCGAGGCGGACCTGGCGGTACTCAGCGCGTCTACGATCGCAGGAGCGGCGTTTAAGAAATGGGCCAGACGTACCTCTCCACCTTATCCCGCGGCGCCAGCGGTGAGCTTTATTTCACGCATCTCGGTGGCGGGGACGCGCACAAGCCTGGTCCGTTAACCGGGGCGGAGACCGCGGGGGTCCCGGTGGACCGGGGCTGGTTCATTACGGATCGGGACTTTAAGCCATTCTTAGACGGTGGGCAAACACGCTGAGACAGGCGGTGGCTAGCGACCCGGGCATAAACGGGGAGTTTTGTTAAATGAAATGGAAGTTTTACGCAAAAATTAAATTCCGCTTTAAATGTCTTTTTAAAGTAGAGATTCAGCTTTTATACTTTTTTTTTTTTTCTTAACACCAGATGCTCCCGAGGTTGTTTTTAGGAAAGGTAGGCGGAACAGCGGAACCCAGTTTCTGGCTGTAGTCTCCCCCATCTCTTTATGGAGTTTCTAACGCCTTAATGTGCTTTTTAAAGTGCGCAGCTTTAGGAAACATTAAGATAAAGTAACTGTGAAGCAGGCGACCTGCGTGCAATCGAGGCTCTTTATGAAAGCCGCCGAAAGCGAAAGGACGGGCTGTTCTGCCCCTGGGCTGCTTTGCTTTCCTCGACATTAATGTTAATCCTCCCTGTCCGTCCGCCGCCGCGATGCTGCACGTTAAAGCTGCCTTTTCCTCTGTGCACATGCTGATCTTCAGCCTGTTGACTTTCTGAGTGTTACATGTATCGGCATTTTGATAGTAACAGCTACTAAGTAACAACTACCGTACAACTCGCCACTCTAACAGTCTGCTTGCCGCCGTTAATGCGGAGTTCCCGTCCGAAGCAGGCACCCTTACAGTGCGGAGGCTCCGGGAGATCCGAAATAAATTCAGCCAAATGCAGCAGCGATTTCATGAGACGGTCCCTAGGGGATTATGGGCTGTTTGTATGGATAAATGTGCCTTTAAGCATAAAGTGAGTCACCTCCCCAGGTGTCAGAAACAGGGCAAGGCTTGTATTCCCGTGGGGAGGATCACAGCCTCTACAACAGTTGCCTTTTCAGATTGGAATTAACGTCAGGAACCCCCGCAAAGGGCAGCCTTAATCCGCTGGGGCCGGTTCATCCCCCCGCCGCTCACTGTGCCGGTGATCCGCGGTCCATCTTAAGTGTTAAAAGGAAAAAAGAAACGTAACGGTTCTTAGGACGATTCATCTGCCCTGTGTATTTTTAACACCGCGATATCTGTCCGGTGCTGCTATGTGGAATATGCGTGTGACGCTGTCCTGCCTTTTAGTTTTATCACTGGAGTTTGCGGTTCGTATCTGGCTGACGGCGGTGGGGCCGCGTAACGAAGGAGTAACAATAAACCTTCGTGCGACGGAGTCACGGTGCGCTTATCCTTCGGGGGCTGGCTCATTTCTATCTGGGCAGGTTCTCTTTCCTGATGGCCGGCGGCCCCCCTGCACGCCGCATGCCATGAGCGCTGAGATAAATGCTGCCTGCCAGCTGCTAATTATCCCCCTTCAGCAGGAAGCCTGAATCTTTCTCATGGCGAAAAAGCCAGAGAGTTGCTATGCGGTGGGCCTCAGGAGCAGCCCTGGCCAATTGCTTCACGGGGAACCTTCAGCTAGGACCAAAGATACCCCCCGTGGAAAAAGAGGCCAGGGCGCACAGTGCTTTGCTTAATATGGAAAGTGGACCAGCCCTAATTTCTTTATTATCGCCCCATGATCACCACCTGTGATGCACCAATGTGTGACGAGCCGCGTGCTCTCTGAATGTGGGAGGCAGGGGACCGCATCCCTTCTGTGGCCAGTGTCCACAATGCACCTTTTTCAGATGTGCTCCCCACTTTATTCTTGAGGGCCGGCCCTCGACGTCTTCTGAGAGCTTTCTTGGTTCACCAGACCCGTCCTAAAAAGATTATCCCATCGATCTGAGTCTCAGATGGTTGACTGTTGCCGGTCTTGTTTTCTCTGCTCTTTCTTTCGGGGTCATGTTTCACCCTGTTTTGATCGCTCTGTTGCTACCCCTGGGGATCTGCTCTTTCCCTTTCATAAAGTGTCCCCACGGGGGTCAGGAAGACTGGGCCATGGTCTTCGCCTGTTTTTGGGGACCCAGCCCGGGATGTCCCCCAATGGCAAAGCCCGGGGAGGTGGGAATACGGCGAGCAGGTCGGAGATCCCTCGGCCGTCGTGTACCAGGGGGGCCCCCGGCCCTCTGACTTCCTCTTAGAGCTGGCCTGAACGGGCTGTTTCCGTTGGGCGGGTGGGTTTTGAAACAATGGATGCAGAAAACGGGGATGTGGCCAGAATGAAGCCGGCAGGAACTTTCGCAAAGCTTTACTCCCGGAAATGGTATCGTTGCATTTATGGCCGAGAGCCGCCTTTACGGGGGCCGCCTGCTTTGACCACAGTGCAGCCATAGTGGGGACGATAACTGACCTCTGCGCTATAACATTTTTACATAGATATGGCTTAATAAAAGTTACCAGTATATCAGTTTAAGATGTACTGTTGTTGTACATGTTTATCGAACTTATCTGCCCCTCCACCTTCCATACCTGATCCACAAGATCTATAAGGGAAATTGGCTAAATTCTGTTTATGTATCTTATATCCTTGTGTGATGTTTGCATGCTATATTAAGGTATTTTCCCCCACACTGTCCTGCAGTTTGGTAATTCAGCTGTCAGATTGTGACTGTATTTCTAATTGCAGGCCTGATTTAGCTTTTCCCAGTAGTTGTCTGCTGTCTCCAGGTGTCTGTGCTGACAAGTGCTTCGTGGTGTTATAAAAGGAGCCATTACCAGCTGACCCTCCCCCCCCTTCCCCCCACCCACATAAACAGATGAGCTGGCTGGGAAATTCAGTTGGCAGCTTGTGTTTATCCAATCGGAAGGCTCTTGCAGTTAAAGGTGCTGTGTTTGAGAATTAGCCGGGTGTTTTCTGGTGGCTGTCCTCGAGGTGCTCGTGAAACAGTCACTGTTCCAGCTGCCCTGGACATTAACAGCTTGCACCTTCAGAATCGTTGTTGCCTCGTCACACGGATCTACACCGTTATGCCTGTCCCATCACCACTGAGTCACTGTTTGGGGGCGGGAGGAATGTGGGCAGGAGTTTCCCCAGACTGCTGTCCTGACCATCACGGTAACACTTCGAAAAGGCGGGGCTGTCGGGGGGGCAGTGATTAAATCTTTGGCTAGTGCATGCTGTGCTGGGCAGACCGTCCTGTAGGACACTAATCGTTCAAATTTATGCAGAGTGACTCTGTTTATGTTTCATTATTAATGCCATTATTACTCATGATTACTGTCCATCTGCACACAGCCTTGTCTCCTCAACATGCAGCCCGGAGTTGTCACCTTATCCAAGCAATAATTATCCTTTTTAGTCAGTTTTTGGGGTGAGTTGAGTGCAGAGAAACGTTTACGTAGTTTGTCCGTCCGTCCGTCCGTCCTCCACCTGCTTTTTTTCTGTCAGGGGATTTGTTTTATGTATGTATGTAATTGTTAATTGACAGCGTTTATGTGCTGTTATTTGGGTGCCACGCAAAGAAACATTAGGCAAAGCAGGTCTTTTTCAGTCACACATTTTTGACATTTAAATTTTTGCAGCTTTGAATCATTTGGCTACATAGTTTGACCTGTTTTTGAAGATTACTTGGACATTGTGAATCTTTTTAGGCTTTTTTTTTTCCCTTTTACTGATTTTTATTATTATTTTGTAATGAGTCCACCTGATGTCTCTTACAGTGCTGCTGACAGGATGGGCCTGTTCTCCTAGTCGCCTTTGGGTACCCAGTGATTCAGCTTGCTGATCTCAGGCATGAGTTCAGTTCTGTGGGTCAGAAACATTTTTGACTATTAATGTTTCCTGGTTCAAAGCAAATCAGAAGCCTGTAGGAAAGATTAAACGCGTCTCCATCTTCCCTATTTTACTGTTTGGTAAAGCATTTGTCTGTCAGTGTTTTGCGAAACTCCAGAAAAATCCAGAAAGCAGGGTAGGAGAGTGAGCAGCAGTAATGAATGCTACTTTCCCTGGCCTCTGAAATTCCTGGAATGTTGTTGTCCAGTCCAGAACGCTGCTGGGAAAAGTGGTGTAGATACACCTGAGAGGTCCACTCTGAAGCTCACTGCTTCAGGTCTCCTGCATGCTCCGTGTAGACACCCTTCCCTTGGAAACGACCGCTTTTGTGCTATTTGTTATGAAGGAATTTCGAGAATTCTGCCGGGGTATTTTGTAGGAAGTGGAGTTCAAAACAAATGATTTGTCCAGGAATAGCATCTGCTCTCTGTTACTTCCCTGGGCCCCTAGATTATCTGTGAGACGTTTTATGAGAAACAAGCAGGGCAGCTCTTCCCTCTCTGCCTTCAAGGGATGAGGGCTTTGAGGAACATCTCGATGAAGAAGAATTTGTTGGTTGGTTTTTGGTAGATTTCAGCCATCTTGATCTTGGTGGAGAAGCTGTAGATGTACCATGTGGAGCTGCTTCATTGTTCTGTTCACACCATCCTCCAGCAAACATTTGCATGATGGAACTTTTTAAAAAAAATATCAGACTTGTTGGGAGCTTGGCATTTTTGTGAAATGACTGTTTTTAGGTTGTGTGGTGATGTGTATGAAATCTGAATTTCTTTCCAGACAGCGCCTCTGGGTGGACAGTCAGGAGGCTGGACATGCATTAAACTGGTCTGTCTCGTCCTGGTGTGTATAGACGCAGCTCCTGTGTGATGGGGACAGTCTGAGTGTGGTGCTGCACCTCTTGTTGTGGCACTTCAGACCTTGCCTTGAAGTTTCTGTGACAGTATTTAATGTCCCGGTTGGCAACATCTCTATAGCGTCACCCTAACCCCCTATCCCTACGGTCTCGCCCTGACCCCCTGTGCCACGGTATGTGTGTGGTGGGGGGGCGGGCATTTTCAAGCCCCCTTTCCTCTGAAAAGCTGTTGCTGATGCCTCAATCTTAATTACTGTTTAACGGGGTAGCTAATTGCGGCAGTTTGAGTTCATTAAGAGTCTGTCTGAGTGGCATCGCCTCCGGGGGCCCTTTATCCGGAATGGGGGGGTCGGGAGCTGAGAGATGAGTCCGTGGGAATGGGGGGGGAGCTGAGAGATGAGGTCGCGAGAGTTTGAGGGGGACTTGGTTTACAGTTTCCAGAGCGTTCTGCGGGTCCTGGCATGTACAGCCCATGTTTACTGTAAGCTGCCTATTTTAGTCATGGTTTTAATCAGGCAGTATTGAGTGGCTTCTCATACAGTAACTGCAGCCACAGCTGTGTAAATGCGGCCTGTCCGGCTCGTGCTCCATTCTCTCCATCAAAACTGGCTTATTATCCAGGGTCAGGTAGCATCTGTATTGTCAATCAAGGGAAATGTGGCTGAGAGTGGCCAGCCCAGCTGAGTGAGTGGGGGTGCACCTGCTGTATTTCTCAGGTGTGTCCTGGAGAAGTGTCAGGCAAAATGGCTGCCTAGCGAACCCTCTCTCTCTCCCCCCCCCCCCCACCAATGCGGGCCCCTGGGGGATTTCTTCAGGGCCGATGTGAGCCCCCCCGGGGATGCTTTAAGGGCCGACGTGGGCCCCCCCGGGGATGCTTTAAGGGCCAACATGGGCACCCCCAGGGATGCTTTAAGCTGCCGTCTTGCTTTCCTTCCAGTGCATTCGATCATCGTTTCTCCTCCCCCTGTTTTTTGGTTTGAATAGTGGGCGTGATTAATTAATAACGCGCCCCCAGCATGAAGAAAAGGGCTGTTTTGTTCTGGGGCCGTGAGCGTGTCCCGCTGTGGCCACGCGCCCCCCTGCCCTCTGCGGATCGAGCGGCCGGGACATTGCAGACGGAGCCGAGCGAGATGGAGGAAGTGGAGGGCATCGGCCCCCCAGCAGAGGTGATGGACAGTGTGTCATGTCAGTGTTTACTGGGGGAAGCATAGCGTTTAAGGACTTAAACAGGCGGTTGTAGCTTCGTATCTTGCTTTCTAGCACCGTTTGTTGTTACGTATTCTGACTTCAGTTAAGTAAGCAGATGTGAGTACAGGCCAGATGTGTCTGTCTGTAGCAGCCAAAGGGGGGGTTTCCGGAGGTTTCTTGAGTCAGAGAAGCAAGACTGAGTGAATTTGATGTCAGTTTTGATATTTTTTTGTAACTATCCCTGATGAGTTATGGATGAAGTGCTGTGACAGTGAAATGGGAAGTCAGTAACAGAGCTGCATGTTTTGGTTTTAACTTCTTACATTTCCTTTCATTTGCTTTTAGTACTTTCCTTTTAACGAGGCCGGAATACTGCCCCGCTCTTTGTCGTCGTGCAAACTCCATGAAGATCCAATTGTGTTAATTATAGTCTTTCCCTTTATGAAGCTCAAATGTAGGCCTGCGATTTTCAGGGTGGTCTCACTGATCTTTTGTGTCGGGGTGGGACTCAGCCTGGCTGGGCAGTGGATTCTCCACCTTCCAGCGGAGGTGGGCCGATTTTACAGGGCGGATTTCAGATGGATCCATTATGATCGAATGTGATCCGTTATTGATGTTTTCTCATACCCCATGTGGAAACGTAGCTCATATCCACTTGGGGATCAAATTCCTCTCACAATAGGCATCCTTCTGATGTATGACTCAGGCTTTCTGGGGGAAGCTTACTCCATAACTGGCTCTTCTCGATGGACCAGATGGCCTTGGAAGGCTCCAGACAGGAGTTGTCTCATGGAACCACCCCCCCCCACCTCCTTTCAGTTTGAATAATACCCTTCAGCTGCAGCTAGGGGGCAGTGGCGGGTCCATAGCCCTGTCCTTGGTGATCACGCGGTTTTGGTTTGGCTTACATTTGCTTTAGGTTAATGCCAATCCTGCTAGGGCACGCCGCAGGGCTACCCTCTGCTGAGGTTAGAGGTCAGAGAAGCTGATATTTACTGCGCTGATAGTCCAGACGTGTGGATAAAACAGCTGTAACTGTTTATTTTCTGGTAAATGCACCTTTGAGTAATGGCTCGTATATTTGGCTTCCTCTGGAGCTTTTCCATCGCACACAAACTGGCGTGTGGGTGGCGTGTGGCTCCTTGTGGCCCGTGTTGTCATGGCTGCCGTGATGACGCTCCGTTGCCGGGCGCAGGTCTGGCAGACCCTCTAGGCGACGCCACCACTGCACAGTGGGTCGCTGCTGGCGGTTTCCCCACTTCCTCAGGAATCGACTCGCAGCATTACCGGCCAACGGGTTAATCTGTGATCCCTTTGCAGCGTCCCACTTTCCCGAGCTTACCGACGCTGCCGCCTGTTCGCAGTGGGACTTGCTAGAATTTACGGCATGGAAAAATACTATAAGTTTCCATTTGGAGCCATTCGTTTGTCAGACGGTGATTTTTATGATGCCCCTTCGGCAGGCGCTGTTGGTACAGCTGTGGAGGCCCGCTGTGGAGCACGTTCTTATTTAAGGCCGTATTTTAACTTGGACATTTAGTCTGGGGGAAGGTTTAAGGGAAAATAACGGCAGAATTAATTATTTAGCTAAAAGCCTGCTGATTTACGCAACGGTCCCCAGTCCGGAAGCTGCTCGTTCCGGGAAGTTTTGCAGGATGATGCGGGACCTTGAAGAGGAAGGTGTCGTTGTTGAGTCCGAAAGTATGACTCCTAACTCCTAATTGCTCCACCGATTGTCTGACTAAAGTATAAAATGTAAATGTGTCTGTGCTGTGTAGGTTAGCAGTGGAGCGTGATACGTAAGTTTACCGCACTTCGGTGACGCTCCGCTCCCAACCCCCACCAGGTCCCCCCCCCAGGGGTGCGTGGTGTAGGTAACGGGCCTAGGAAATAGATGATATTATCACACCATTTGGGTCCCAGATATTGGGTTGCAGTTATACTTAGGCTAGGGCTAAATAAACACGCTGTTTTGAACCCCGTGGGAAGGGTGCCCTGTGCTGCTTCTGCAGGCAGAGGTCCAGGCACCGTGTGACTGTCTGAGCTGCTCTCTGCTTGTGGTCAGTAGCTGCTGGGTCTCAGGCTGCCCACGTACAGGCGGGGGTGCAGGGCCTTCCTTATACTCACCTCTGTTTCCACTTTCCGTCCTTAGCAAAGCAGGACGGATGCTAAGCGAGAGGCTGCGGACTGGGGGGTGGGATACGCCTTTCTAGCTGCAACAGCTCAGCGCATCTGTTGGAGAATAAATCACCCTAGCGCCTCAGGCATGGTGGGTGGGGCATCCATGGCAGTGGGCATGGCCAGATACACGCTTAAAAATGAGAAAATGTTGTGTGTTTTCTACTGAGAGGAGACTCAGGATCAGAAACCCAAGTCTGGGGGTGTGACTGCATCATGTCACTCATGCACTTTCTCCTAATCTCATTGGTTGCCTTATTGATTCCCTTGGAGTTAATCTGTGCAGTGATTGGCCTTGTAGGACCAGCTCACCCTCTGTAGATTTCCATGAATCGCTTCTTCTAGCATCAAGATTCTCCAGCTGATACTAAACATGCATGTATTTTTTGAACAAAGTGCTGTGCGAAAGCTGAATGAGTTACGGGTGGCTAGCGTGCCGATGACGGGCATGTCTTTCTTTCAGTTGATGGGCTGGAGAAGCCTTCCCTGGCGAACTCGGACGTGGTGGTTGCGGGCACGGGCACGGGGGGGGCGCAGACCCCACCCCTGAAGCAGAAGGGCAAACTCTCATCACTCGGCAAGATCTTCAAGCCGTGGAAATGGCGCAAGAAGAAGACCAGCGAGAAGTTTCAGGACCTCTCCAAAGGTAGGTGTTTCATTATGCATATTTTTAATATTCTGCCCCAGGTGGGAATATCAGGAACTGATCCCTGGTCAGTTTTAAAGGTCTGTGGCACCCCTATGCTATAGGTGCATCTCCACACAGGTGTACGTGCTTTGGTGCCCTTTTTCAAGGGTATGTGTATCTTCCTGGTTTTTGTGGTGATCCTAGCAGCGAGCCTAACCGTGAAGCCCGCCTCCCTATCTTCCCATCAAGCCTGCTCCAGCTCAGAAGCGACTCCATGACCTCCCTGTAATTTGAAATGTCATGTGATCTTCATAGCCTTCCGTCGGCCATTATGGATTTCTGAGAAGAACTGGAGATGATGGTCATTATGTAGTTTCCACAGTCCTATGCTGGAGGCATCATGTTTAAACACCATCTAGCAGCACCCGACTGATAGAGGGCGTCGTCTCACGACGTCTCAAGTTTTTGGACGGAAAATGCTTCATTTTCGGACTATTTCACCGCTTCTTAACTCAGCGATTGACACTTGAAATGTGTTTCTGTGACCCGCTCAGCAGCCATTACTGATACAGGCTGTGCAGCTCATCCAGCCACAGGTAGGGGGCATGGTTATTAAAGTTTCAACAATGTGTGTGACTCACAGGGCTAAAGATGTAAAGAGCATCTCCTGCACAACGGCAACAATGATAATAACAATGACGATAACCATCGTTGTAGTCAGCTGTCCAGGCCGAATGGCGGCACGCAAACCGCCCTTGGGCTGAGCCCTCCGTAGGCGCGCGGCCCTGCCAGCTCTTTTATGAGCTGCTTTTGTAACACAGCCAGCGAGCGACCGCCACATAAAGCCGTCTTTATGCAGGCCTGTGCCTGAGCTCAGCATCTGATAGCCAGGCCTGGCTGCCTGAGCACAGGCACATGCCAGAGACCCCCGACAGCCACTGCTAGGGGCGGGCTGAGAGAGCATCACGACCGGCTCTCATTGGCTGTCTTTATAAGGAGGGTGGGGCCACACCAGCCAAGACATGGCCACCTTAAACAGGCCGTATGCCCCCATGGGGATCTTTAACTCCTGACACATTTACACTTTTACAGCTGTTCTTCCCAACAGTAATTATTAAATATATTTAAATGTTAATTCCAAAAGTCCGTCCAGGTGGATGGTTGGATTAAGCCGTGGTATTGCATTCCTGCGAAAGACATGTTTGTTTATTTCAAATTGCCTTTATTTCTGGTCGGGGGGGGGGGGGTGGGTTGATTCTCCAGGACCAGATTTGGGTTTTGACCCATGAACAGATTCAGTTGTGATACATCAGTTCAGTTGTGACTTGGAACTGGACATGGCAACACTCACGCTGTGTCGTGATGGTGGTGCCGGGCAGGGGTGTCCGATGTTTTTATCCATCAGACCATCTGCTGTGTGAATGTAATGTAATGCTTTTAGGGCGACTTCACTGGAGGGGGTAACCCCAAGGTGACGCCACGGGGCCCCAATAATGCCAATGTAAGAATTTGGCTTTTCCGAAGGCTTCCCTCCGTTCGCAGCGCTGGCTTCGGCGCTTCTGTGGGTATCTGAGGGCTGTGAAAGGATGTGCCGGTTTGGTGGCGGGTCGCCATGACAACATGGCGCGTCTTAAAAATCCCACGGCAGGTGTGGTGAATTCACAGCACATGACAGACGGGCAGATGGGCCCTTTCGGCTGGTTGAGGCTGAGGCCCACCCCTAGGTGGTGGTGGTGATGGTCATGGGGATGTTGATGTTACCACACATTTGTGTGATGTTTCCCACCTTCTTCTTCACCTTCCCAGTGCTGGAGAGGAAGATCTCCATGCGGCAGAGCCGGGACGAGCTGATACGCAGGGGCGTGTTGATTCCTGACCAAGGTAAGCCATGCTGTTGCGGGGCTCACCAGTAGGGCGGCGCCATACCACGGCAAAGGGTGTCCCCTGTGAAAGGGGCTCTACCATCAGCCATATTCTTGTTATGCAGTGAGTCTTCTGCTATAGTGATGGAGGTTCTCATGGTCCAGGAGGTCTTGTGCTGTCCTGAGAGTGACCTCTTTACTGGGAGTTTGTTCATAGCGTCTTGGTGAGACCCCGGCGTGTCACCCCCCCAGCCCCTGGTTCACTTGAACCCCCTCCTTTCCAGATGAGCAGGTGAACTGCGAAACGTCCAATGGGCATACGGCCCCTGTCACTGTAGAGACAGCCCCCCCGGCAGAGGTCAAGGTGGAATTGGAGGCAGGCCGGGACTCTGAGGCAGAGAAGGTGACTTCACCTGCACCCTGCGAGGAGGAGGACAGAACAGGTAGGGGTCACTCCGTGTGAGCGAAGTGGCATTCTGCATGGTGGTTGTGGTCTGTAATCCGTTTGGAATGTCCAGGGACGATCTCAGCAGCTTAGTCTACGACGGCTGCTGAGGGTCAGGATCACCCCTGCAGTGTGTTTTTGGGGTTTTATAAGTCTCGTTTGCTGTTTGACTTTTCCTGAAGCTCAATACCCGCTCGCGTCTCTGAAGGGGGCTCTGTGTGCCCAAGTGAGTTATGACCCTGTGCCGGTGACTGGAAGATCGCAGGTTCAAATCCCAGAGTTATTACACCATTGGGTCCCCGAAGAGGGCCTTTAACCCATAATCGTTCCAGGGACTGACTGACCCTGCTTTCTCAAAAATGTATGTTGTTTTGCATGAAAACGTCTGCTAAGTGAATGGCTGATTCTCCACCTTTTGGGTCTCGGCAGAGCGTCCAACAGCTAATCTGTACATCATATAACATAGGGCCCTGGCAGATTCCTGGTGCACCTGAAGGCTTTTTGCTCCACCTCTGGGGGCTCCTGTGGTGGTCACCCACGGGGTCCCTGTGTTCAGTCCCGCAATGTAATGACTGACAGAAATGGTCCCCAATGGTCTCCACTAAGATCCTCCATCAAATGTCCCTGAACCGGCGTCATCGAGCCGAGAGCCGGGCCAGCAGGCATTCCCCCGAAAACGGAAATGGCTCCGCCGCCACCCTTCGGGGTTCTGCAGGACTTCCTTCCCAATCCGAGAAGAATCCCCAAAGTCATCTCGCTTCCATTTTACAGCTTTTTTGATCTGGAGTGGCCAGGCACATTGTGCTTAATGAAAACTGTTATTCAGATGAACATTAATGTTTCACATGTCTGTGGAGGTTGTGGGGCAGCTAGTTCAGTGGGTGGGGGGGGGGATGTATCACCACACCCCCCCCCGCACCCAATCCAGAAGCTAATCTGCAATAAGATCAAGTGCTCCAACCTGTCTCACATACACACACACACATGCTGACACACACACACGTGTCTTCCCTGCTCTGTGGTGATCTTTCACAGGCACACGCACTTGTCAGCCTGTTATCCTTTTCTGCAATTAACAAGGCTGTTATTTTCCTTATGGACCACCCTACTTCATTATTCAATCATTTATCATTAAAATCTCATCAGCTAAGCGTAGGTGACCTCACATGTCAGCTTGATTCCTGTGTCCGCCCTGAGAATTTAATTCTAGTGGAAAGGCAAGGTCAGGTCATGGCCAGGGTGGGGAGTCAGCGGGCCAGCAGGGGGTGCTATGGTGTAGGGAAATTCTCCCCCTGCACCATCCATGCCTGGGAAAACAGGCATCTCCTTTCCATTGGCTGATCTGTCGCCCCCCCTTCCCTGTGCCCACATAGAGAGGAAACAGGGCAGGCCTGACCCAAAAGTGACCCAGTCCCGGTCCCGGGATGGGCCCGCCAAAAAGGTTCAAACAGCAGCCCTGAAAATGCCCAGTGGGGCAGCGGGCGGGGTGGCAAGGAAGGACACGGCCTGCGGAGATAAAAAGGGGGCCAAAAGCGGGGGCAAGCAGGCCCCACCTTCTAAGGCCAACCCGCGGAACAATAACCGTGGCAACGGTGAGTATGGGCGGCGGCTTCTGTGAGAGCCGGCCCCCTTGCATGATGATTGGATCCACTTCTGCCCCCTCCCCCACCCCCCCCACATATCTTCATGAAGGGCCATCAGCGAATTCTGGATTCTGGACCCTGGGCCTCGCCGGGTTCTGGTGGCCTGCGTCTTTGCACGTCTGAAATGGCTGCCAAAATGGGGTGGGGATTTCTTCAAGAAAAGGGGAAGAAAGCGTGTACAGTGGCCACTTCTGCATTTTGGCGGATCGGCACGGAAACCACCCCCCCCTTCTGTTTTTCTCAAGCAGCCCGTTTCCATGTTCTGTTACTGAACCGTGTCTGTCGGCACGCATGACTCCCACACGCATGTCTCTCTTCTCACGGGGAGGATCACATCCTGCCCATGCCCTGTTGCGTGTTAAGTGTTGCCCGCCTCTTGTGCACCACGGTCCTGTACAGGTGAACTTGCATGTGTGCTGCATTTATGCGTGTAGCACTGGCGCCTGTTGTGTGGTTCCATTACTGCATGGTTCACCATCAAGTAGCTTGGACTGCTGGGACGTCACACTCGTCTGACCCGCCAGGACCTGCTGTCCACCTTATCGTTAAATTGCGTGCATGTGATGCCTTTAATTGGAGCAGTAATTGGCTTTAACATAAATTGTTTCTTCCCCCCTCTTAGCCAAACCTACCCAAGCAAAAAAATCTGCGGGGGTGTCAAAGGCCCCCCCCCAGCCAGGATCGGCGTCTGGCCCGTCTGGGGGGGCACAGCGCCAGCCAAAAGACACCGAGGGCACAGTTTCGCGGAAGAAGGCTGGCAGACGGGCAGAGGACCCCTCGGGCACCGCAAAGACCCCCGCCAGAGCCAAGGCCCTCCCTGGGGGCGATGTGACAGCCAATCAAAAGCAACGTCCGGCTGTGGGGGAGGAGCCAGCCAAAGAGGGGGCCTCAGCTCCTGCAGGCAACAAGGTGGACAAGGACGTGGAGGACTCGGCGTCTCTTACGGACTCCCAGAACGAGACGTTCTGGAACTGCCTTGAGGAGCAACCGGGTCCGGATGAGAATGGGGGCGAGGCCGGGGGCAGGGCTAGTGAGTCTGGCGAGACACACCCAACCACAGAGAGCACCCAGCCGTAAGTCTGATAACCTGACTGGTGTCCTGGGGTCTGAAGAGAAGCTGTTTATCAGGGAGGCAGCATGAGTGCCATCTAGAGGCCCATCCATGTTCCTGCAGGTTGCAGGCTGCCTGTGGAGAGTGTGGTTAGGGTACTGGACACGTCCAGAGGAAAGATTTCGGGTCATTTGTCACAGAGGACCAGGAGAGTGACTTGAATGGGCCGTATTGTGCATGTGCACGGTGTTAGTGAAGAATTAAACAATCATTACTTATCCTTATTTTATTATTATTATTATTGTTGTTTTATTAGCCTGACTCGTGAAAATGACCAGCTGCTGTTGGGGTAATGAGCAGGGTACCGCTGGGGCTGTTCACCCACGCTGGAGACTCACCGTGGTCTCAGACAGCCAGGGATCACCTGGGGACCGGGGCGGGAATATCACTCCTCCCTGGAATGTCTGTGAGAACATCACATTTTGTAGCTGAGCTCCTAAACCCATTTAAAACTGGCTCCAGAGCATGAATATGACCACATTTGGTGGGAAAGACATTGTGCAGGATTTTAAATGGCAAAATCCAGATTGATTGGGTGTCAAAGAACGCAATATTTACAGTTTAGAGAATCTGATATCTGTTTGTGCTAAACACCATGAGCGCACCGCTGCTTGATTGCTGCGCTCCCACCACGGACAAGTGGGTCTGACGGAGGCTGTTCTGTATCTTCCAGGCCAGCAGGGGATGGCGTAAAGCCCCAGGCCCGTATCGCAGACGCCCCGCCAGAGACCATCCCCAGCGGCAGCAGGGAGAACCAGGTCAGCGACTCAGACTCGGACCGGTCCACACTGTATCGCAGTGAGGAGGAAGAGGAGGAAGAGGAGGACGAGGATGAGGACGAGCACAGCTCAAGTAGGCTGCTCCCAGAGCCCGGGGTGTGGGGGAGCTCACTCGCTCTCTTTACCTTCACGCTCTGTGTTAAATGCCCCTGATATTCTGACTGACCGTCCCTCCCCTGTCCTACATGCTGCTTGCCTGCCTGTGTTGGTGTCAGTGCCTGTTAAGACACACACACGTCAGAGAAGCGTGATGCTTCTGTGTTGTGTATCTGTGTGTCTGTGTGTCAGTAAAGCACAGCTGACTCAGCCTCTTTGAGACTCTTGCTAAGCGTCCTGTCCCCTCCCCACCTGTCAAGGTCTAACCGTGTGAAGATCCTGCACCCCTCTGCCTCTGAGGGTCCCTCCCCCCTCCCGTTCTGAAGGCCCCGCCCCCCTCTGCCTCTGAGGGTCCCTCCCCC
>JAAGVU020000061.1:2346171-2362971 GCA_011763525.2 Mormyrus iriodes
GAGCCTAGCCATGCTACCTGAAATGTTCGGCCGTCAAGATAGGACGCAAACCATTTCCATGCTGTTCCTGCTATCCCGAGGTTGGAGAGAGTCTCAAGGAGGATCAGATGGTTGAGTGTGTCGAATGCTGCAGACAGGTGCAGAAGAATTAGGACTGAAGACAGGTTGGCAGAATGAGCTGCATGAAGTTTTTCGGAGACAGCTAGAAGTGCAGTTTCAGTAGAATGTGCAGCTTTGCATCCGCATTGGTGAGGATCTTGGAGCTCAAAGAGCAATTGATTGTGTATGCAATGTGAGGGAGAAGATCTGGTGAAATGGTCTGCAGCATATTTGAAGGGATCGGGTCAAGCGGACATGTGGTGGGGTTGCTAGTCAGCAAGATTTGAGACACATCCTCAAGGGTAAGTGGTGAGAAGTCACGAAGCTGGGCTGCTGCGACTAGCCTCGAGGAGGTGGACGGCTTGTCGGTCTGAGGGAAAGAGCTTCTAATAGCATCAATCTTTTCATTGAAGAATGTGGCAAAGTCCTCTGGTGTGAGAGCTGGAGATGCAGGCAGAGATGGTGGTTTGAGCAGTGAAGAAAAAGTGGCAACAAGTTTGTGGGGATTTGATGCAGATTCTTGCAACTGTGGAAGGAAGATTTTGCTGAGGTTAAGTCTGAGTCAGATTTGGATGAAAGAGAACAATAAGAGAGGAGGTCACGGTTAGAATGTGTTTTTTTCCATCTCTTTTCCGCTGCCCTTAGTTCTCTTCTGTTGCATAGTAGCGTTTCTGTTAGCCATGGGGCTGGAGGAGAAGCACGCTTTGGTTTGGAAGACAAAGGACAGAGCTGGTTGAATGAGCTGTGGAGAGTGGAGAGAAGGTCACTGGTAGCAGATTCGACAGAAGATGAACATGGGTTAGCATAGCTGGGAAGAGGTAGGGAGGAAAGGATAGTGGAGGAAAGGGAAGATGGGGAAAGAGAATGGAGATTTCTGCGGGTTGTCATGGGGGTTATGGGTGACTGAGATGGGGAGACCTGAAGAGGGAATCTGAAGGACAGAAGATGATGGTCGGAGACAGGTAGGGGAGTAGACAATATATCGGACACATGAAGTGATCTAAATGATACCAAGTCGAGAGTGTTGCCTGCTTTGTGGGTCGGAGGAGAGTCGCCAAGAGACAAACCAAAGGACGACAGTAGCATCACGAGGCCACTGGTGTGAATCCTATCACTCGGAAGGTTGATGTCACCGAGGATAATGAGGGGCGAGTCATCATCTGGAAATGATGACAGAAGAACATCTAGCTCATCAATGAAGTTTCCTAGTGGGCCGGGAGGACGATAAACAACGACAATATGGAGTTTGCCTGGATAGGTCACAGTAACAACATGGAATTCAAAAGATGAGACACCGAGCTGAAGAACACTTCGTGAGAAACGCCATTTACGAGACAGAAGTAAACCTGTACCCCCCCTGTATGAAGTGTGAGGAGAGTGAGAGAAGGCAAAGCCAGAGGAGAGAGCAGCCGGAGTAGTCGTGTCCTCCGGTGAGATCCATGTCTCAGTGAGGGCCAAGAACTGGAACGACTGGAGTATTGCCAGACCAGAGATGAAATCAGCCTTCTTGATGCAGGATTGGCAGTTCCACAGACCACCATGCACTAATGGGGGAGGTTGTGGAGACATAGAAAGGTGAAAGAGATTACTTAGATTATTTCCCCTCTGACGATGAATAAACATTCTAGGTCTGCAAGATATTTGAACAGGCATAGGTGTGAAACACATTTTTTAACAAAGTTAGTAAGATATAGAAGAAAAGATAGAAAAGATATGGGGTACTTAGCCAAGAGAGGAGTTGTCTAGAGATATCAAGGTCCCTTGAAGAGCTGTACACCGCTACAGACATGACGTAGGAGCACAAACTAACCTATTCCAGAATGCTCCTCCTGTTTATTCAGAGTGGAAGCACTCCCACCAATTCACACACTAATTACTCCTGGCCTTCTTTACGCCAGGTGAGAATTGTAATGAAACTTAATCACAACCAGACAACAGCAGTCTAAAGTACCAGCTAACTAAAGCAGCAAGGCAAAGATGGCAGTCTAAGTACACAAACAAGTAGCAGCCGAGTCACACAACAGATGACACTCCAGCTAACTTACCAGATGAAGTAACAGACTAGAGGACACCAGGAGCACAAACTCACAAACTGGGTAAACGGGGCACACACCTTTAAAGTTTTTTTAAATGAAATATTACCCTGGAGCTGGAATAATCATATTATTAAACAATTTTGGGTAGTTAGTTTTACTGCCGTATAAAGGATTGTCTTCTTCTGAAGCACGCTTTCGGAAGGGCTCTGGACAGAAATGATAAACGAATTAAGTTGCTTGACTGGATTCATTTGTATAGAAATGCTGAGCTGAATGTAATATGTGTCGGACTCTTCCCCTTTCACGTTTTAATCTGCTTGGTGACCTGGTTTGGATTACACAGCTGTTACGTGATCATTCAGTCCTCGCCCCTTTGAACGAAACGCCCCTTTAGTCCTAAAATCGTTCCCTGTGATTTTTGCTTCTCGAAGCGTCATCCTGTGCCGGTGCTGGCGGCTCCCCGCGGAAGGTGCCTTCAGGCGCCGGCCGACGTCAGGCAGCTGCCACCGGCGTCCAGCGAAGCGCAACTTTACAGTGAACGGAGCATCGAAAGGAAGATCTACCGACTTGCAGCAGCTGGAAATAAAGCCATAACGGGCAGATTGTCTCACACCATTTCCCCCATAATACTCCATTAAGCGGAGCAGCGGAGAGCGCAGACACTGATATCTTACAGGGCGCCCCCTGCTGGCCGGTCTCTTCGGTCGCGCTGAAAACTGGCTTTGCTTAAGTGGGAGTGCCGAGCAGCAGCGTATGGCTTTGTCACAGCTGCTTTTAGGTGAAATTCGTCGGTGGGTGATTTTGATTCTTAGGCCCCAGCTTTCAGGACAGTGGAGTACATTTTTGTGGGGTTCCTCCAGTGGTGCAAAGACGTGCAGAGTTGCTGAATTTCTGTCTCTATATATTCCGCATATTATTCCGCAGTCTGGGATTGTATGTATCTATGTGTGTGTGCGTGTGTGTGTGTGTCTCCTGTAATAGCTGGCATCCCGCCCTTTCGCCTTGCACCCTGTGCTTTCTGGGATAGACTCCAGTCTCCCTGTGAGATTGTACTGCAGATGAGAGTTGGATGGATAGATGAGATGCTGCTATTAATAAGTAGCTATGGCTCTCCGTTCGTCTTGTTTCAGTTTATTCACTGCTCCTCTCCTTCCTTCCCAGTTTGTTACAGTGGCATTTTGTCTCATGTTTTCCCCCATTTGCACCTGGCCCAGTCTGTGCCAGTACAGCCTCCCCCAGTCGGGGACATCACGTGACCCTGGCTGCCGTGCGGCGCTGCTTTCCGTAAAAGAAGCAACCATAAAGGTCATGCTGCGTTTTCAACCTTAAAATGTTATTCTGCATGCATAACTGATTTGGCTGTCACACGTTTTTAAATGTAATAAAAATTTTGTCATCGATCTTGTAACATAATCAAAAGATGATGTGTATCTCCACAAAACCTTGTTTTAAAAGTTGAAAATATATTTCGCTGTATCACTTCATAAACTGGTGCGCCTCCATACCTGGATTTTATTGAAAAAAATTGGGAATACGATGAAACTAGACAGCAGAATTATATGAATAAGCCCGACATTAAAGCTAAAGGCGACTGCTCACATATTTAACACTTAATCCCTTAACTATCAATATGACTGATAACGCAGATCAGCTATGAAGGGCTGAAGGGGGCTCCGGGGAAATGGACCCACGGAACCAGACACAGAGACACCGCAGGCTGTTAATAGCATTTTATTACTTCCTGTTTACTCCTAAAGGGCCTAACAACAGTCCACCTTCCCGGTGATCTCAGTTAATTTCCCTTCGGCCATTTTCAGAGCTGTGTTTCTGTGTGTGATTCTGTGTCTGTGTGAGTGTGTGTCTGAGGGTGTGTAAGTTCAGTTCCTCATGGGCGTCCTTATGCCGTCAGGGGGACAGCGCGTTCAGCGATCCCCATAGGCGTCCCTATGCCGTCAGGGGGACAGCGCATTCAGCGTTCCCCATAGGCGTCCCTATGCCGTCAGGGGGACAGTGCGTTCAGGCTGTGGTAGGCTCAGATTGCAGCCAGAGGTAGGGATCTGTCACACCCTGTGCCTGACTGAGGAATAGGCCGGGATGGAGAAATCAGATCCCAACCACAAGGCAAAGGCCACTAAAACAAAGGATGTCAGTGTATCATGTACACTGATGGTGATGTTTTGGTATGCGTGATTGGCTGTTGGCCTAAGCCCCTTTCTGCTGGACTGATCACCTGAATATCAACCTGGGGGCTCTCCTGAATAAATTTTAGGAGTTTATATTATAGAGCAATTCATTCAAATAAGTCTGTGCACAAGCAGGGGAGTATTACCCAGAGATATGTATAACGGATGTGCGTCTGTGTGCACAAATGTAAATTAATCAGCAGGCGGGATATATAACAATTAATAAAATAACAGTTTATTAGGTCCTTAGCTTTTAGTAAAGGAAAAAAAAACATTCAATAGAACCTGGAAGGCATAATGAATCATGTCCAAAAAACCCATAGAATTTTACCAATATTCATATATACATGTAACAAAATGTGAATATGCAGATCCATGCAGTTCAGTAAGGAACATTAGCGAATGAAATACTTTTTTTTAAACATCACCATTATATAATATTGTACTATGATGTACTGAAATTTCCCTTAAAGGTTTCATATATTATAAGTTTACCACCATGAAACAAAATGCCATGAGTTATTATACAACATGACTATGTACGTATGTATCTAACTTCAAGGGCATTTATTTAACAGTAAAGAGGTTACACAAAGCATATATATGATTGGTATAACAAAAAACTTCAATGTATAAAAATATGTTGAACAGATGCACCCATCTATCCTTAAAACACTTTTCCTTGTCAGGGTAATGGGGGCTGGGGCCAGTCTATCCCAGGCAGACGAAAGTGCCCAGGATACCAGTCTACCGTGGGGCACAAAAACACTCACACACTACAGGCAACTTAGACAGTCCAGTTAGCCAAGCTGCTGGTCGGTTTCAAACTCCCAACATGGGAGCAGTGAGGTCACTGCAATGCCATGCTGCCCCCGCAACAGGCATGGCTGGAGTCGTCTTTTAAATGCTACTGTTGAGACACTGTAGGCCTAACGCGGCTGGCGTGATGGGTTGGCACGTGTCAGATGAGGTGCTGTTGGTGCCAGGTTGTTACTGACAACTGCAGACTTTCTGCAGATGGTGTTCTAGTGAGTTTTGGATATATCTGTGTCTGAGAAGACACCTGAAGTTATATAATACGCTTAGACACGGTGGACAATGTGAGCACAACCAAATATTATTAGATTATTGGAGCAGAACTCATTTGCAAATGCATTTAATAGGATTTATCGATCAGGTACCAAAGCATCAGTTCTGTACAAGTTGAATGATTTCAAGAAACAAGCAATACAATGTAAAAGTTACAGTGTGCAAATAAGGTGAATAAAGCTGTAGTGGCGATCTTCAGCTTGTATCCCACCTCATACTGGGGTTTTCCGAGATACGTGTGAAGGCCTGTGTTTGAAAGCTATGTACATTACAGCTCTGCGCATTGGCCAAGGGGGCTAGTCATCCACTGAAACCTGTGGACGTGCAGAATCCGAGGCTGCTTTTTTAAACACAAATCGGGATATATTATCTGATCACCACTAGCATGAAAATGTCACTTGGCAGGACCTGAAATGGCTCAGAATGGATCCTCCACTTTAGATGAATCACATGCTACAGCTAACAAAGGTAGCTAGAAATGTTACACTAACAAGACGTTCGGTGTCTTTGTACTACAGTTTGGCTGAGAACCTCCGGGTCTGGTTCCCGAAATAAAAACCATTTGTCATCATAACAGAGGCTGCGGTCAGGGGACCCGTCCAGTCAAGCATCGTTTGCATTTGCCTTGGTCAAACCAAGAGCAACAGGATAGTCAGAGTCCTGTTGTGACCTGCGTTACCTCGGAGTTCATGTCTACGTGCAGCTGGCCACGCGAATCGAGCGATGGCATCTCCATGGCTAGTCATACCTGCTGGTTGGTCCGTTCCAGGGTGTGTCCGCTAGAGTTATGCTCACGGTGAGCGTGCCGGACACGGGAGGAGTTCTGCAGGTCCAGGCCAGTGGGCGAGGGGATGCAGAACTCGCGGAAGCAGCGCTTGAAGTTCTCGTCCAGGAAGGCGTAGAGCATGGGGTTGAGGCAGCTGTTGGTGTAGCCCAGGGTGATGCAGAAGTGCCAGGTGATGGACTGCAGAAGCGAGTTGGGGATGTTTACCAGGGCCTTGATGATGACAAAGATGTGGATGGGCGTCCAGCACACAATAAAGACGGCCACCACCACCAGCACCATGCGAGTGATGCGCCGAAGGTTGCGGTCCTTCTCCTTGGAGCCGGACAGCAGGCGGACACTCTTCAGCCGGAGGATCATCAGGCCGTAGCACACCGTGATGATGAGCACGGGCATGATGAAGGCAAAGATGAAGACACAGATCTTCAGCAGGTTGTCCCAGTACCAGTAAGGGTGGGGGAACTTCAGGGTGCAGTCGATGATTTTTGGAGCTGTGGAAGGAGGTGAAACAAACCACAAAGTAAATCAAAACATGGAGTAAGAGCAGAACGAAACGTGACTCAATCGAGACGAGGCCTTCGCTGCAATTTCTAATGAGTAAGCATGATACAACTCTGTGCATAAATCAGTGCCTGGACTTTCAGCCTCAGTAAGACATTCGTTTAGGGTTGCGTTTGTGCACATTGACTATCTCCCCTTCAATACTTGGCACTCGGAAATGAAAGCAGCGGACGTGTTGCTTGAAGGCACACAGGACACAGCAGAATAAATCAAACTGCCTACCAAGTGATTTTCTTTCCACAAGCACTAGTACATGGCTGGAAATTCATTTATTTTTGACAAATGACTCTGTTAACTACTGTTCTTCCAGCCTGTTAGGGGAGTTCAATTGCGGCCATCTATTGTGAAGGAAAAAGGCCAAACGAGTGGGAACAAAACAGTCCGGTATTGTGGTCACACCTGTGCTTTTTGGCAATTCACAGTGAATGCTAAGGTGCGATACACAACATCACCCCAGGCCCTGTCACTAACACAGCACCAATATAAACAAGGAAGAAACTGCCCATTGGCACTAAACTATCAGATTTAATCATAGCTGAATAACTGCTTTGGTCAGGCTGATAAAACTCTGGAAAGGGAAGACCAGGGTATCTTATACTTGCCATTTCTGTGAGCCACAGTCGAGGCCATGATCATGACGGGCAGGCCGATGGCAGAGGACAGGATCCAGTTACACACGTTGACGATCTTGGCGTTTCGTGGAGTGCGGAAGTCGAGCGCCTTGATGGGATGGCAGACGGCGATGTAGCGGTCCACACTCATGGTGGTCAGCGTGAAGATGCTGGTGAACATGTTGTAGTAGTCGATGGAGAGCACCACCTTGCAGAGCTCCCCTCCAAAGGGCCAGGTGCCCATCAGAAAGTTGACGCCCTGGAAGGGCAGCGTACTGGTGGCCAGGGCGTCGGCCAGTGCCAGGTTGAAGATGTAGATGTTGGTGGCCGTTTTCATTTTTGTGTATCTGGAACAGACATGTCTTTAAGACCTCGACGGAGATGTTCAGACACATGGTGAGCAATGACTAAGGAATGGCGTGCTGTTAGCAGTGAGCAGTGAGCAGGGATTACATGGCATAGGCTGAACATTAAGAAAAGCGTATGCTTGGATGATGACTTCCACTCGTCTTAAATTAATGTTATATAACAAGTCCACTGATTGCAGTGTGTAGTTGAAAACCCTTTCTGTAGGCTAGAGGAACCTAATTACTTTATTTGCATGATTTCCCACATGTTCGGTAACGTGCGTCCATGTCAGCCAAAAACGATACTGGGTGGGGGGTGAAGAGACCATTTACAAGAGGTTTTAAAGGGTATGTAAGGGCAGGTGGATAAGCTAATTAAGCTGTTTCCTTTGTCAAGCACAGGGTGGGCATCTTGATACAGGTGAGATTTTGTAAGATCTAGTGAATTTACTGCATTACTGTAATTATAGATTACTGCTTCTCTCTGCTTTTAATAAAGATATCATTCCTTGCTGCTTTCATATATCTCATGTGACTGGCACCTTGTCACTTTTAATATCAGTTCTTAAATGTTCTTTGAATTTTAAGTGTTCTTAAGTGTATTCGTGTTTTTACTTCATGCGATTTATTTCTCATTTTTATTGTAAAGCACTTTGAATGACGATCAAGTATAAAAATATGCTACACAATAAAAGCTGACATCAGAACTTCTGTATTTAGGAGAAGGCTCCCATATTTTGCTTGGTCATGAATGGCAGAATGTGCTTTGTGAGGTAAGAACGTGTTAAATGCACAGCTACACGCGCCGCCACGCTGGTTATGAGGTGTTTAGCGAGGTCTCGGAGGAAAGAGCAATCGTAAGACATCGGCCGTGAGATTAAGATAACGTGGTAATCACAGGGTGCATCGCAAGGAGCTGGAGAAAATCTGTTAAAGTGCGTCTCCGTGTTTTGAGTACCGGGCCACAGTGCTTTCAAGATTCAATTTCACAGCATGATTGTGATGAGGCCATCAATCACCCCTGGAGGGGCAACACGGCGACGGCAGGAAATGAATGGCGCGGCCTGCAGGGGGCGATACAGTCCTCCCTCATTTGCCGATGGTGTGAGAGCCCTTAATTCACAAGACTCGTCCGCATCCTCCATTTTTCATTTGCTGAACCTACCGCTAGTTTCCAATTTGGAATTCTGAGGGAATATCATGAATAGAAATCAGTCTTTGAAAAAGGGCCAGCCAAAGCAATTAATGTCGGAAAGAGGGGCGCGGTAATTAATCTCTTCTGTCCGTTCTCATGGCATTTTCCAATTTTTATTTCTCCCTCGATGCCTTTGCTGATATGGATTTTGGCTTGATTTAGAAAACGCAGGCATAAGGAGATGTGGGTGACAAAAAATGTTCTGAAGAGCGTGGAGCAAGAAGACGGAGTAGCATGGGCAGCTTTCGTCAGTCACATGAGAGATGTGCGCCTGTCAATAGCTGATGCATCTTACAGCAACGTTTCTCAGCTTTTCTTTAAAGAATTGATCTCATTGATATTGTGTAGGTTTGGGTAAGGGAACGCAAAAGTGGCCAGCTGTTACAAACAGATCAGGGGTTTAGGGTTCAAATTCTGCCAAATAGAAGGAATGGAGGCACTGGGGCTTTTAATGGGCATCTAAGAACAGGACTGAGCTCTCACTGTACGCTGAGCTATGACACATAAAACGGCACACGGATTGTGCTAGTGAATCAACACATTCCACGGGACTCCGATTGCCGCGTGGGGCGTGGGGGAGGGAAGACGCGAGTTTCGTATCTCTCAGTCACAGCAATCACAGTGTAGTTTACCACACTCTGAAGGACTCCGGATGGGAGCTCAGAGAGCAGTGCACGGAAGTGCTGGGGGCATTATGGGGAATGGGCAGCTGGAGGCTGGCAGGCTGCTGGGCCTGCAGGCCCCAGGCTGGGGGGGGTAGGTATGTGGGGCGGGGGTTTGGGGGGGTATGGAGTGAAGGAGCAATATGATGTATAAGTCATTTGCAGGCTCCATGAGGTCTATGACCAGCAGACATCGTTAAAAAGTCTCTCGCCGAGGGCTTGCGGACAACAGTGCGCGCAGCTAAATTCTTATGCTGGTTAAAAAAAAATAGAATAATGTTCTTAGGAGCCCTGTAGGTTGTTTTTTAATCACAGAAGAAAGTCTTGTTCTCTTCTGTCGACATGTGGACGCCTAATGGAATTCAACCTGATGAGGGATGGTGACGCACCCCACGACAGCACAGCTCGCCTTGGAGAACAAACCACGTTCTCTGATGGAAGGATCTGATGGATCAGAAAGCCTCACTGATGGTGGTCGTATACTTTAGACGAGATCAACAGTGCACTGGCTGTGCAGGGTCCCCATTGCGAACTTTCTGGTTTGCTCTTATCCCACCCACTGTCCACGATTGGCTGAGGACTAATTTGCAGTTACCCGCATGCTTTGCATTGCACTTTAAATGATGTAAATTGATATGTGTATTCATGTATTTCTGTTAATTGTTGTCGTAACCGTGTAATGTTCTCCGTGGAAGGCGTGTTTCATTAGCGCGTAACTGTGTCGTGTAAATCGCTGGCTTCCCTGTCTGTGCCGCTGCTGGTATTAAACCGACAGTGGCCGTTAATAAAGAGAGCGGCTTTCCTTTTAGTGACTCACTCACTCGCCACAGTGCGTTTATTCGCGCTCTACGTGTGGCTCTGCTGCATGGACAACTTTCTGCGCCCTCTAGGGTTCCGGCGAGACACAGAACGAAGACGACAGCAGCGACTATGTGGCAGATTGTTCTTGCCGACGTGTTTTTGATTTTGTTTCGTCTGGACGTCATTTGAAGTCGGCCAGTCCTGTCCTAGATATCATCCATCTCCAAGCCTTACTTTTTTTTTCACCCCTGGAAACTGAAGATATGAAGATGACCCATCTTGTTATAAGACCACAAATAGCTAAAAATAACTAGGAATGTGAGCAGTCACTCTGCTATTGATTGCTGATCATAAGTGAGGAAAGGTGCTTGTCAGGAAAAGAATACGAAACGATCCGAACTCGACGCTCCTTCCTGAAACATGCCTTTGTGCTTCAGTAAAGTGCAGCTTCCACTTCACTTGCAACTCGTTGCTAGGTAACAGCAGCGCCTATGAACTGGTCCGGACTCTGTGCTATGGGCAGCAATGCTCTACTTAAGATGTATTTTGTTCTGTAACTTTGCTAAATAGGATGACTATGTATAAACATGAGGTTTGATGATGGGAACGGGCTGTTATCACTGAATACCATTATTCCAGATTTCTGACCTTATTGACTAGATAGTCCTACATTTTGAGTAAATGTGTTCATGCTCTTGCTAAAGTCCAGTTTTGTCAAGCTCATCATCACTGGACATTCAAAATAAACAGATGATCCTAGATTCTGGAGTCATCATTTTGGCTCCCACAGGGTTCCAGGGGCCATCGAGTGATCCGTGACATTGACGGTAGTGGGGGGGCAGGCGGGTAATATTTATGGAGACTTTCGGTAAGGATTATGGCCCCGTTCAAACAGATCAGCAGACTAGGTCAATAAAGATGAAGATAGTGGTTTGTTGAGATTACAAGTCTAATGAGCCAATTACAGCACAGTCCATTTTATGGGACAGATATTCGGCAAGGTCCATCGTTTTATGGCTCTGTAATGTCAGAAATCGAACAGAAGACGACCAAGCAAAAGGCAAATATTTGGTGGTGCTGTGTGAGGAAGACGACAGAGGGTACTGATTAACCAGAAGAGCGGATCTGGAAGGAGGCAGGACAGGGGCACCTTTGCTGAATTTGCCCCGTTTGTTTACTGTGGGGCTCCTGGAGGGTCTTAGTGACGGCTTGTTGCTGGGGACCTGAGAGGCAAGACTCAATTTTCCGAATCAGAGCGTGGAAAAAATGAGTCCCGTCACATTCCACTGGCGCCCACAGGACCGAGACCTGCCACAGAGTCAACAGGAGGAAATGGGTGGTGTTCTCCAGAATTAGCGGGTTTTATTCCCGGTCTCACTGCTAGAGGACTTGCTCCGTTGTCTCTATGGCAACCAAAAGCACTCGCGTCTGCCTGAGTGCGTCTCATTTCCTGCCAGGGTGACTGAAATGACTATTGTTGTTTTTCTCCCCCGCGAAAACATGTGGTTATCGCTCTGGAGGCAGCCCGGCCCGCCAGTCCGTTTGCTGCGAGTGGAGAATTCAACAAAAGGAGCAACTGCGCGCCACACGTGCCGCATGCATCCAAGCTGACCCTTAGGCCACCTTTTAATGACCATTTTCGCCCCCTGCTGGAGACAAGTGGTGTTTCATTGCTTTGTTCTGTGCTCACCTCCGCCCCCCCCCCCCAATCTCTCATAGAAGAAAAAAGATTTAAGAAAATGGGATCTAAGGCAGCTTTGTGAAAACCAGGGTATCATAATATTAGGAATCGTGCTGGATGACCCAGGTTTCCATGTCTGAAGTTGCTATATTCTCTGTGGGGTTTGGGTCCATTTATCTTCACGATTTTCCATTTTCCTCTGTGAGTCCCCAGGATTTTCGGTCAGGCGACTTGCTTTTGTGACTTTAATATGAGGTTAATGGAAAATACCAAACTGGATCAATTATCTAATTTTAGAAAATAATTTGGTAACTTGGTATATGTATGATGTAAAACATTCAGTGGTATAATGCCACAGAAAATTCAACCCCAATACCAAAGTAAAAGGGAAGTGTATTCTGTTGGGGGTTTCTCTGGTGTATCAGAACGTCTCACTAATTCAAATCATATTCATCATCAACCTTCTGTGTATTTCCACTGTGTCATCAGGGCAAAATCGTCAGTGAGGTGCGGGCAGTAGGGCAGAGGGGCTTCCTCCTTCACCAGACAGCTGAAAAAACGCCCAACGATGGCATCTAACGCCTGATGTCAAGTTCAAGGACTTTGTTCTGCTGTAGATAGTTTTGGGAGCGTCAGTATCTGAGAGGATGACAGTATATACATAATTAAAGATGAATTTCTGTGACTGTACAAAACAGATAAATATCTCTCTTTTCTGTTTGACACTATGGTGTATATTTATAAAACACCAGGGGCCTCGTTTTAGTTGTGCGGAGAAGAGTAAGCTGGCAGGCGTTTGCGTATGTGGTTGTTGTGTTCCTGGCAATCGACGGAGCTGGCTGACTGATTCAAAGTTCGCCTGTTATATATGACGTGGGAACACTTTGGCGGCGAGCATCCCGGTGGATCTGCGCGAGGAGCTGCGGAGTTACTGAGCGACTTCGTGGCGAGATGACGGCGGCAAAGAGGCGAACAAACAATGAACACAGCCGTTGTGCCAATGACTGATAGCAGTTTAATAATGCGGCATGTTATCTGCACGTTGGGTTCCACACAGAAGACACCAAGTAACGTTACTTAGCTGTGCTTTGATTATGGTTTTCGTCACGAGCCAAGATGTGCTGTCAGGCTCCTCCTGCTAAGCTGATGTCAGCCTGGTGAATTGCTTCTTCAAATAAACATTACAGAACATGATATTTACATGTGTTCAAGCCAGTAATTGCACACAAGACACGATTCATATGCAGACTGTCCAATCTACAATAGATATACCTCTTAGAAATGCTGGCATACACCGGATTCGCTCTGAATAAATGCCAGCTCCAATGGTTTTCTCACAAGCTCCTCGCAATCTGCTCTGGGTGTTGCTATGACCGGCATATGAATGTCTTTTTGGCCACACAGAGGCAAGGCCTGGAATGCTCCTGGCCCAGTTGGCGTCACAACCTCTCAAGGTGACCAGCATTGAGATCTGAGCAGCTGGTTGGCCGTGTCCTGTGCGGGTGTAAAAGGTCAACGCGCCACCTTCTTTTATGGCAGTCGTGAGCTTCTGCAGTCCCCCACAAAATGATCCCACAAATCAACCAGTCCCACAAGGACACTCTCTGCCAGTCCAGCTTCACTTGATCCAATACTGAGCTCCAAAACCAGTTAGCATTTCTCTGCGGGGTAAAGCCCTTATTTGATAATCTACTTTGAGTTCTGTTGTTATGGGCTGTAATATTCTTAAAATACCTGTGTTTATTTTGAATCGAAGGGTAAATGCCCCGTCCTCTCCCGTCTTTTATTGCACCTGCCTATGTTGCCTGCGTTATGTAATATTATTAAATCCATAAGCTGTGTTTAATACTTAATTTAAAAAAGGAATCGTAATAGCGTTACAGGCTTTAATACCCATTTAACTGGTTCCTGTTTTGCATATTTTGAGTGTGTGCACGGCGTTTTAACTAGAGACACAGTTAAGCACCGAGCGGAGAATCGTTACCTTCCGCTGGAATGAGCTGGAAATGTTCCCATTACGCATTTGCATATGGCACGTCGCTCAACCGTGTATTTTTTCGGTCAAAGTATTTACGCTTAAATTTTCTCAAGGTGGCACATTTCAGATCCATGCGTTTGAAAAAACATAAAAATACGGTCCGATAACGACGTTTTCGCACAAAAGACATTATTCTAACACAAATGCATTTGCTTTAGATCTTTACAACTTTTATTGCGATATTACGCACATAATCGACTAAATCACTTTCATCCGCGTTAAAATGCTTTCATGTAAAGGTTTTCATGTACATTTAGATTATCTCCATCTTAATAATCCAACACAACCTATAATAAACATACCTGTACTGGCCCACCTAACCAGCGTAAGTAATAGATAGGAGTTAAGCTGGAGTCACAGAGTCACATGTACATATTTAAAGTAAATGTCCGCCACTTTGCGCTGCGCTGTGCGCCCGCCGCTCCGCGTCTCCCGATTCCGCATCGTTCCTTATCCGAGAGCCGCGGCGCAACCTAACTGGAGACGTTTCTCTATTTTCCTGCAAAATGTTAATCAGGCATGCTTCTCTACCGCTTTATGTATGGTACAAGCCGGGAAGGAGGCGCGCACGGGACGGCGGTGCCTGATCACCCCGCCCTGTGTCACACACTTCCCGCAACAGGTGAAACTTACGCCTCCGCTCAAGTACAATTTCGTTTTCAAATTAATGTCAACGTTATTTTTTGGCTGATTATCTGCGGAAAGCACACACGGAATGGATGCTGTGACAGTTGGAGGGGGCATCAGTCGGAGGGGGTGGGGGGTGGTAATGCACACTGTTTCAATGTGCGACAAGTTCTGAACACCTTACCTGATAATGACATACATGACGAGCACGTTCCCCACCAGTCCAACGACACACACGATGGAGTAAAAAGCGGTGATGATTATAGCAATGACCACCGGGATGGAGCCTTTGTTAGGAGCCTCCTCGTCCGTGAGGGTGGCGTTGATGCTGAAGTTGCGGCAGGACGCGCTGCCGTTGGCAATCGCCGCGCTCGCGTACTGGCACGGCGGCTCCGACGCGTTGCCCACGTTGTCCATGGTGCAGCGAGCGGCTCCGGCAAGCGCTTCGATGTGACCGGGAGCGGAGCTGTTTCGGACCTCTTGCAGGCACCCCAGGACGCACAGACTGCTCCCCCTGACACTGCGCTGTTACGGCGTGCAGTCGGGTCCCTGAACCGAATCGTTAACGCGCGTCCTCCCCGGCGCAGGTCTGCGGACCCAAGGCGACACGGGCGCTGCGAGCCGATCACTTTTCGCATCGCGTTTCGCGTTTTATCCGGCGAAATGACGTCACTTTACACGCCACATGACCGACGTTCGGGTACCGGGGAGAAATGCGAAGGAAAGCGCGCAGTTTGGGATACTGGGATACAGAGCTGTTTATTGTTGTCATCATTTTTATTATTGTTGTATTTTGTTGTTTGTTGTAACTATTTATATTACTCATGATACGGTCATGTTGTCATGCACCTCTAATATGATAAGTTTGCCCAGCTGTTCTCTAGAGAGTAATGCTTGGATTAATGACATGGAAAAGGTTAAATGAAGCTTTGCTTCTGTCTGATGGAGCAGGACAGAAATCCACCAACGAGCAGCCATATACAGGTATACAGCATCTTCTCAGTTTTATTTAATTTCTTGAAAAATAAATTACATAAATGCACGTTGTTATTCATTTTTTTGCGTATATAATCACACTTTAGTGGGACCGCCGTGATTCACTCACAGTAAACGATAAGGGCTTATAGTTAAATGGACAAAGTGAAGCTGGAAAATTGTGAGTTTATCCAGCCAGTGTGCCTGTGCCCATCTTTACAGTTTGATAACCGGTGTTACTGCTGAAACAAGGTTACGTGAGTAGGCTTGTCAGTTGAAATAAGACGCATGTCATTCAGTCCAGACACGTAGCGCCCCCTGTTGGCCCAACAGCAACATCTCTCGGTGGTGAAACGAAATTAATGTCACGTGGTACAAAGGTACGGACAGATAAACAAGGCACAGGCTCAAGCCCCTAAACTTATCTGAAACGACCATTTTCTACTGATTTGTATAAATATAAGCTTTTGAAACGTTCACAGGTAGCAATATTGGGAACGTAACTGTCATGTACAATTGATTTACGGATAACACAATTCATTGTTTCGTTGATTATTCTGCTAAATGCTATAGGTATCAAATTCATTTATTGAAGCTGTTCACTTTATTTTTTAATAGCATTAGTCTAATCGTTTTGAATCAAACTGTCAGTGAAACACAGTTTTTTTTCGCATACGTCACAGTGTACAGGGTCAGCCAGCGTCCAGCGCTCCTGGAGCAACTGGGGTTAAGGGTCTCACTGAAGAGTACCTCAGTGATATGATTACTCTGCCAGCCCCGGAATTAGAACCGGCGACTTTCCAGGCTGGCGTACAGATCCGCAACCCGCAGAGCCACACACCTCCCGAAGTCTGCCTTATTCTGCTGTAGCCTATAAGTACTGCTCGTTAACCGATCTTGCCACTGGAGCGCCGATTAAGTACATATAACCCTATAATAGGCTATTTATTATGTAATATGTAAAATTGTAAAATGTATAAATGTGTAATTATCAGGGGCATTTAGCGCCTCAAAAGCCTAAATCGTTTGGGCGAAAGAAATGCTCAGGCACCCCGCCCCCCCCCCCCCCCCCCCCACCCCCCCTCCTCTTTCTCCCGCCCACAGGTCGGCC
>JAAGVU020000061.1:2363977-2431977 GCA_011763525.2 Mormyrus iriodes
CAATTACACTTTGCCTATAACGGAGGGGTGGGGGGGGGCACCGCTGGTGATGCTCGCCTAGGGCGCAAAATTAGTTTGGACCGTTACTGTGGCCAAGTGTATAGAAGCTTGGGCTGTTTCCAGGGTTAGCTGGGAAACGCACCCTGGTTTCCATGAAGAGGGGTGGGGGGGGGGGGGGGCAGAATGGAGGTTATATAAGCCTCAGGGACTGATGGGTCTGCTAGTCAATCCGTCCCTATCTTACCACTTCAGTGAGACTGGACTGGGACCAAAGTGTGATGAGACGGGTACCATCCCAACAGGCATCTGAAATAGCCAATGTGACCAATCAGACCGTCAGTGGCCAGCTGGTAATTTGCTCTGCTGATAGAGTGTGGACTTTCTGCAGCCCTCAGAATGAAGGAATTAGCTTGGTTAGGCCTAGCCCTGGGCAAAATGCCTGTCGATGGACTGGTAATACACTGAGTTAAGTTATTGTGGACCAACCTGCTCTCCCATCTGTCACTACAGGAGCAATAAAACAGATAGAAAGAGCTGCTTCACAGGCTTAATGATCATTGCTGGTATCTTTGGGATTCTGGCCTGCAGTGTCTGTATCTAGTTTTGCCTTGTGCCTTCTTGGTGGATGACTGGTGAATCATTTATGCTTCTTTCAAGTTTTAACAAAGTGTTTCAATTAAAGGACAGTGACTTATTTCTCATAACAAGCAAGAGAGCAACTTCAAAAGGATGAGAATGTAATTCTGTTATCACTTTCATCTGGATTATCATATCTGAGTGATGCTGTGTAAATTCAGGGTAAAATAATTTGAATAAAACGTCTTTCTTTGTGTTAATTCTGTGCCTGTCCTTTAGCCGATTTTCCTGAAACTAAAGAAGTGAAAATGTGAGGGTTGTTCTCATTTCCATAAAAAAATTAAACAGAATTACTGCTTTGCTGTTTGCCTGTTCTACTCCACCACTCTCTTATGGTTATATAATGATTGATAATAATAATTCTTCAATTATAATATTCCATAATTCCCACTTATTGAGTGTAGTTTGTTTAATAGACTCTGATAAAGTACGTACATTTACTTGGCTGTTCTACTTACGCCCAAAGAAAGAATGAATATTTCAAGTCGTTTGAGAGCTGACTTGAAAAACAGCAGGAAGGCTTGGAGATGTCCGTGGATGTTGACTTTGAAAGTCTCTGCAGAGGACATCAGCCAATCAGATAGCAGCAATTGGTAGGGAAACATGATGGTGGTGCATATTTGAGATAACGCAGCACATAAGCACTGATCACCGTGGTATAAACACTGTATGGGGCCAGTTTGCAAAAGCAAAAACAAAATGAAATCATTGATCCCTTTTTGCTGATTTTAAGAACTGGACTCATGACCAAGAGTTGTAATCCCCTAAGAAACAGCAAAATAATATTGATTTTTGGCCAAAATATGCCTGACAATGTATAGAATGGTAAATTTAACCTTAATACTACTGATGAAGAGAAAATACATCAATCATTAACAAAAACACATTTTTGAATTCAGAGGATTTCAAATTATCACTATTTACCAACTTGTATTTATATATGTACCCTTATTTCTGTTTGTGTGTTTCGTGCTTTTCAAGTACTTAAAGACATCAATTACATTAGATGAGAACATTCAAAAGATATGATTAAAACTATATTTCATTTCCCGAGCTTGTAAGATAAACCCTAAGAAGCATTACTGCCAGGATGGACTGAAATTTGCATCAGTTATAATACGCTGCTGGAGTTTGACTGTTGCTATGGGGATCTGCACATCCTAGCAACAGCCACAAGGTCTGAAAAATGTTCTGAAACATCCATAATATAAAGTTTTTATTGCCGGTTCCCATTAAACGTATGTCACAACATTTGGAAAACAGAAGCTGGGAAACATAATGGTCAAAAGTATATATGTAAAGAATCTAACCGAAAATGAAACGGAAAATATGAAATAAAGCAAAACAATGAAGTTTAAATGCCAATTGGAAACGTGAGCACACACTGAGCACACCAGCTGTAATACGTTTCAAATGATTATTTATTAAACAGGTTTTACGTGGCAAAAGTCGGAAAACGGCTACGCATATATGCTATTTAGACGACATTAGGTATACGATTAGGCAAACGTGCGCACACTGTAAATGACGCACCTTTGAATTATAACGCGTTAATTAAACTCGGGGACGAAGCAGCGGGCGTCCCGCATGCTGATGCGGAATTACAACGGCTCCCCGCGGGACCTGGCGTTTCCATGGCAGGGCAATTTATGGGCTGAGCGCGGTACGCATGCGGCCGCTGCATGGAGGACGCCTCTCGAAGCCCAGCGCTGCGTCCTTAGAGGGCTCTCCAGCAAACGGAGCTGTCCAACTGCTGCAATCCATCCAGGCTCTTAGTCCTTCATGAAGCTGGAAATGATCCCATGTACTTATTGGGTAGTCACCTTGGTAGGATTTAAGATAATAGATGTGGTGCCGTTGTGTAGGGGCACTTTGCATTTTGAAAGGGAGGCACTTTAAATAGTTCGCGCAATGGGGGCTGGTGCTCAGGCAGCGCAGCGCGTGCCTGCTATTGTCCCCGAAGCGGAAGTGGATTCGCGGGCTCCAGGTTTATTGTGTGCTTCTATTAGAAAGCCACTTAAATGAATCCGGCAACAAAGGCCCCAATTTGCACTCAGTCAACGAAACTGTTGGCGTGAAGTGTCATTGTTTTATACCAGAATTCACTACACTGTAAAAAATCATTTTGACTTTCAGTTGTTTCAATTTGCTATTTTGAGTATACATAACTTGAGTGCATTGAAGTTATGATAAAATGAATTTCAAAGTTTTCAGTGACATAACTGAATGACAAGTTCATTCCGTATATTTGTTCAATGGATACTGCATAGGCCTACTGTATCTCGCTGAATATCCCATGATGCATTGCGAAACTTTGCACGCGAAAAAACGTTGGAAAATTGTACCGGCAGCCTCAGTTTGCTGTCGGTGGAGCGCCATGACATATATAACATATGATAATGACAGATATGTAGCCAGGCGGACAGTGGGCAGGGTGTGCTGTTTGTTCAGCCTGATATAGTTTGATTTCGTGGTTCTTACTGTCATGACTTTTCCGTTCGGCTGCGGTAAACCTGCCACCTTAGGGCACGCGGAGCGACAGCGCGTGCGAACGTCCGATAGACGTGAGGATCCGCGAGGTGGCGCGGAGCTGCGAAGGAGTGTGATTACTGCAGTAAAGCAGTTTATAAAGTATCAAAAATGGTCACTGATGTCGCGAGAAAAAGTATAATCGAGGTAGCAGACTAAAAGGGATGGACTTTGTGATTTCTGGCGATGCCCGTAGATTGGTAAAACGTGCTAGGCGTGTGATGTCCCCCCCACGCTGAGGGCCACACTGAGCAGCGGGGCAGCCTAAGTGGCAGCGAAGGGTGCTGCTGGATGGAATCATCCCGTGTTTGTAGATACTAACCTGCAACGTAGCTGTGTTAATGTCGAATGCTTCCATTTAATCTAGAGGGGAGATAGACGACCGAATTTGTTCCAGGTGTCGTGCGGCTGCGGTTGTTTCATCCTTGTTTCATGGGTGGGTATCGGGGGTTCACTGTCCCTCTAGTGTTAGTCTGTGTATTGGGCCACTGGGGTAATGCATGGGTTGGGTGTTGTTTGGGTGTATGATTTGTGTCCATGTTACAAAGTGTTAACTTATTTTCTCTTATGTTGTATTTTTTCTTTATTAGAAGTACTGGCCACTACTGTTGTCGGTAGATGTCTAATGTGCCCTGTCCATTAGTTAAAATTATCAGTAAAAGGTCCTGAACTGTGGTTTTCTGTTGTGCAGTTGTTGATGTACGGCCATTATTTCGAACCCTCAAAATTGTACAAATTAATGTTGTTCTTTAATTAGTGCAGTCGGGGAATAAAGACCCACGAGAAAATTGAGATTTTCTTCTGTCCGGTTGTATCATCTATGATCAGGCCACATATTTAACATGAAAAATCACATATATAACATATGATAACTAGTATTATTTATAAAACAGCCCACACATCCAGGTTAATCTGTCAGGTTTGTGGTGCCGACGGTGTGGCATGACGCCGGTGGGAAGGGTAGTCCGGGAAAGGACGAGACGGCCCACGGATAATCCCGTTGCGTGGGACTTTATTCTCGTGTCGCTCGTACAGAAACCCACGGATAACTACAAACAATTACAATGACCGACAAAGAAGCACTGGACTGGGGAGCCTTATATACAAAGAAACATGGAGGGGTAAACGAGGGGCACCCGTGGTTGATTAACATTGGGCAAGACACGAGGTAAGTATGACAATTAACTATAATTAATTATATTGGCTAAACAGTAGCCCCGCCTGCAGGAAATATCGGGGGAAAAGATCGGTAGGGCGGGGCTGGACGTGACATAATCCGGTGTAGGCAGAACGACAAGACATACGTGAAAAATCATGATTGGGCCCATCATTATGGCAGATTATAAAAGTGTTTTGCCGTTTTTTTTTTTTTTACTAACGGCAGTTCACTAACTTTGGAAGTTCTGGCATTATCAAAGAACCCGGCTCGCACTGCCGTTTTACTAGGCTAGATGTTCTGATGAAAAATTAGACGTGATAATGGGAAGTAGCTAAATAAAGGGTAATTTGGTGAAACGTTTTTGAAATTTTGGCGCGTTTCACATATATCGCTAGTGGCTTTTTCCTAAGCTCACTTCTGAGTATGGGCAGCGAATTTAGTAGCCGAGTCTCGTCACATTTTACCTAATTTGACGATTAGTTACTTTTTCTTGCTTTTATTTGCTCCGGGACATTTTTTTTTTGGTTCGCCTGTATCACGGAGCGGGATTTTTTGCTGAGCCGGATCACTGGTCGGGCTTAAGGCGGCCCCGTTTAATGCACCTTCGTCCGCTTACATTTAGCCCAGACTCGCTTACATCGGCCTGTTGTCGTGTCACAGCCCCCGGGGCGGTCCGGCGAGCGGGCTGCTGTCTGGTTTGCCGAATATGTGGCCCGGAGATGTTTGGCGAACCGGTTTCTTTTACTCAGAAGCGATGAACAGTTTTAAAAAGCCTGGTGCTGAAAACCGTCCGAGTGAATGCAGGCCGTGTGGTAACAGAACTCGATGGGGCGCAAATACTTAGCGATAACTCAATTACTACTGAAATAAAAATCATAAACAAATATGGTCGCTACTGGAGGTTAAAGATGCGTCATTATTCATTAACGATAAACAAAGAAAAACATGAGAAAAGTATTTCACACGTGTTATTCATGACTTGTTCCTTCAGTAGTTCACAAAGGTTTACAGAATTGACAGATATAGTAACTGGGATAAAATATGCATTACGATTCATTAATGATGAACGGACATGAGATCAGTATATAACTAAGACTTAATTTGTAGTTAATATAGTATTATGCTACTATTTATTAATTATCTGTGCCCAGTCAAGTAAAGTGTTGTCAGCATAGTGTGCTGTAATAATGTTTTCTGGGAGATCTCCCAGTTCCCTCATTTACAGCGTGTTAAGCAGAAGAATCCTAGGTTTCATTAATTAACATTAGCCGAAAAACTGACTGCAGATCAGTTTCATTTTGTCTTTTGTGATAGAGAGGAGGCTGTTATGATCTCATGCGACACTGTGAATGTTCTCTGAGCCCAGTTCTGCCCTTATACATTGTTTTAAGCTTTTGTGCTAGCCCTTGGCTTTGGACTGATTACAGTGCTCATTCTTTATCCCTAGAAAACATTAAACATGCAGTTCATAGCTAGGGACCCGAATGGGCGTAGAAATTCCACCCAAATATTCCAAAAAACATGGAAAGTTGGTCCTGTAGCTCAATAAGTAGAACATTGTGTTAAGAATATGGGGGTCATAGGTTCAGTTCCTGAAAGTATGCATAAATTATAGCCCACCCCTCATCTGTAAGTCTCTTTGGATAAAAGCTTCAGGTAAATCACTGCTTTTTAAAGGGGCAGGTGCTTTTGGGGGGGGGATTTTTGCGTGGGACCCTTGGTGAATTACCTAGGGTCTGCCTAAGTAAATTTTTGGTAAAATGGGGAAAATCACAGGGGGGGGCACTTTAATGCGTTTAGGCAAAAGGGTCCGGTGCTTCAGTTCTCCTGATCCATGTCTGATAAGTTAATGATAAGCCACCCACAGGTGCCCTCCAGCTGGTATAGTAGGTTTCACTGGGTACTTGATTCAGCTTATGCTGCTTAAGCGCTCGATTTCTTTTTGCTGGCCCTCTGGGCTGCCCATGTCCCCTCCACAGGCATCACACCAGGCTTTACAAACTGCTAAATGCGAAATAAATATCCCGGGCAAACGGCAGGCAGACGGACACCCGTATAAATAGGTGGAGAGAGAGAGAATCACTATCAAGGCCTGGATACTCTGAAGGCCTCACTGAGCCCACTCGGCTGTGAATAACTTAACGGGCAGTGTCTTCCTGTGATCCTGTGCTCTGGCGCTGTGACGCAGCACTCCCCACTGGCCCTGGATTTGAGGCTCCTCAGTGAGAGAAAACAGAAACATTCTTTCCACACAGTGAGATTCGTAATAGACCATCACTCTTAATCCATATCCAGACTGCTCTGAGCCGCTGTGCTGTCCCCTGAATTCTTTACAGGCCTTTCTTTGATTCGTGAAGTAAATATTTACCCTACCATTGAAATGTGTCATTTTTTTCTACCACGAGCCTCCAGTTTTCGTTTACTGGGGCTTGTCTGTCTTTGCTGGCTCTGAGATTCTCTGGCTGCGAGGTGTCCTGATTGTGCCTAGATGATCACATGTATGTAAATTCTTTATCGCTTAAGGGTGATTTTATGTATAAAATCAGCTAGATAAGTGTCCAGAGACACATTTCAAAACTGTAGAACAAGCACTGGCCCCTCAACAAACAATCATTTCTGCCTTTTTTTTTAAACGTCTTGTTTCGTTTCCTCTTAACTGTTGGCCACATTTTATTTCTTAAAATTAAATGCAATTATGTCAAAATCATTAATATTCAGGTCTCTGTTTATGACGCAAGGCTAAGAAATGCATTTGTGAAACGTTTAAATTGTTAATTTTAAATTTTAATGCCTGTGGTTGAGTTGATGGTTTGATGCTGTGATGGTTTTGGTATCATAAGCCTGAAGGGGTCGATAAACTCGCCAGAACATTTCGGATACAGCTGTTCGGCCCGCCACTGTTCACTTATCTGCTAATGTTTTCTTCTGTAATTACAAGTGGTCACAAATCACAAAAAAGGTTTTTTTTCTAACATTGTCTTCCATGGAGAAATACTGCTGTGAGAGAAATTTCGATTGCATTATTGTAGCTGCACTACTTTGCTCTTTGAAGTTAAACAGAGAGATAATGTGTTTTCCATGTTTTTGAACACTGGAAGCATTTCTGATGTAAATGAGATGCTGGTGATTGTAAACACATTAGGGCACTAGAGCACTAGAAATGGCTTCATTGAAGTGAGGAAAATATGAGTGACTATCAAGTCCAGACCGCATTAAGAGTGTGTTTAGAAGGAAATGCAGTGACATTCAGGGAAATTCGTGTGGTCGAAATACTGTGCATGTGGATTCACACGAGGGGGATTGGCATCCCCCTCTCACCCCGCCGTTGTTTTTATAATTACAGGAACAAAATCCATTTCTAACATGAATCATTTGTGATAGTTTATGTTGTATTTAAGCATAACACTTTTAGGAAGGTCTTGTCTTGGTAGAAATCTTTTCTCAGTGCTGCAGTTGTTGATGGGGTGTTTTTTTTTCTTGTGGTCTCCCCCCAGCTTCGGAAAGTCACGGATTCCCTGTGTATCCACCTTTTGGATCTGTGCAGGATGTTAGCTGTACCTCGTTCCTGGGAATCTGGCTGCTGGCACTGGGCTTGGCTCCTCAGGCTGCTGATGTATTTCCCTGTCAGAGAACAGGCCCCTGTTCATTGTACAGCCGCCTCGTCTTCTGGGACTTATGGAGAAGCTGCCAGAACTAGGTCTTCCCATGATGCTCTGGGCTTGTTAGACCTCGAGCAAAGTGAGCTCTTCTAAAGTTCTCTAACATGGTGGACTCCATGTCAGTGCTAACAGGCTGTCACATCTGCTTTAATATGGCTATGCAGCACTGACTACGTGCATATTTTGTTGAGGGGGTCTCGTGGGATGCGTCTTGCAGCTTAAACCGAGCTCGGGTGTGATCAAAAGCAAAAGATACCTGGCCGCTCTGACGCCCTCTCCTGTCACAGTAATGCAGTGCCTTGTGGGAAAAGCATCATGCCTGAATCCGGAGTTTGTCTGCTTCTGTCAGCTCCAGCCCAGTTGTTCATGCCATCAGCTATAGGAGATGTCCAGATGCATGCCCACCTGGGCCGTCACCGTTTAGCCCATATGTTGTGCAGTGCATGAGCTCCATGAGCCCAGTCACATGACACCTCCTGCACCATGTCAATAGGCTGCCAGGGCCTGGGGGTGTCTGGGCAGTTATTAATCTATTTGGTTTTGGTTCTGCGTGCGCGTTCCTGTCTGGAGCAAATAGGGCTGCGCAGATCTGCACCTGATTGCAACTACGCAGACAACTAGAAAAGATGAGAGGGGATCTACACAGCTCAGATCCCTGCCTCCTGGGAGAGGATTCGGCTTGGTGTGACCTGGTGTGACATCCCTGATCTCTTGACTAGTAAGGTTGGTTGTGGATTGGCACCCCTCCCAGCTCAGGCATAGGGGACAGGCAGCAAAGGGTCCGAAATATAGATGTAGGGAAACCTTTGTGATCCTTTAATGGATGTAGCTCAACAAGCAGAACCCTGTGCTAAAAATGCAAAGGTTGTGGATTTGAACCCCTGCAAGCACACACAAATTGTAACCCTTCCACCTACTGAAATTGCTTTGGGCAAAAGAATCAAGTAGATAAATGTAATGAAACTTTAACATGAATCTGAAAAACAGCAAACCAGAGGCTCACCTGTGTAACCAAAGACTTTCCATTTAAATGGTTTCAGGTTGGGTGGTCAACTATTGATTTATCTTTTTAATTAAATAACAGTACCTCCATGTATAGGCACCCAACTGTATATATCAGCAAAACGGGTTGGCTAATCTAGTGAAGGTAGTGCTTGGCTAATAACTCTCATGAAATGAAATCATGCGTGACGTCAAAGATGTTACCTTCACTATGAGACAGAAACTCCTGGCAGAACTCTTTTGGCTTTTCGGGAAATAATCTCGTTGACAGGAAGCCCACTTTACAGTTTATGTGACGGGAAGGACCAAAAAGACCCCCTGGAGATGAGTGAGGGCGCCCTTTATGCCATTTTAGCTCAAAGTGAAGCATGGCTGATTGCATGAAAAGATGGCCTCTTTCATTTTTACGATATTTCTTTGTAGACCTTGATCCCATTTTAACATTTTGGACAGTGGAGAATCTTTCCATGTTAATTTGAGAATTCACTCTAGCAAGGTCTCTCTGCCATTTGGTTTTGAAGTACTTGGAAACGTTAAGAATAATCCTTTAGAAGTGGAGAAATCGTATGTTTATTTTCAGTTTGTTGAATCGTAACTGAATATGACCTTCAGCACAAAGCAGACGTCCATCAGAGTACTAATCATCTTGTGTGACTCACGACTGGCCCTGGATGGACAAACCCCCTCAGCTGAGCAATCTGACACTCATGTTTTGTTTTCTCCAGATGAAACGCTGAAAAAATACCTGCATGAGAACACCACTGTGAATTTTTTTTTTTTTTGTTTTGTGTTGTGCATAAAATCCTGTAGTGTAGGGTGTTCCCCAGCAGCTGAACCTGGTAATTGCACTAATGTGTGTTTTGGGTGGTGTGGGCAGGGCTAGCCAGCATCGCCTCACCTGTAATGTGCCAGGCTCATTTGCATCCCTCATTGTGAGCCACTCCCCATTCAGCAAGAGATCAATGTTAGCTTCCTTTTAGCCCCTCCTTCTTTTTATATCCCTATTGTGACAGGTCCCTGAAGTCATCCTGCATGCAACAACCAGATTGGCTGCCTCAGACGTTAAAAGGCACATAGGATGATGGATGCATTGTTTTTTCCCCCAAATTGTTCTGTTTCCAAAGGTGGTTTTACAGGCCCATTTACAACCCTGTAATTGGCCCTAGAATGAAACTGGCTGTTTTCACTTATTTGGTGGGCTTATAAATATGTTAATGAGCTATGTTCAGATTGGCTGGTTTGCATGAGGCACTGCAATGGCTCACACAGAACTAACAGATCACTACAGGTGAGGTGAAACATGGAGTGTTTAGGCATCCAACCCTATATGTTTGAGCCTGTATCAGAAGAGGGATCGGATATTGAGGAACAGCCAGTTGCTTGGAGATTGCAAATGAATGCATCTGAGTGGTAAGTTTTGTCATTTAATTTTTCCTGTAACAATTTACATAACTGAAAATCTCACTTCAGCCTAGGCACATTGTTAGCATAATCATAACTTTGTTTTGAGCATTGTAACAAGAACATTGGAATTATTTTTCACGCAACAAATGATTTTATGATGCTCGCTTCATTATGCAAGTTTCATTACGAACTCCAAACAGCCGGCTGAGCAGCTTGTTGTTTGTAATGAATCTGGAGTTCTGCTTTCAATTTATTATAATAATAATATTTTATTTTTACCGCAGTATCGATTAGATATTTGTTTAGCTAACCAAAAGTAGGCTGCGGGTAATACAGAAGCCTCCTGTCAATGTCAGTATCACAGACTTTGTAATGTTTCCTGCTCCCCTGCTAAACTGGGCTACGTTTTCTCAAAAGCGTAGTTGCTAGCAACGTTAGTAACTTACATAGTTATAACCATGTAACTGAACGGATGCAACTACCTAAGCTGCTATCGAGAGATTTTGGGAAACGTACGCCTGACTTACCTGTTGAAGATGAGCTTCAATCATGCCCTCTGACAGTTCGGTTCCTTGGGAAGGGTATGAGAAGCATCAATATCCCTGTCGCAGCCTTGAATGGATTTCCACACTTATACATACAGCCTGTACATTGACCTTGAGATCGGGCCGGCATATGTTAAGTTTGGCAGCGTGGTTAAGACTGTTACATAAGTCTAAGAATTTTGAAGTAACCTGATTCGCATCCTTCTTTTACACATTCAGGAATTTTATTTGAAAGAGGGAAAAAGAGTTTGAGATCCACGATATGTCATTTCCATATACTGAACTCTCCTTTTTCAACTATGCTGAGGTAAAGTCAGATTCTCATTCTATGGCATCTTTAAGGATGGTGAAATTAATCAGCTTGCTTAAATTAAGATCAGCAGTCCACCTCATGATATGTTTGCGACAACAGAGCTACAATCTTGTAAGACACTTTCTGTGATTTGCCAAAACTATCCTGCCTCACAGAAGATAGGGTGGGTGATTTGCATCAGTTTTACATTCTGCTAGTAAGTACTAGTTCATTTGCTGAACGGCAGTTTCCAGAGATGATTTTCATTAGGTTAACGACCACCATTGCTCTTTAACCAGTTATTCACATCTATGTCTTCATTTCATTCTTTTAAAATAATCACGTCCAGTCCTCTGTACTGATCACCTATGTGACTGAAAGCCATATGTTGATTCTCATTGGTTTGATTAAATAATTCATGATTCAATCAAAATTCACTGTCCTTATGGACCAGGATAGTTTGAAAACAGTTCTGAAAGACCTTGAAAGGTTTTTTTGTTCAGTCCTTGTTTTTTGTTCAGTTCACTTCAGTCCTTAAGGTGGGAGGGATTACCATGTGCTGCCAGTCACTTGCTGAGAACCAATAAAATGACTCGCTGGAAATGGGCTTAATGAGTCAGTGATTGACAGCACATGACAGTCGCATTAATTGTGAGTTAATAGGCTTTGTCCAAGTCTGGAACCATCCTTAGAATGTTGACTCTGCGATCCTTAATTCCCGATTCACCGCTTCACTGAAACGCCCTCAGAGGGTGTTGAAAATCGATATGACATTTTTATATTAAGCTGTAATAAGGAACGCTAATTGTTAATATCGCAGTGAGTGCATAACCCTGGGAAATTCTCAGCAGACACCCCTGAAGCCTTGGCCCTGTGCTTCTTTGCCTGCTCTCCAATCAAGGGTCAGAGCGGGAAGCTAAAGAATCTGCCTTCTCCACCCCCCCCCCCCCTACTGTGGATGTCCATTTAGGTGGCCGAGCTTGTAGACGTGAACGCCAGTCCCTGGACACCTGGCATAGGCCCAGGCCTGCAGGCCCAGTTCGTGAGGAGAGCAGATGAGTGTCGGCTTTTGCCTATTAGTGAAATCAGCAGGAGGAATGAGGCATGAAGGAGCTGCTACCTTCGAGCTACAGTGAATTACAGTAACCATAGAGATTTTTTTGTTTGCCTGGTGGTGGATGTGTGTGTGTGGGGGGGGGCAGTACTAATTAATCCAGCTGGAGATGTAAGAAAAAGCAAGAGGGATCAATGTCGAGAGACTTCTATGATTTCACACAACTTAGGGGGGAATTGAAGCTGCAATATCCCCCCTGTCAAAATCCTCACAAAACCATGCGATCATTGAAGGTGGAGCTTTGGTTTAAAGGCCTTGGAGGTGTTTCGCAATGACGCTGCTCGGAAAGCAGGTGTTCAAACAGATGCGGAGACTTAGCAGCTCCTGCCTGACGTGGCTGAATCCTAGCTGTACCTGGACGACACCATTTGTCACATCGGTGAGCAAAACCATCTTCATGCTGATTCTGCGTTTCCAAACAGGTCTCATTCTCAGCCATAGGGATAATGAAAAACACACAGAGTGTAGAAGGTGACATCACATAAAGTCAGCATCAGAGAATTGGCCTTCAGCATAATCTCGTCTGGAATCAGCTAATGAGTAAAATGAGTGATCCATCCAGAGCCAATCTATACCTGATGGTTGGTACAGTATTTAAACTGAGGAGCCCTGTCTTAGTCCTGCCTGGCACTAATGCTTGTGCGTTGTCCTGCACCATGTCTCTAAGGTGACAGTTGGGAATAGAGCAAATTTTATGAAATAACCCTGCTTTGGACAAGTGGGTAGCGTAAATGGATGGATGGGGCAGCTGTTTATTTTTCCTGTGCTGGTGGTTCCTCAGTAATGAGCGAAAGTCAGAAAGGCTGCATTTTCTGGCCTTGTCCGAAAGGCTGCATTGTTTTGATGGCTGGAGGGAGCTAATGACATTGCCCTGGGTCCAGAGCCAGTTCCCTGTAATCGGCTTTGGCAGAACACCTCCTCAATTAGCCTCCTCCCTGATGATGCACAGCTCAGCGATTTTACAGCTTCCATGTTTATTGTACTGCATCTCCATGGAAACAAGGCCCTGCTTAAGAGTTTTGTACTTGCATGTTATCCTATTAAAATGTAATTGGGGCGGACAGAACATGGCTGGGCGAGTCATATTTTGAAATATTTGATTTCATAATCCTACTTGAGAGTGGGGTTTTGTTCACAGGCTTTTTGTAACCTTTTTGTGGTTCAGTTATGTGATTTGAGGTTACAGAAAATCCCCGCAGAAAAGCTCATCTCGCAGCGCCTGTCGATCCGGCAAGTTCCCCACTCTCCGAGCTTGTGCTTCCTGATCAATTATCTTCAGCCATCCACCAGGGGGAGACAATTTAGATTGTTTTCTGTGAACCTGAGCCCACAGCCTCATTAATTCCACTCGCGTTTATTGTCTGGGTGAAAAATCGCTTGTGCGGTGCCTCGTGACTCTCTGCTGGTTTTCCTAACATTTCTGTTGCCGACAGACTGAAATGGAGGCTCAGGGCCAGCTGGGGTCAAAACATTATATGAAGGCTGATCCTGAAAGTCATTGTCTTCTGTCTTCTTTACGTGGTGAAGTTGCACAGATTTTTGACTCAAACTTTGGAGCAAAGTTCTCCGGCTTTGGCTGGATGCAGAGTGATCTCGGATCGGCGTGACATTTCTCCTGGGTCACCGTGCCACTCTGTGGATGCAGCAAGCCCCCCCCCCCCCGGCTGCCCTGGCTCAAACAGCCCCAGTGGCAGCCAGTAGTGCTTGTAATAAAGTGAAAGTCAATCTGCCACTTTCATCAGGTCTCTCTAATGAAGCCTCCTGTCAGATGTGGGGTGTCACACCAGGCCCCATCCATCAGCCATTAAAGAGACTCAGAGCCCCGCAGCTGTGCTGCCATTTAATTAACGGTTCTTTCACGCCTTTAATTATTAATTGGCGCTTTAATAATCGACGCTGGCTTGCAGTGTGGGTCCCAGGCCCCGGAGGCTCAGCCTCCCGGTGAGCAGTCCGGCCGGAAGCTCTAGTCTAGTCCTAGTCAGGGCGACGGCAAGGGGCCCTGGGTAATGCTAACAATGGGCATCACTAAGGGGCTTCACGAGGGCACTGCCTGTGGCGGGTGGAGAGGGCCAAGTGCCGTGGCCATTTGCATTTTAAGCGGCTCGCGTTGTAGCATGGAGCGAGGCCACTGCCCGCAGCTGCTCGGGGCCCCGGCCTCCAACGTCCGCAGCTGCTCGGGGCCCTGGGGCCCATTCCCACAGCTGCTCGGGATTGCGGCACTTGCCTGTGTTTCATGTGGAGATGAGGCTGCCCGTCCCTCCTTTTCGCAGCATCTCATTTGTATGAATTTGGTTACCGAGCAGCGAGTGATGCCGGTGAGGCCTAACGATGCCGGCTAGGGAGGGGGGAAGGCCTCGACTCGCCAAATGTTATGGCACATGGAGGGCCCCCATGTCCCCCAGTCTGTTAGCCTGCCCCATGTGATGTGACTGTCAGCTCAGTTTAGTCCTGGGGGAGGGAAAATAATGTCTGTGTCATTTTTAAAATCAAGACTCAATTAGCCTCCCTGCAGCCTCCCTCCCTTCCAGTATTTTTGGAATGACACCCGCTGGCCCCCTCCTTTGGGGGTAATCAGGCGTCTTGCTCGTTGAGGGTTATGATAATGTAGCTGCTTGCTGTATCTCCTGGTGTTTTCATAGTTCTCCCTCTCTAATGTTTATTGACTTTTTGTGACATTTGCATAACGCTTATGTCTGTCTTGACACCTGATGACATTAATGCTTTACAGTTTTATAAAGGGTACCATTATTTTGACATGATGTTTTGATGGGAGCTGGTACCGGCACTGTTTGATTTCTGCCCTGGATGCCTACCCTCTGTGTAATTTTACCCTGGGCCACCGAGACCTCACGAAATGCCGTATACCATGCCAGCTACAGCGCTGATGGGGGAGAGGAGGGCATTAACAATTTCGGGTACCTGAGGCACTGTCACACGAATAAGGGCATTGGTGTGCCATGTGAATTTCGCTTGTGTATAAATGTGACCGAGGTGGAGGCCGATGTTACAGGACAAGATGCGTGTTTCAGAGGCTCATTCAGTACTCACTGCTAGTTATTCATGCCTTTTTAAATTGATTACAAAATATGTGGTCTGTGACATGCTGCACTCACGATATGAACATGAATTCGTATATAAGCCCATATCCCTGTTTCTACTATGTAAATACAAACGGGATTCAGTCCCACTGATATTACTGCCCCTGGGAAAAAAACAGCAGTTTTTGCATGTTGGCTTTAGTAAATTTAATGTTCCCCCGAATGAATCGCACTCTGTTCAGAGCAGAGCTACGCCCCTTCAGCTATGCGTTGGGCCCTGTCTTTGCTAAACGTTTGCGCCGTTGAGCCTTCATGCTACCTACGGGGAAAACCATGGTGACAAAGATCTGGGAAACTGCTTGGTGACTCAAATCTCCAAAAATATATCTAACAAACATGGACAATTAGAATAATCCAGCTCTCTGCGGAAAAGAAACGCTGTGTTTTCCTTTTATTCCGGAATGTAGGTCAGTTTGTTTTGTTGGTAAATTGTCATTTTAACTACAAATACCCTTCTTATATTAGATAATTTAATTATTACAAAAAATTGTGTTGATCAAGATGAACTCTTTCAACTGCAGTCATAACTCCATGGGCCTTCAGGAGGATATATCCTTAGTGTAAGATGTTGGCTGTAACATGAGCACACATCCTGTCGATGATATGAGTGTAAAGCTTACTTGAATGGGCTCATTATCTTGGCAAGTGATTATTTCATTAATCATTTGGGCCTTCTTAAGGGGCTGAATCAATGGTCACTTCCTGTTTTCATCGATTTTACCGAAGTTTGTCTGCATAAAGGGCAGGCGGCCCAGGTTTTCATTTTTGCAGGACAGGAAAATTAAATGAAGACACCAAAAACAGGCTGAATTGGCTGGGACTTTTGTGTTAAAAATACCGAGTGAGTTCTGTAAGGAAACATCTTGTTTCATCATTTTGCAATCATTAGGAAAGTAGAATGAAGCCCGAGTACACAAATCCAATTATTCCAGGGCTAATTTGATAGAACCTCGGGAAGTTTGTGTGTCTGAAAAATATGTTATGGATAATCTGGCGTGACGTATTCCTGCAGATTCTGGAAAATTGGTTTCCTTATTTATAACCAAAAAGACGTCCCTGAGATATGAATTAGCAGAAATGAACACATTTTGCTGTTAATGGATAACAATTTTCTTTCTTATGCTTAACTGTTATGCAATGTCTAGGTCTATAAATGTTTTAAGGGGAGAGCTGAATCAAATTAAACCATTTCAACTGAACAAAGAATACATTTTATATATTATAGACAACTATCCAAACTGCTAAGAAGAAAGGTTTGAGAGAAACCTTGGGGCAAGGGGTAGGCAGAGAGTCCATTATGACCAGCTCGGGTCAAACTCAGGTGTACAGTGAAAATTACCAGTTGGTAATTCTGTTGTGATCTTCAGCTGTAAAGGGAGGGGTATCCATAGCAACCGATGGGGCACCTAGACATGGGAGTAATTTGTGCTTGTAACGAGACTGAGAAGGAGGGAGTGATTGCCAAGCTGATGCCATAGGAGTGTGACTGGTGGCACTGTCCAGAGTTTGGTCAAGCAAATTTCCCCAGCTGCTGTCTTATAAAGAGCAGTTTGAGTGCTTTTGATTGATTATCTAATAGGTATAATGTGAGGGCAGTTATCAGGAAGTCACACAATTATATAATAAGCTTGAAACCATGAGAAGAATTCAGAAGTTCCAATTTCATAGTCTTTTCTGACATTTTATTTTTTTAATATCATAACCCATCTGCCAACTGGTCAGTGGTATTCTACTGAAACCCTAGTAGTCAGTTACCACAGATAGACAGGATATTGTTGTTATGTATTTGTGTAATATTACTATAACAGGAAGCTTAATAAAATGTTTTTAATATTATGCAATGTTATTGCATGTGCCTGAACAAGATGCACAAGTTATGAAATGTTATTGACATAATTCCCAACAATTTGGTAAAATAAGCCACTCAACATAAAATTACCCCTTAATTTTCTTTAGGACTCCTTTCCATGGCAACCTTTCCTGACAGAATGCTCACAATGCACTGCAATAATGACTAGTTCACACCGAAAGCGTTATTCCATATTTCTGTGTAACTAAACTCATATGTCCTAATTGGATTTCTTCATTATTTAAATTGATGAACAACAATTTGAAAACTAACAAACAGAGAAACAAATATTGTAGGAAAGACTACTTCGTTCTAAGTCAGACAGAAGAAGATATGGACAATTCTTCCTGGACCTCTTTCAATTCTAGCCCTGTTCCTTCAACTTGGAAAGGAGCGATTGTGAAGTTTTTCTCAAGTACCCATTTCTCCATATCAGATTGATAGAGGTAGACAGAGAGTAGCAGACAGGAGCGACTGGAGACAAATTCTGTATACCTGAGATCAGATTTGTGTTTTCCAGAACGAAGATGACGACGAGGATGAAGATGTAGCTGGTGAAAAGTAGAAGCTGACTGACAAGCATGGTCATGGTCCTCTTCTCGCGGTGCACTTGGGGACTGGAGATTTCACAGGTGTCACTGTGGAGCTGCTGAACGTGCCTGTTGAGATGCACTAGGAGGCTGATGCAGGCAAAGACCATGAGGCTGAATGGCAGGATGACCACCTGGGCCACTAAGATGCAGGCAAAGACAAAGCCTTCTGTTTTAATGGACTTGATGAGGGGGTCTTTTAGGAACCCCTCGCTGGTGTTCTGGTACTGGATGTCAAACTGGAAGGCGAACAAGCTCATTGTGAAGCAAAACAGCACCAAGCCGACCATCAGCCAAGGTACGGCCTGAGAAAAATGTTCCATCAGCCTCGCCAGCCTCCCCAGGGGCACGATCTTCCCCCAGTAGAGAAAGAAGAGAAGAGACGTCAAGGAGATCTTGGAGAAGATGGTGCAACTGAACAAATAGCTCAAAACTTTGTAAGTGATCCCATTAAAAGAAACTGAATCCATGAAGAAGAAGGACCAAATGGTGCTTATGCAGGAGGAGAGGATGTGAAAGAACGAGGACACGCCGATGGTCATAAAGATATCCCGAGTAGCTTTCTTCACCCTGTCTTTGTTTTTGGACAACATAAGACACAGGATGATGTAGGAGTTCCCCATAGTGGCAGCTATAGCTATAGTCATGGTGACTCCAAAACACACAACGTTGATCATGACTTGAAGGCAAAGTACATTCCTGCAGACTGAGCAGATGAAAACTGAGTCACAAGACAGGTCTGCTGATTATGGAGTGCTTAAATATCATTGGCTGAAGGTTGCCACGATGTCGTGAGTGCTGTCGTTGTGTGGAATATCTCGCCTCAATGCAAACCAGGTGCCAACATGAGACGAGCACCTGTGAAAACACAAACTGATACCATTCGTGCTTTTACCCGGATGACCACCTGTGCCCTGCGCTTTATTCACTTTTTTTCTTCATGAGGCCTTGCAAACAACACCTGAGTTTTCCCACTGACTTTTTTCTGTGATATGGGAGGTACTTCAATCCAATTCCATACCTTTTTGAGTCCGTTAACGCCCTCTGAAGTGGGGGCCATTTTTCTTCTAAAGCTAAATCGACACCATTGTGTACTGTTGATACAAACACGTTAAATTAGCAAATTGATAATTCGATCATTTTAAAGCTAAAAACTTGGGAGGGGGGTGAGATCTCGAAGGAAAAAAATTTTACTCGGGCATTGATGGATTTTGAATAACATCACTGAAGTTCAATGTAGTTTTGGTGAGCAGGAAGGATAGTCTCAGCATCAGTGCTGCGATAGTTTTAAGCATTTTCTTGATCTCCAGTGCATTTCCCTACTCCTCAGCTGGTCTTTCTATGCTTTAAAAATAATTAGCTGGACAAGGGCCCATCATGGGCTTAATCTGGCAAGATAGTAGCGACGATCATCTTTGAAGAAGTGAAATTTATCAGAATACTTGATTCTATAGCTTCATAGCAGATCTCTTTAAAAGAGACTAGTGCTTCAATATCTTAAAGGTTAAAGGGACTCAGTGGCCTCTTTTTTAAGGAAATTCCTCCCCCCCACATTGCATTGCATGGTAGAGAAGTCACATGACTAATTTGGAAACTAATCAGTAGCTCACTGTTTCCTTAGCACTAGAGGCCTGTTGGACTAGACAATTCATCTTTCTTGCTGAAATCTTACACTCCTTTGTCCTTTACTGAAGGTAGGCGAGCTGAAAAATAGATAATTCTGCCTCATGTGTCAAAGCACCTCTAGTTATGAACTTGCCGGGTGACTGATTGCCCGTGGTTGTTAAGCACTCTCCACCAATACATTATGGCTGACTTCCTCCCTGCTCATAATTACAGTGATCTTCAGTATAACCTGGAAAAGGCAGGGGGTAAGACAAGATGTTCAGTACAAGCATACCTCAGGCAGGAACTCTGTCTCACACAGGTCCTACAAAGAAGTTTCAGAGTCTGCAGTTCGAGACACTTGTAGTTTATCCCTGTAAAATGCTGAATTAACTCGGATTCTCATTTGCCCCAAATTAATATGCTTGTATTGGTACATCTTCTTAGAGGGCAAAGTAATATATGCACTGATCAGTCAAAAGATTAGGCAGGTGGTTTTAATGTGTCGGTCCCCCTCGTGCTGCCAAAACAGCTCTGACCCGCCGAGGCAGGGACTCCACAAGAGGCGTCCTGTGGTATCTGGCAACAAGGTGTTAGCAGCAGATCCTTAACTTCTTGTTAATGTGCTAAAAAATTAGGAAGTTAGCACATAAATTATGACGTACACCATGTGAACAGTAAATAAGCACCTCTTCAGTTTTACGTCACTGTCGCTCCCCAAACCCAGTGAAGCCTTTATCGAGCCGACCCTTCTGCAGTGGAAAACCAAAGCGAGCTGGAACCGCGCTGTAACTAGTCTCTCTTTGCGGTACGGCTCGGGCACGGCTCGGTTTCTATATGCCAGTGGAGAAATGCGGCTAGTGATTAGTCACCTCACATTTACAGAAAATAGTGAGTGGAGACGAGAGAAGATCTCCAGTGGGAATGTGAATTTCGATAACTGGGAAAAGGAAGGAAGGACAGGGAAAGACACGGAATGGACAAATGAAGGAGAGATTCCTGGAAACGATCTAGGGGAAAATAACCAGAGGTGAACAGACAAACTGAAGTTAGCTAATATATTTTAACAGCGGGCTTGTGATTTGAAAGACGTCCTCAGCCGGGTGTCAGAATCTTTGGAGCCCGATTCATTGTCCAATATCTGGCTTTTTTATAAATGAAGTACTGTAATGTTATGACCAGCTTCAGTGACTGTACTACCCAGTTGGAGGCACCGTCGGCATTTGGGAGACTGCAGGGCTGACACAGCTCGAACCAGTGAAATGCTGGTTCACACAGCATGAAAATAACCAGCAGCAGAGCTGAAATTGCAGGCCGCATACGAGACGCTTAGGGTGAGCCCGTTCTTCCAAGTAGATCGCGGGAAAAACAATGAGGTTGCAAAGTGTTTGTCACGCCCACATCAAGCCAGGCACCAACCCAGCTACACCCAGCGTCCAGCCCCGCCCCCCTGCATACTAAGGCACACCTGCAACTTGTCCACTTGACTAATTGGCTTGGCGTGAAAGCACCTGGTTCTCAGCTCCCGCCTTCTGAGGTATTGGGTGTCTCATCCCCTGAGTGTCTGCTTTTTTTGCGGCCGACCCTGCTGGTGTTCCTGCTCTTCGTTCTGTGATTTGGCTCCAGTCATTTGCCCTGTACTCCCTGCGTCGGCATGGTGACTTCCTGTCTGTGTTTGAACTGTGGATTTGGATTATCACCTGGATTTGTTTGCCCTTGTTTTCGACCCTTTGTTTGCGGATTCCAGAAATAAACCCCTATGCTTGGACCCCCCCCGCCCACTCCATCAGTATAGTGCTCTGGATGGCAGTGTGATCTGACACCTAGGTGGCCATTGGATTCGCTTACCCACCTGGGCAAAAGGGGGGTCTCTGACAGGGAAAAACAAAAATACAACCTTGACAAAAAGGCAGCGTGCTCCCCCATCCCCGCACATGGAAGGCGGAACAGCAGATGAGTCATCCTGAGCTTCCTCTACCGCCTTTGTTATTGCTTCTCCCAAACTGTCTGGCTATCACACCACTCACGTTCATAAATTGCATTAGTGAAAAAAAACTTGTCAGACGCGTGAATGGGAGTCACAGGGAATGGGTCTCAACATCTGCTGCTCTGTAGCCATTCTTCTTAATTAAAAGACAATGCTAAAGAGACAGTCATTAAGCACAGAAAGTATCTCATTGTGGCCTGTACTTAAATAGTGTCCTGTCTGGGCCTACCAAGCTCCCTATTTCCTGGCAAGAACTCCAGATCACCGCAGCCCCTAACGGGATATGTGGCCAATGAGAATCGACTGATTTGGTAAATGGGTATTTCATTCAATTTAAGACCCGCTGAACAGATCTTCACTTTGGTTGAAGTGTAAATTACTGTATGTGTTTGCAATTTTTGATGATGTTTTGTGAAATATTCCCTTTTTAATGCACTTCTCCCTCCCCCCATGCTGTTTGTGTGATAAAGCAAGAGCACACGGCGTTTTTATGTCACTCTGGATTTGTGGCTTCGGTCTGGATAATGAGAAGTTCATATTTATATGCAGGGTAAGGTCATGAACAGCCCACAGGTAGCCAGAGGCAATGAAGTGGGACGAGCAAGGAAGCTGGTCAGAACAGCAGGTAAGAAAGAGGTAAGAGAGTGCAGCTTACTTGCGAGAGGGAGGGGAGGAGGAGGAGGGAGAGAGAGAGAGAGGCACACAGTGATGTAGAAGGATAGGACAGGGAATGGGATAGAGAGAGAGATGGAGTGAGAGGCGATGTAAAGGGAGAGTGATGGACATTCGGCTTCGACACAAACGGGCAGCATTCATGTTCAAACATTTTTATCCAGTCGTGTTGAATATCGCCTTTTATTTACATAGTTCATTGTTTTACTGTGTCTCCATTGTGGTGGTATGAGCTGTTCTTCCTTTGATGTGTTTCGGTTTCGTATCTGAGTGTTTGACCGTCATGCCACCTACTGTTCTATGGTAGCACAGCAGCCTGTTAGCATGAGGCTGGCTTGCATGATCTGAAGCAAACTCACTGCAACAGCTGTCTGCCGAAGCAGCGTGTTCCGATGTGAAGGCCGGTTCAGATGGTTTCGAATCAGTAAGAGCTTCTCTGCCAGTACTTCTTTGGAGCCTTCAAGTGATGGAGGCCACATCATGCAACCTGGATGCCAACCAGCTGAGCTGCTGCTAAACAATAAACCATTGTGACCTCGATGGCATCGCATAATCAAGGAATTATGGGGTATGTAGGTAGAGGTATCGCAGTGATTGAGGTATTACTCTGGGTCAGTGCTGTCGTACCATCGTGCTTTAAGCTTTGTAAAGTTTGACAGTTATTGCCTGCAATGAAAGACCTTAATTTAAACATCAGCAACAACAAGCAACATATTCAGACAAACTCAGCGAATGACCAACTTAAACCCAGAGGAAAAAACAGCCTTATTTACACTCTCACTATCTCACTTCTGGGGTCATAAATACTCAGCAGCACGATTTAAAGCGTACCCTCCCTTTGCGGATTCATCAGACTGAAATCGGCAGCAGTCAGGCTCATTAGCACACCTTTATCCCTGAGTGACCGGGTCCAAAACCCATGCCGTTGCTCGGCCGAATGAGCTCCTCCGGGTGCCAGTCTGCCGGACCGCTGTCGCCGTGGAGACTGCATGATGTTGGCCTACACTTATTTTTTTCTGTGTCCTGTGTTTGTGGCACTGATGGGGTGCTTACTCTGACGGTGTAGGTTTTTCCAGTCCCGTCAGTGACAGGTCAAAGGGACATCTTAAGGCTGCAGTAATGCGGCGCTGCAGATCCCAGCAGGTGCCACAGCAGGACCACATAGAGCACATTTCTTTTGCTCTTGAAACCAATTACTGTGACACTTAAGTCGTATGTGAGGGGCACTTGTAAATGTGCTGTGCGTCTTTGCTAGAAAAAAATGTTATCTCCATGGGTATATTTTATGCATCGTGGCATGTTCTGCCCATTGGCCCAGTCTACCCCCCGCCCCCGTGGGTCACATGATCAGGAAGGCGTGGGCGTGGTAGAACAGGCCACGCCATTCCATATTCTCATGCCATGAGGTGTGGATGAGTGCCCACGCTGAGGGGTTGTGGCAGAGCACATATTTAGCATTGCCGTGACCCTCACCGACATACCTCCGGCGGGGTGCGGAGACGTCACTCCTAGAATTCTGTGCCTCAAGCTCAGACGGTTCTGCCTGGCTCTGCGGAGAATATTGTATCCCGGCTGGTCCGGTGCGTTGTTTACCGGTGATGTCATTCCTCCCAGCGCGAACATGGTGTCGGACCCGCCCCCCTGCCCCCCTGAAGCCTGCAAGCTGCCCAGCAGTCCGGTGACCATCTGGGTGCTTTTGAGTGAGCGTGGGTCTGCCCACCCCCACTGCCAGCGCAGGTCACTACGGAGCCCAGTAAACCTAGCAGACAGACAGTCTGTCAGCAGTGGAGTTATTACAATCCCCACCAACTCCACAATTAACAAATCCCACTCTTACAGTAGTATATATTTGTTTACTCTATAATAGTCCCCCCCACCGCCGCACCATTAGCTATAATATAGATATGCTTCATAAGTCGTGCCCAGACAACACAATTCGACTTATTGGCAGTGGTGGTGGGGGTCATTTCTCAAGGATATGAAAGAGATATCAGATGAAAATCCCATCGCTCAGTTGGGAGGAGGGGGAATGTCAGCATTATGCTGCAAATGTCTCCTAGGTTGTCCTTCCCACATCAAATAGATATACTGCCATTTGTGGTTACCTCTTTTTTTATTCGAGCTCTTAATTACGATTCAGATGTTCCCTCCTTGCAAGAAATGAATGCACCTTTTTTTACATTAGCCATCTAGCAAAAAAATTACATTTAGGCCATTATGGTATGGATTTATATCTTGGGGGGGCTGATATGGGATAGAGAGTGAGACAATCATCGGCGTCTCTAATCTTTTTTTGTGTCTCAAGCTGGGAACCTGAGATGCATCTTGCTCTTAATTAGTAATGGTAAATCGATGGGACACCTGGCTGATAACCAAACCATTAACGAAATGCTCTCTCAAAAGAAAAAGAAGCAGAGGGGGTCCAAAGCTCTTCTGGCCTTGACTCCACCTCGAGCACATCATTAGCTGAGCCACCATTAACTTCCACCACACCACCCAGCGCGGGGCTGTTTCCTGTGATTCATGAAATCCTCAGTCAGTAATGTTCACTCTAGTTCTGTGCGATTTTCAGATCGAGGCAAATGGATCTGTTTGCGGTATGAACTCCACATTTGAGTTTCAAAAAGCATTTATGAAGATGTTGAAGATGGCTCTTTGGGGTTGGCGGCCTTCTCTGTTGTTGGGCACAGGTCGTCTAAGTACATAGACTATATCCTGAAAAAGGTCCAGTATCATGCTGAAAGCTGGACGACGGTGAAGGTTTGACCTCTGTGGGGCTACGCACCCCATCAGCGCCCTGTCCGCAGCCAGCTGCTCACACTCTGTGTGCTCCGTGCTTGTGTTGTGTTTATGAGATAGCTTTTTGCCGGGGGAAGAATCTGTTTTCACGAATGGCTCACAAAACAAGGCTGCTCCCCTCGACAAGCGCATTGTCACTCTTGGATTCGGCTATATATAGCGCTCAGTCCTCTTCCCCAACATTTCATTTCCCTGCTGTGTTTAAAGCATTCTGCACAAAGAAGAGGAGGACCAAGACAAATAGAAACAGACAAGAAGGGGCTTTCAGGTCCACTCATCCTAAAGAGTAATCCTAAAGACCCCTTATATTCCCACTCATCCTAAAAAAAGACTAAGATGACTTATCAACCATAAACATTCAGAAAGGTTGTGCACCTTAAAGATGGGGTCATTCACTTATATCTGGGATCAAATTCCGCACCGGTCAAAAGAGAATCCTTTCTCTGTTGATGTGAATTTAAAGGATGCTAGAATATGCTGCCATCCTCTCATCGTGTGAAACAGTGGCCATGTAGACCTTATAAATGCCACAGATGTGAGAATTATGGGATTATTACCAGATGGAGACATAAAGCCTTGCTGAGCATGATGGCCGAAATGGCGCTTTGGACAGCAATGTTAATGAGTCATTGTTTGTGGAGGGTTATTTAATGGCAAACAGTCAGGTAGGCAGACTGAGCAGGACCTGTTTGTGGCAGGGCAGTGTGACTGAGCCCGCACTATTTGAGAACACCCTTCGTCTTCTCCTATCTCTTCCTTATCAATCATAGTGTTTCCCCTCTCGTTTGTTGCGTAACAACCTGCTCCGTGAATGACTGCCGGACTTCTTTCCTGAAGGCATGTTCTCTGTGACAGATTAAAGCCCATCCTGTTTTCTCCGGTTGGTCTGAAATCCACCGCCGATAAGTGGCTCCAAGCGGCTAACCTTTAGAATGCAAATAACCCTCAACTTCATCATTTCATCTCAACGTAAACCAGATAAAGGTCAGGGCTGTCACATTCATACCAATAAGGCAGGCTGACCTGACTGCTCCTTCACTTTGTCAGCGATATCCCTAGAAAACAAGCCCAGCTTGTGTATTTCTGCACATCTTTCCTGGTGCCTGGAGAAAATGAGAGCTACTTTGTGAAGCTCAAGGCAGGAAGAACAGAACTATTACAGCAGTTTGAATAGAATAGACACTTTCTGGGTTTAATAAGACCATCACATGGTGGGCTAAGAACACAAAAGGACAGGGTTTACTGACCACCGTGGGCCTAGACTGTTGAGAGGCAGGGCTGAGCGGTGGCACAATGGGAACAGGTGGGTCCAGTGGGAGTGTGGGTGCTAAAGAAATGGAATGGAGAGGCGATGAGGGAACTGGAGAGCTGGGACTCGGGGGCGACGAGGGGGCAGGCAGGCCGGGACTCGGGGGCGACGAGGGGGCAGGCAGGCTGGGACTTGGGGGTGAGCGGCTGGCCTGACGGGTATGTGCCCGTCTCCCCCTTCGGGAAATGGAGAAACAGCCTACCCATCTGCTGGACCTCCCCGGGTGCTGGGGTAGGCGACCCAGGGTGGAGGCCGGAGCCCCACACATGGGTTGCAGGTCCAGGGGGTCCCACTGTAGGTCCTCCGGAGAGGAATCCCCCTGGTCTATACCCCCCAGGCCAGGAACTACCCCTGGGCGGGGCTCGGGTGCCACAGGTACCCCTGGGCGGGGCTCGGAAGTCTTGGGAGCAGACACCCCTTTTCCCCTCCTCTTTGCCTTAGAAGAGGGGCCTGGCTTGACCTTCACAGGGGGTGAGGGAAACCCCCTGTACTCCTCAGCCTCAGGAACTGCAGGGACTGGCTCTAGGGGGGTCGAAATCCAGCCCCAGAAACCTGAGGACCTCCTCCTCAGACATCCTGGGGACCCGAGGAATGGCGTCTGCCCCTTGTCTGGACCCTCTACAGGCAAGACGGGTACCATTCCAGGCAATCGGGTAGCCCTCTCCACTGTCTCTGGGTGCCTCCAAGTCACTATCACATCATCCATAACTCTTTGGGAGGGCCAACTTGGATGTTCAGACCAAGGCAGGAGGTAGGCTGCCTGGCCAGAAGCGGGTTTGCCCAACTGGGGCTCTGACCACTGGGCTGCAGGGTCAGTCTCTGGTGCAAGGAACATGGATCCCAGCATAATGGTATCTCCATAGCCTGGGGATCGTCGTTGGGGGTGAGTCATTCTGTTACGACGGGAGCGCAGCATGGCGCCAACGGGAACACAGGGGAACGATCCACTTGCGACTATGGGGTAACACAAAGATTTATAGGGGCACAAGGGGACACTGGGAAACTACAAATCAAAACTAACACTAAGGAACAAACCAGGAACCATGAAGCAACAAGGAACTCTAGGAACCACTAAGCAAACAACACACTGCAACACTATCAATATCAATGACTCAAAGAACTAAACAAGAACAGACACTTAAATACACACACACACTGGAGGCTGGGGCAAACAAGGAGCAGGCGTAACCAATAAGAAAATCAACCAATGAACACAGGACAGGGAAATGACCAACAGGTGGAAACAACTAACTTACAAATGAACAAGGACCAAGACTAGAAACTAAGGACATAACAGGAATAACCACCAGGAATACAGATACACAAGAAAGGCTAACAAGAAGAAGAGACATGGAATTAAAGGTACAACAGAGTAAATCAAAACACACCAGAAATAAACAGAACACAAATACAATAACCAAAACCCAATAAAACAAGACAGAGGAGGTTGGATCCGAACCTGGGTGTGGAGAGCTATAGCCTCTGTGCCACCAGCTCAGCCCACTGAGCTACACGGTCGCCAGGTAAGTAAGGGAAACACAAGGGGTACTCAGGGCACCGGGAACTAGGGGAAAAAGACACAAAAGGTGGGGTTGGCAGATGCCGACCATGACAGAATAGACACTTTCTGGGTTTAATAAGACCATCACATGGTGGGCCAAGAGCCTCCCTTCAATGTGAGATTATTGCTAGATGGCACAGATACAGCCATCATGTTTTATGAGACTGAGACTCCAGCATGTGAATCTGGCTTTCAGTTTCAGGGACGGAGAAACCAAGGAACAGATCTTAAGATAAATGGATTCTCTTTCTTTGGGGCTGAGCTCTGTCTTTTTGCATTTGTCCTCCTTCACCCATTTGTAGCCAGTTCACAATGCATCCTTCAAACCATCCCCTCCAGGATGACATTCTGGTGTAAAGTGTGATAAAGTCCACAGGGGACTGTGATAGGACTGTAATTATGGCTATTTTCAGAAGAGTGTCCCGTGATACATTGTTTAGGCGGAATGTTATTCTTCAGCTTAACAGGCTGTGTTCCCTAATAACGGGGAACATGTAGGTCAAGTGGCCATCTTTGCAGATGGAAGACTGTATGTCCCCCATTTCATCCCCTCTAAACAACTCGTCCTCATTTACATACTGACGAGCATAAGACCAGCCAAAGTCCTCGGGCGAGTCGTTTTCAGCGCTATACACACGCGTGTGTTGCTTTGTCTAAATCAGAATTGATTGCATTGAGAAAAACTGCATTAGCAATATTTCTGTTTTAAACAGGTAAGCCGAGGTGATGAAACTTCAAAACACAACCAGTTCATGTACCGTATTCTCTAATACAGTTGTCGGTTTTACTAAAAACCTGCGACGAGGTACCGTTTGTGGCTAAGTCAGCGAGGTCCACATTAAACCCGTTCAGGCAGTACAGGGAGGTAATCGAGGCGCCGTGTGTGAGTCACTGCGGTAACTAACCTGAGTGGGCAACAAGGTTTTAGCGCCTCCTGGTGGTATGACATCGATATTGATCGCTCTGCGAAGGAACACCTGTTTTGATCTGGTGCCATGTCGACAGACACGGCATTTTTCAGTTCCTCTATGTTTGAACAAAAGAATTACATTTCTTCTTTTTTTTTTATTTAAGAATGTTTACAAATATATGTTTTTTCAGCTTATCTCGTATGTTGTTTTCAGCTTATCTCGTTGTAACATTTTATAAAATCAACACGGTGCATATATGAATAAGTTAAATAAAATCCCTAACATCAATATGCTAATGACGTTTTGTTTCAATATACTCTAGTCTCAGAAAATCGTTAGCGGTGTAAAAAACGCACAGCATTGTCATCTGCTTATCTTCGAGTGCAGAGGGCAGATTAATAAGTACTGTATAATCATAAGCCCTTACCTGTACCGTAGTACATTACAATCACTCATTTAATTTTTTAGCTTTGGACACATGTGACTATTTTAAAGTTTATTATAATATGGCAGAAACAAATGTATGTATACAATTAATGCACTTTCTATTCTTGTGAACTGACGAAACTGATTTCCTTGCAAATATCTATAAATAACACTGATAACTACTAGAAAATGAATGTTGGTGGGTATCCTTTTCGTTTACTTTTAGGATTTTTTGAGATTCTATAAAATTTTCCTGGTCTGTTATTTTAAGGAAAGAGGTCATTAATCTCAAATGTAACTCTATAGGATAAGTTTTTGAGGAATTTATAAGAAAATTACTCATTCTTAATCAGTCTAATCTTTGTAAGGTAGACCCATAAACCACAGGTGTAACCACGTGACTGAGATGCGAGCATATGATTGGCTGCCGCCAGTCATGTGGTGAGGACGTGAAACGTCGCACCTTAACTTCTGATCTAAGCTAAGATTCGCATGTATTATGATGCTGTCATGTGCTACTAACAGTTGAGTCAGGCTCAGTCTCTTCCCCGGTGAACTGGAGAGCTTTTTAGGCTGAATGTATACATTGAAACCATGGCTCCTGTGCCTCTTCCCGGTAACAAAAGGTCAAAAAATACCTTTCTCTCAAAATCAGAGTATATACCCATAATATATTTATTTATGGTAAATTACTGTGATTGTGTCTTAATTTCTTTTGTTTCACTGGAGGTTGTTGGTGTCATTTCCCTGTTGGTTTTAATTGGTTTATTTTATATGCTTCAGGTTGTAAGGTGATTAACTTAGCAATTTGACTAAGAGGAAATGTTTTAGCAGAGGTGAATCCGTCAAAAAGTGCCGTTAGAGGATATTAACGTGCCGACGCGAAGCTGCAATTTCGATAACGAAATTCTTTTGTAACATGTCATATTATTGAAATATAAATAAAAACTGATATAATCAGTCAGTTAAAATTAATATTAAATACTGTAATGGTGGCTACATTTTCACGTTTATGCACACACAGCTCAAACCAGTGAGTAACGGACCCGTGGTTACAGTATACACATACAGATTTTTAAGACCCAGGTTTAATATTGGTCATTAATCTGATTAATGCAACAGTTAAATCTGGTTAGTGTCTTCGCTTTGATGGGGAGCACGAGAGCCTTTTGAGTTGAGCTTAGTCTATTTTTGATACAAAAATACTGCTGCTTTGATACAAAAATACTGCTGGAAGGCGATTCGTCCACAACTGAATGTAACTTTGATCCGGGACTGTGGGAATTCGGCAAGTACCAGCAGTCCTTTATTTGTTTCTTACTTTCCTTTCTTGTAACCCCCCTTGCCATGCAGCATCTTCGCGCTGGGAGCGCCGCAGCCCCCATGCCGGCGCCGGGTCTCCGCACTCTGGCACAGCGCGAGCGGAGCGTGTCCAACGCGCCTGCGCAGTGCGCCTCCGCCACCTCGGTGCTGAAGTTGGGCGGATTGAAGGAAAAACGCCGCCGATGGAAATCACGGCTGTGGCGGCGTGCATCCGGAGCGTGCGGAACAGCCATCGGGCAGCATCTCGGCGCGCCTCGGAGCAATCGCGGCAGCAGACTGCCATCTTACATTTAAAAAGGGTAAGGAGCTGCATTTATCCCCACTGCATGCATTGAATGTCATGCTGATACCCCAGAAGCTGTTGCTTTTTTCATCGTACAGAGAAAACGGGCTGAGATACAGCATATACTGGAGGGCTCGTGCTTGTTTTTGGTATCTTTTTTCATCCGAAGTAGGGATACTTTCTTCCCCGCCCCCCTTCCCCTGGCCGGATTTGGGAGGCTGGGCTCTGGTCGTGGCGCCCTGCCCTGGTTCCGATGCCCGGGGCTGCTTGGGGCCAGCTGCGGCTGCGGCGCAGACACACCGGCGCAGAAGCGGCCGCATCCCGGCGCCCTAATGCACGATCCCGCCGAGAAAGGGGGAGAGGAGAGCCAAAATGCAGCGGCGCTGTCAGCAGCCGGGACCGAGCTGTCGGCCCGCTTTGCTCGCCGGGCTGTCGGCGATCCAGCCAGAGGGAATGTGGGCATGTCCCCTTGCTGTAATCGGAAGATTTTTAAGCCCCCCTTTTTCCTGTTGTGCGGTTTCAAATAACGAAAACGCCCACAATGTACACCGCCGAGAATTGGCAGTCCGTTTAATGCTATCTATCTATCTATCTATCTATCTATCTATCGGTCTATCTATCTATCTATCTATCTATCTATCTATCTATCTATCTATCTATCTCTGCCAGTGTTAATTAGGTACAGATTTCATTTTGCAAATTGGAAAGTCTGCGGCCATGTGATTATGTCAGCAGTTTTGATTACATGCATATGCGAATGTAACTAATTTGCTAATTGTATGCATTTTTAATTTCAGCCTAATCTGGAGCGGCAGCCTTTAGCTGCCTGTCACATATCAGATGGCTAAACGTGTCTTCGCCTTGTTTTATCCGATGCAGTGTTTTTCTTCATTGTTACCGATGGTTTTTACAAATCAGCAGCACAATGTCCAAAAAGAGATGTTTTTTTGTTGCAGTTGGAAAGGATCTCAATGTGATTATGAATCTTATACTGTGTTAAAAAACGAGCAATCCATGCCAGTATTTTGATAAATTCAGACTTGATCCCTGTAAAATTAAAACGCCACTGATAAATTTACATGTAAGTCTGGTGTTAGTCATTTATTTAGCCGTATCCAATTGAAGAACAGATGCTTGTGCAGACTAGTCATAAAACACAAATGCACGCGCGCACACACACATACACACACACACACACACTTTGAGTCTGGTGGACCCGTTTCCCTCTGAGGAGTTTCTGATGGCGGTTTCACAGCTCCCATGCTGGTGTGTTCAGTGGACTGTTTTTCAGGTTCACATTCTGACCCGGTGATATGTATGTGCAGGTCCTGCAGGTCTATGTGCACCCTGAAGGTGCCCCAGCAGACGGCCAGGGTAACATTCACAGCTCTGCCTTACCATTTGGTTCTGATGGGCAGGAAGTCAACACCTTTGGTGCCCCATCGAAGTCCATGTGTATTTTGCCTGTGATCCTACAGGTCGGGGAACTGACTCAAAATGTGTCGCAGTGTGTGAACGGGGATTGGATTTATTTTCCACGCTGGAAATGTGAAGTTAACTGGATTCTGAGCTCATGTCCCCTTTCTGTTTAACATTGTAACCTGTGGTATTTCTATCATTAATGTATATTCTGTATTGATCAAAATTTCATTGGTCCATTTGACCTGAAAAAACGTGTGTAGGCCTAAGGTAACGAATGCATTTCTGAATCACTTAGATTGCTGCAGTTCCTTGGATTTGCCTAGTAAGAGTAAGGAGAGACAGAATGCTGGCTTTTGCTCTTCCCTACTGTGGCTTCTCCTCATTCTGCAATGGTGATACACTTCTGAGAAAGTGTCCTTCGTGAATTAGCTTACGTTTCATTTTTCCTGTTAGCCTGGGAGCTGAATCTGGACACCCAAGGAATTCCATGAATGTGTGGTCATGGTCCGTATCACAGGGGCTGCAGTTCACCACGCCTTATCTGGTGGGGTAAACTTGCACAGCTTAACACCCCAAGAACATCTGGCCCAATTAGATGGTTTCTGTCTTGCAGATGTGATTATCTTACCCTCTGGATCCTCTCGGTGATGAATGGTCTTGAGTTCTGCTGAGGAGCAGGTGAAGAAAGGTGCCATCCAGACACAGACCAGCATCACCTCCATCGCCTACCACAGCTCCACACCGAGACAACCCTGGAAGACACAACCTGAAAGAGACCCTCTGTTCCAGCCTGTCCCTCTTACCTTCCTGCCTGGCCTTCTTCTCCGCCTGGTCAGGGATGGTGAGACGTGTGCCGGCTGGAGGTTGCCCTGGTGCCATGCTTGTTTCTCCTCCCATCTTGCTCTATACGGTGCTCTTGGTACCATGATTCCCGTGATTAACCAGACTGAGGACACCTACTAATTTGTCCGGTAGGTTGGGCAATTGTTCGACTTAACTCATAAAAACCCAGAGGATGCTTGCTTACGTAGCTGCAGGACTTCTCTTCTGTGCTGGCTGATTGAGGCTTAAATGGTTTTGTTGACACTGTTATTCAGCAGCGCTAAACATTGGTTCACCTGAAGTGTAGGTGGGCTGTAATACGACTCTCAGTGGACGGGGCATCGAGTCGTAAACAAGGCTGGAAAACATTTGTAATCATAATAATCTGCTGTAATTTATAACGAATGCCTTTGCCTCTGCTACCATGGCAACGTTATTATTAAATTATTATAATTATTAAAGAATGTGGAGAAGCAGCTTGGATTATTTATATTTTGCCTTCAAAAGATTCAGGTTATGAAATGGGTGATTATTAAGAAGGTATTTTCAGTGACATGAGGATTTACTGTTTGTGATTCTGCCTGAGAAATGCAGTAGGCAAGATTCCGGCGATTCTTCCGGAATGTTCTTTGGTTAATTGCTGGTTTGAGTACGGTTAGAGGTTTCTGCGTGCTAAGGTACGACCTGCACCACAAGCTCATCAGGAATATTGTGACAATGGGGTTATTTTTCCGAAGCTAAGGAATTTGACTGTCCAGAATTTTCCTAGTTAAAGTTTGATTTAAACATCCGGCTATGATGTTTGATGGCAGTGCAGTGCTGTGCCCCACTAAAGTGCCCCTCCCCGAAACGCAGTTGGGGGATTGGAAGGTTAAATGACCAAAATACAGAGAGCTTTCTTTATCCTGACCATTTGTACTGGGAAGTCCAATTTTGATGAGGTGGGAAGGCCTCAGTTGGTGATGTCATCAAGAATCATCAGGAATGGGGAGCTGAGACTGTAGGTTCCGAAGTCGTGGAGGAGCATGCACCGACACGGCACAACCTTTATCCAAATCTGTGAAGTTAACTGGTATCTGAGCACATGCAGGAAGCAGCTTAATAGTAATTAATTGTAGTGATCTCTTTCCAGATCTTGCCCCATTATGTATGAAATACAGCTGAAATGTTTAGTAATTGGCAGCGTATTTGTAATTGTGATGGCATTCCTCATGCACCCGTGATGGTCTGGTGTCGAGCCTGCTTCACTGGCATGTGGTACCCATTGAGCTCAGCATGTATCGAGCCTTGCTCTGGGCTGCTTTGCTTACATCCCGGTTTGCCGTTTGCCCACCAGGGGCTGCTCTGCCCGTGTGTGAAAGCACGGGCCGCCGTGGGAGCCGCAGCGTCACACAAGGGCGGGCGGTGGGGGGACTGAGGTGTCGCTCAGTCATCTGCCTGAGCTTTATATGTTGGTCTGACGGGAGCAGTATAGGGGCAAGCATTTGGGGGAGGGGCAAGATGGGGGCATAGAGATGTGGTCATAGAGATGTGGTCATAGAAATCAAATGTGTCATAATTTTTATTGCTACGGCTTATTTAGATTAGCTGTTCATTATAAAGAGTAGATCATCCCCAGAATTCTGCTTCCTTTACGCTATGTTAAATCACGTATAAAAAGAGCTTTCAAATGTCACCCAGCCACAAAAAAGAAATCCACAGTGTGACACGAAGGACAGCTTAGGGCTCTGGGTTCCGGGGAAATCCGCACCTATGGGTGCCCATAGCTGGAGCCGAATATCACTGAAAAAAGTGCCAGTCGCTCTTCAGGAGAGGAATTTTCCAGAAACACCAGCATAAACAATGGAATCACTAACTGTACCGCTTTGAGTGCCTGTGTTCTGCGTTCGGCTCACGGTCACGTTCTTCGTTCGGCTCGCAGTCACGTTCTGCGTTCGGCTCGCGGTCACGTTCTGCGTTCGGCTCGTGGTCACATGCCGGGGTCCTACCTGAAGGTTACTGTGGTGATTAAATTCATGTGCCCAATATGACATCAATAACAGTAAATACATTTGGGTAATTTGGCCAGTCTGCTTATGCTATACGCTGGTGCGCTTCTTTATGTAAATCCACATTCAAATGGGCCCCTAGAAGCCGGTGTAAGGGGTGCGTGAGATTTTTGAAAGCGTCAGTTTTATAAAGATCTGTGACTGTAATCAAAAAACTAGAATGCTAAAAGTCTTATATTGTGTTTGGTTACTTATGGTTAAGGTTAGGGCTGGGTAGGGGTTAAGGTTGTCATTGTAGGGATTAGGGTTTTTCCCATAGAAATGAATGGACGGTCCCCACAAAGATATGAATATGAATATGATGTGAAATGTGTGTTTGGGTGTGTGTGTGTGTGTGTGTGACTGATGTAGGTACACAAAAACCCAGAATGCACTGCTTCTCTCGACATGAGCACACAGGATGGCAAATGAGATAAATTCTCTCTCCCTCCCTCTTTCTCACTCCTTCCTCCCTCCTCCTCTCTGTTTTTCCCTTCACTTTCGAACTCAGGGAAGCAGTGGTGTGAAGTTGTTTCTAACCTAACGTAGAGTATGTGTGTGTGTGTGTGTGTGTGTGTGTGCGGTTTCAAACCAGTCCGAGCTTGCCCTCCCATGAGGTCTGTCCCGTGAGGTCACGCATATCTGAATTCCAGTGTGTGGTATTCCTGGGAACCCTCTCCGTTTCCATGCTGCAGGATCTCAGGGATTTATGAGAGTGAAGTGTCGCTGTGTAAAAGGGGGCCTGTCACATGACATCACCTCACCCCAGGACACCCCCTCACCCCCAGCAGCGCCTAGTATAACCGGACAAACTTCTCCACCTCGTTCAGCAGGGGGAGCACTCTACAACAGCCCCCGTATCCTCCAATAACTGGGGAAGCTCACTGTGCAGTGGCAGCGGTTGGAGATGGGGTAGAGAGGTAGACGGAGGGATTGTGTGAAGGGGTGGAAGTGGAGATGGAGGTGTAGGGAGGTGGCTTACCCACAATGCGGTGTGTTTACCAAGAAAGCGTGAGTGTTTTTATTTGTAGGATATTACCTTCAAACATGCACCAGTATGGATCCTCTTGGCCGGCTGTAATTGCTGATGTTTGAAGGCCTGGTTACACACATTTAGCTACCTTTTAAACACATTTTTTGCTGTGGGTGTCTCTGAGATGTCAAACAGCACCTCTCCTATAAATCATGCACATGAATGGATTGTACTACCAGCGGGATGCCAGGATTACAGAGGCCAGCATGCAGATTATGTAGGATTTCTATGGACTGCGTCTATGTTTTACACACACGTCTGCAGAGGTGCGGGACCCCTGTATCCGCGGTTTCAGTAACCCCAGTCCTCAGTTTGCCGCAATCCAAAACAAATAGTTCATAAGTTTCAAACTGCGTGCCAAGCGAGTGCAGGCTGTAAGCTGCTGAGTCCCCACAATATGCTATGATATTTTTAAACAAATAAAATTTTTCCATCACAAGTCATGTACAGGTGCCTGATCCATTTTATAATGAAAAATATTGTGACAGTAGCCTATGCTTTTTCATTGTTCCTTCATATTTTGAGGGGTATCAAAAAATGATATCATTGCTCCCTCATCCTTTGATGCGATACATTTTTTCATTGCTCTATCGTCTCTTGAGAATTAGGCTAAAACATCTGGATCCCTTTCATTCAAGAGAGTACAGTACTGTACAGTACCATATAATAATGTCCAATATGCTTTATTTTTTACTGTATTTAATGTTGGTAATGTCTTACAGTGCATCATTTATCAGTTAAACTTTACCGTATGTACGTACACAAAAATCACATTATATGTGGGATCCGCAGATGGTTCGCTATTATCCGCGGCTTCGGCTATCCGCGGTAGGTCTTGGAACGTATCACCCTTGGATACATTATTGTACAGCCATTATATTTATTAATTTAGCTTTACTTACCTCTTGGTATTCAGCTGCTTTAACTGTTTGTTATTACAGATTATTATGGATGGAATGGAGGGTCCAGGGCTTCCTGGGCCTGTTATGACCAGGTGATCAGGGCTCCAAGAATCTGTCTAGGTTAGGGTTAGACTGTGGGTGGGTTAGGGTTAGACCGTGAGTGGGTTAGCGTTAGTGTTAGACTATGGGTGGGTTAGGGTTAGACTGTGAGTGGGTTAGCATTAGGGTTAGACTGTGTGTGGGTTAGGATTATGGTTGGGTTAGGGTTAGACTGTGAGTGGGTTAGGGTTAAGGTTGGGTTAGGGGTAGGGTTAGACTGTGGGTGGGTTAGGGTTGGGTTAGGGTTAGGGTTAGACCGTGAGTTGGTTAGGATTAGGGTTGGGTTAGGGGTAGGGTTAGACTGTGAGTGGGTTAGGGTTAGGGTTAGACTGTGGGTAGGTTAGGGTTAGGTTTGGGTTAGGGTTAGGGTTAGACTGTGAGTGGGTTAGAGTTAGGGTTGGATTAGGGTTAGACCATGAGTGAAGCATAGTGCCTTTCCTCAGAGTCTGAAGAGGTGCAGGCTTGATTGGAGGACGCCCCCCTGGACTCCCCTTTCTCACCCCTCTCCTCCCTTTGACCCCCCTCTTTGCCATAGGCCGACCGTCCCGACAGAGCTGAAATGCGAAAGCGGCAACAGCCACATGTAGAAGGAGCAGCCGAGCCGCCTGGTGCACCCCGGCCCAACACGTGCTGCCTGTGCTGGTGCGGCTGCTGCAAGTGCCCCTGGTATGTGCCCCCGCCAGCAGAGGGCAGCATCCCCTGCCACACGCTATCCATCATCTCTATCACACCTTATTGTAGTGAGGCTTCATGGGAAATTAGCACATCAGACACACAATCCATCTGGGAAGTCTGATGACTTTCATGAGAACATCTCACCAGTTTATTACGATTAGAGAATGGTCATGTGATCATTTGACCTCGATGCCACTGGGGCCTTTTCGGCTGAAAGTGTCCGCAGGCTGCCCGATGAAATTATTCACACATTCCCCTCTGTGACAGGTAAACGAACTCCAAAGCTTATTTGACATAAGCGTAAAAGTTTTGGATGCTGTGTCCTGATCTCTCATTTACATGTATGCTATTTTGGGTGCATGCAAATGTCCTGGATGCAGTTTACCTGTTTGAATTTTACTCTTAGAGGAACTCTGGGAGCTCCTGGAAATTAGTATTTGCTGCATAAAGTATGTTTATCATGCTAATTTCACAACAGAATAGTCTGTATTGATTAGTGTAATTATTGTGTTACACTTTGCATTTGCTTCAATAGGTCAAAGTGGTATAGTCTTGATTTTCATGACAAAAAATGTAACACTTTTAGTCTTCAAGCGTGAAAATCTCTAATCCTTACATTTTGGCAGCTGTGTACTGTAATTAGAAACTCATTTCTGTAGACACATGAATGTTTCAGTAGTCTGCGTTGTGACCAATTAAACATCAGCTTGGTTGGGAAAGACACCACAGTTAAAGCTTTGTTTTAATGTCACTTCCTGCTTTTAATACTACCCATAATTCAACTTTGCTGGCAATGTCACACCATAACACATTTGTTTTGAATTTAGTAAAATTGACTTTCAGTCACAGGTTATGTGAAACTTCAAAGTCAAAATGTGCCATGAGCTCCGTGGGACAGCAGGGGGCACAGCGGTTAAGAAGCTCAAACTACTTCATTTCATAATGTGTGAAGTCGTGCTTCTAAATCGTTATATTTTAAGGAATAATGGCATGCTGTAGACCAGAACCACAGGTCCAATAAGCTTGAGGAAGCCCGCGTGACATTGGAAGAACATGCAGGTTCCACACAGAACGGAGGCAGGGTTCAAACCTGCCACCCCGGAGGCGTGCGGTATCAGTGCTGCCCTCCGTGGGGTCTGGCGGAGCGTGGCTCGTCCGCGGGGTGCGGAGTGCTTGCAGAGAACCCGCCGGCGGTCGCAGGGCGCTACTATATTTAGGACCGACAGAAGCACAAATGAGGCGGGAAATAATGAAAAGACTGAGGGGGTGGGACAATCCGCCGTCTGTGCCGCGGCGTCGCCACGGCTACACCCAATTATGGCCCCGCGGCGTCGCCACGGCTACACCCAATTATGGCCCCACGGTATACAGCCTGAGAATAACTATTTCCAGTCTTGTATCACATGCAGAACAGCTGTGGAGAACATGCCCCCCCAGCTAACAAACACAATTATTCTGGGACCAAAGACTTTGAGGGAGTTACAGGGTTTTTTTTTTTTTTTGGTTAAATGTCACCCCTCTGTGGAGAAATGGATGTCCACTAGGGGGCAGAGTAGGCTATCAATGGGATGGGATGGATCAGTTGTTTTTACAGTGATTTGCTGTGGTGTTTCCCAGTGGCCTGATTTTAAACGTTCAGAATATTCCAGTCACTCTTAATGGCTCTGGGCTGAACTGCCTGTAGTTTGATGGTGGGAGGGGGAACCTGCCAGATCCCAGGACCCCTGGCATATGCAAGGGGAGGCCACTTGGTGGTTTCCGTGGAGGCTGTGGGTGTGGCCAGTTACCCAGCAGTACGGCTGCCAATCATATCCTTATTTTGATCTATGTTTATAAGTTATTTCTTTTCCTGGCCATTGAAAATCTTTGAAAATGTCTTTTTGTTTGGGTGTGTGAAGATTTTACATCTACACATGCATGCGCGGATGTAGTAGAGCAAAAACGTATAACGTAATTACGTGACAGTCACACGGCAGATTCTTGGAGCCTCATGGCCAATCCCTGAGCGCTGAACTGCATTTGTGTTCCCACGTCAGGAATGAAGACAGGGTAGAGCGTACAGAGAGGCAGACGTGTACGAAAATGGACAGCATTGAGGCTGTGGAAGACCGGTAAGTCTATGATCAGCTGAAATGGTCGCCATGGGGGGTAGACTGTGTTCAGGTCACTGTATGACGCAACAAATGAGGGAGGGCATTTTGGGCCACCAGTATTTGTATTACTGGGTCACCGCCATTCTGCTTTCCAAAGGTTTGAATGAGGTATTGGTGAATTCTGGGAAGGGTGTCACGTGACTCGGGTGCACTGCGTACGTAAATGACGCCATGGCGATCTGTGACACGGTGAATTTGTTTGACATTCTCTCTCTGAAAGGAAAACAGGAAGCTTGGTGCAGCAAAACAGGATGTCACTGTTACCCGGGGAGGCGGTTCACGTTATGTAACTTTTTTCCCAGTCACCGGGGAGGGGGCTGAGTGTCGATTAGAGCAAGTTTTCCGCCTCTGCGTAAACAAGAGCATCCATTATCAAGGCCCCGTTTTTCAGCTGTCTTTTCATTCGGTTTTCTTGCTTTTCCTTGTCCATGAGTACTCTCCTGCCCCCTCCCCCCAACTAAGCCCACCCGCTGTCCCCATTCACCAGTTACCCCTGAAGGTTGTGGCAAGCAGCTGTTCACTCTCGCAGAGGTTCCTTACACCTGAAGGCGAGCCTTCTGTTGCCTTAAAGGGCCGGCAGCATAATTAGGACAGCAGATGTCCCGTTACATGAACTCTTGGAATACCTCGTTAGTGTTTAATTAGTTGATTGTAATTAGTGCCTGCTCTCCCTGTATCTCGTGCTGTGCTCCCCTTGTGCCTGGCTTGTGGAGGAGGGCCACGCTGGAGGAGGTGCTATCCTGGTCTCGCAGCTTCGAGAAGATGATGCGCTCGGTGGAGGGCCGTGATGTTTTCCGGGAGTTTCTGCGCTCAGAATACAGCGAGGAGAACCTGCTGTTCTGGCTGGCCTGCGAGGAACTGAAGGGCGAGACAGACCCGAGCGCTGTGGATGAGAAGGCCCGTATCATCTACGAGGACTATGTCTCCATACTCTCACCGAAGGAGGTAGGGCGTGTGGAGGCTGCAGGCTTTCACTCGCGGTTTGGGACCCCCCCAAAACCTCAACTGCCCCCCAGTCCAATCTTACCGATACATTATATGCAAGAGTTCATAAATATTATCTAGCTAGGTCACTGTGAAAAAACTAGAAACCACACACCACCAGTGAAGCTCTTCTAGGCTGAAGAAGAATCCAGAAAATCGCTCCGTTTATCCCTGTGTATCAGCAATGCTTCCCCACACTCTGTTGGTCTGGAGTTCTTGCCTTTTCTGGATGCTTCCCCTAATTATCGAGCGGGAGGCAGGGAAACTCACTCTGCAGCGTCTGTCCCACCAAATATGATTTACCTGTTTTTAGAAATGAACAGTGATAATGATTTTGAACGTTATAAAACCTTCATTCCAGCCTTAATGTTACATCCATACAAATTAAAAAAGTTTTGCTTTGAAAAAGGATTTAAAAGACGCATCTGAGTCTGTGAACCAGTTTTTTTATATATAATATTCAGTTCCCAATCTCCTTGGAAATGTTAGTAATCTTTCTAGGTCTCATCAGATCCACTCTTGACACCCATTAAAATGCACAGAAGCTTGGCGTTTAAGGTGAATATAGAATGATCACCAGGACCCCTGGAATGGAGGCTATCATTCAGGGCTGCTGGGGGGCTGCGGGGGGGGTGCATGATCATTAGGTGAGCTGTGTCGTTCTTGTGCTCAGCTGGCTCTTGTTGATGACATCAGTTAACGGTGATATCTCCGTGTCACCCTCAAGCCCAGCAGCTCATAACCGTACTGACCATTGTAATGCTAACGCCCTTAATTCAGCTGGAGTAATCAGATTTATTTCTTCACTGCAATGGAACTACATCCGAAAATCAAAACGTCCTCGTTACGTCCCCTGGCATAATTAAACACAGTCATTACCTCCCAGGAAGTGGCCTCACAAATGTGATTGTGGTGCGCTGTGGCCACACCAGCTTCCCGTCTCCTGCGAGGGTAGTGAGTCACCCTCAGGGTGTTGCCCACATGATGCGCAGTCCTGTAACCAAGGGAAACATCTGCAGAATCGAATGGGGATGTTCATAACAGGAACTTTTGTATAGTGTGCCCTCTAGTGCTTAAGTGGGGTAATCGGAACGTCTCTTTAATGTGAAAGCTAGACTGTTATCGCCTAAAAGTTTTATCTGAACGAGTCCAAATGAACATTACTAATTTGCTGAATATTTTAAGTAAATTTATGCTTCAGTGCTCCCTGCTTCATTAATTAGTTTACAAAGTATGCAACTTATAGTTTTTCTCGACAAACAGTCTGTGTTTAAAGTCTGTGTTAGTGTGCAAACGTCATCGCTGAAATGTAGCGGGAGCTTACAACAGGCGCAGCCCTCTGGGAATGAGCATTGTGGTGCCCCCTGCTGGATCTTTGTAGTTCAAGCAGCCTCCCATCCCTACAGGTCAGCCTGGACTCCCGGGTGCGGGAAGGCATTAACCAGAGCCTGGCGGAGCCCAGCAGCCAGATGTACGCAGAGGCCCAACTGCAGATCTACACGCTGATGCACCGCGACTCGTTCCCCCGATTCCTCAACTCTGCCGCTTACAGGGACCTTGTGAGCAGTAAGAGGAACACCTGTCTGGACACTTAAACCTGCGCAAAAAATGAAAAGAGTAATACGAAAGAAAACAAACAAGCGTAGCGCCCTGACAGAGAAGGTGTGGCAGCCACGGGTCTGACTCGGCAGCCAGAGTGGATGCTCTTTGGCACCTGTGATACGGCGAGTGTCTAAGGCAGAATGGTAGATACCGTACTGTACTTTCAAATCCTGCCCCTCTCCTCTCCTCTCCTGTCTCTCTCTCTCTTGCCTCACACGTTCGAACCCGGCTTCAAAAAACGTCGCTTTGATGAGCTTGAGCTGGGCAAAAGAGCAGCTGACTGACTCTCGGTCCTCGGCACCACGAGTGTTTATCTGTGTTTGGGTTAATCCTGTCAGGCTCCTGATGTAAGTGAAGGTAATGGAGGTTGTTTTTTTGCCATTTTTTCATGGGCAGGGTGCAGGGGAGCGTTTTTTTGGCGGGTGTGGCCCGCTCTTTATTTCTCTACCAAGCGATTCTCCTTTCAGTTTCTGAAACTGGGAAAAACAAGGGCTACGTGTCGGCCAGCTAGGAACGTCCAAATAAGCAGAGAAACACTCAGAGCCTCGCACGGCCTACGTGCTGAAAACAGACTGAGCCGCCCATCACAGGCACCACGTACCGAACCAGCCCACCCCCCGACCCAATCCACGTTTTACTGGGAGACAGCTACACAGCAGCACGGTGTTTGGCTGCTTTAGAGCACAGGGACTTCGATTGTTTGCGTTATTGGCTGTTTTATTTTGAATGCTTTCTCGATGGTTTAAGAGGACAGCATAAGTGGGGTAACCAGCATTATGGGGGCCTGTTGGAAGTAGCATCATGGGCAGGAGTTCCCTGGTTTACCGCGGTTTTTCTAAGGACAGCCCCGTGCGAGTTTCTGCGTCAGGGTCTCCCCCAAGCCACCCCCTCTGTGTTTTCGAAGCATGGATTTTTGGGGGGGGGGAGGCAGGGCTCTGGGTTTCACCAGTCAGCCTTCCCAGCATGCATCAGTTTAGGGGCGGGTGTGTGACACAGACCACATTCATGTACGTTCTTGGGGGTGAATCCTTGCAGCTTTTCAGAAATGTTTGAAAAATGAGTTTCAGTTTTCCCTTTGGGGGTCAACTTTTTTAATACACTTATTCCTTGACAGAGTTGGTATACATGCCATTTGACCTTACAAGATTTGTGTTGGGTCTGTGGCCCCCTACCTGTCCTGTGCATGAGCAAAATTGTTAGTGTGCATTTATCAGTAATCATTGGACTGGACTGGTTGAATGACAGTGGATCCAGCCAATCACAATAGCGTAATTTGCATATCTGATTTTCACAGTGGATAGTGTGTGTATCTGCTAAAGTCCACAGGAGGGCACTGTGCTCAACCCTTCAGCTCTAGAGTAGTCGTCAGAAACCCGTGGGTCAGTTAAGTGCAATTGAATAGTATTCAAGACACCTTACGTTTGTTTTTTGAGCATTCAGGTTTACAAGGTTACTCATTTTATCTAATCATATGTAGCTGGGAGTCCAGTTTTGGCATTACAGACACTTGTAAATGTTTCCATTGTGGACAGCAAAATGTTTGCAGGTTGACATTGGGCCCGAAGCGTGAGATCTACTTCAAGGTCCGTTAAGTTTAATCTAGTCGACCGTTTGGTGTTAAAATACACATACGCATGATTATAAGCGCAGACGGGTGGGCCAGCCCCTGGAGTTCTGTCCTCACATGTGTTAACTTTTGTTTACAAGTACTCTGGCTAGAGGTGGCTTTGAAATCCAACGGATGGATTCTGAAGTCCCCGCGAGCGACTCACTCGAGTGGAAATGGCAGAATATTTACCAGGAGAAATGCGGGGTGAGGGTAGCGTGCTTACGTCTCAGCCAGTGCTTAAAGCCCCAGATTCGTCTCCTGCTTTTCCTACCTGAAGGGGTGAAATGCCTTTCATTTTCATCTGACTTTTTAACAAAAAAAAGCAACAATACTGTGGCAAACATTTATGGACCGACACAGTTCAGTTCTGAAGTAATCATTGTCTCTGTTGTAATGAAAATACTGGCCTTATATACATACATAGCTGGTCCCTGAGAGTCTCATTAGAGTATAGCACTACCTCTCATTGTTCTCATTGATTTCACATCTAGTTATTGATGTAAAAAGTTCTATTTAGACCTACTTGAAGCCTAACACTGTACAACAAAAGAGGGGGAAATATCCCTACAGACTGAAAGTCGACAAGCAGCTGACTTATTCTTTGTTTGTTTGTTTGTGTTCAGCTGAAATAGATTTTTAGATATATAAAGAATTCAGGAAATACACTGTTTAAGGGCTAAACTCATTTTGCCTATGCAAATATTTTAACTGTTGTAAAAAATGGAAGTTGGAAACTTGATGGCTAAATTGAGTGGAATATGGTTTACATCGCCCTCTGCTGGTCTCGTTTAGCAAAAACATTCTTATTTTTATTTCTATATACACAAACTGAGATAACATATAGAGAATATAGTATATGCCTTCGTGATGGTAAGAAATAAAAAGAGTATTTATAAATACTATAAAAATGTATGTCTTGTCTGAATTGTAGGTATTCTATGGCATCGCGGTGGGTCAAGAAAATCGATATAAATGTAAGATACGTGCTTTGGCACGTCGTGGCAGCTTGGCGCCGCATCGATTCCTTACATGCACCTGCAAAAATGGCTCGGCGCAGCTGAGCGCAGGTGCTGATTTTGGGTTTTTCCATTCAGAAGCAGGTTCAGCCGAGGCTTGGTGGTGTAGTTGCTCGCTGCTGATTGTTATGCCCCCCCAAGGTGAAATTTGTTTGACTTTCTGAGGGGGGGTTGCTGTGTGGAAAGAGCCGCACGGGGCTCTTTACAGAGCCCATGAAGTCATCGAAGCAGGCATATCTACCTCTGGGTTTCCCTCTGGTGTTTTACGTCGTCACCTTTCCCCATTTAGTTTTATTTATCTTTTGTTTTGGATTTCTCAAAACAATCTCACTTCAGCTCAGTGTTGCTGTGTAGCAGATTACGGGAGCCACATGTCTGTAGGAAAATCGAGTTTGGTGGTGAAAGTTATTTCAATTTGCTAGCGATACTCTCCGTCACGCTAAAAAGCAATTTCAGCTCAAGATCTCATGACTCATGCTGATTGTTGACAGATTCCTCGTGGCGTCGTCAAAACATGAACATCAAAAATATATATAATTTCAGCAGAACTGAAAAAGGCTTTGGAAGTTTCCACCTCCAGTTACTATGTCTTCATGTGGCTCACAGTTAAAATACCCGCCATATTTGCAAATTTCAGCATCTACGAAAAACCTTTTGACAGAGCTTGGAATTAGACCTACTTTGTAAGCTTCCCACTTATTAATTAGGAATTCATTACTGTTGTGCTGGAAAAGTTGTCATATTGCTGTTGTGTAAACCATGAGTAGAATTAATATATATTGACTTGCTCTGGCGTACTTCAAGAGACCAGATAAATTTATGTAGAGGTAAAAGCCAGGCTCTAAATGCATTTTGAAAAATAGTTTTGAAGTTTTAGCATGTAAAACAGTGTAAAATAACACAATCTAGAGGCTTGGGGAAAAAGTAGCATTATTCACAAAAGTCATTATCTGCAGCTTTTATACAGTGACCGGTAAGATGGACTTTCCCATCTGAGATTTTCACTTGAATACAGTGTTGTAAAAATCTATTAATTTGGTTCCTCTGACATTTCGGTGCCGTATTGCTGTACTCTGCTTTCCATGTCCAGTGAAGGTACATTTATTAGCCGCTGTCATCCTCTTCCTTTGTTTGATAGCTTTGGGCCTTTGAGCACCTGGGTGGGTGCAGCTCCCTTGGCTGCCACAAGGGGGCGCTGTGAGTGATAATGTCATTTGTTCATCTATGTGTTTCAAGAGCAGGCTGAATGCTGGATAGTTACTGAATATCGGTACCACCTGCCATACTTACAGAAAAGCTCCTTCCTGTGTAATAGCCTCTGTGGCAGCTGTGATTATTATTATAACTTGCAAACATAGTTTGATGTACGATCCTTTTATGTAGTATGAAAACATTGTCCGGAGTGGAATAACAAGTAGCAATCACTATGATGTAGACTCTGGTGTATTTTGTATAACTTTGATGCAGTTTCTGTGGCATAGCAGAGTGCTCCCTTGAGCCAGCCGGCGTCGCCTGGAGCTTACAGACACAGGTCCGGGTGAGACCTGCCACGGCTGTGCGTGTGCTGTGCTTTTTCCGGCCTTGCCGTAAATAGGCACGCTTGTGTCATTAAGTAACTTGCCTGTTTCCCAGCAACAATATTGAGGCAGAGGCCCTGAATCCAGGCTCTCTTTTCATGAAGGAATCGATTTCCCTTTGATATAATTACAGAGGGGAAAAAAATCACATTAGTTCATACTATTATTGTCGTAACATAAATCGGATGTGGCTACAATCTTTCGAGGATGATACATTTGCCATGTGCCAACTCACATTAGAACTAGTTTTTCATAAGTTACCAAAGAGACAGAAAACTAAGCCACATCCATCCCATGGTGCCTTGCGCCAAAGAGCCGCAGCAGCCCATCCAGCTATAGAGCCTCGTGGAACCTGCATCCGAAGGGCTACAACGGCGTCTGCCTGGTCCAGCTGGTATAGGCAGGGATTCGGGGCTCTACCCAGTTGCCCCCTAAGTCTGCAGGGCTGAGCTGTCAGATATTGTCTGGCCTCTGGGAGTGGCTTTTCTGTATGTGTGGTGCTGTGTACCCAGTCAAGGGCCCTGACCTTAGAGGAACATTGGGACGGATTTACTCCTGACATGGTTTGTGAGAAAAGCCGAGCCAATCAGAGTCCAGCGTGTGATCACGTGAGGGGCTAGTGCACATTTCTGACCCCATCCCTGCCATCTGTAATCCTGGACCGTCGGACTCTGCATAAGAGCTGTGTGTTTAGCGCTGAAACGGGTGGGATGAACCTGATTTTCTTTTTGAATGTCACACAGGATAAATGATGTTTATTTTTCCGTCTGACCTGATTCCTCAGTAGTAAGTTGTTTCTGATTGTAGACCTTAGAACTGGCTAAAGTTGATTACATATTTACCTCCATGTGTTACAGAGATACTACGAGGGGTGGACAGCCCTCTCTGACTGAGGCTCTGCAGAGTTTTGGCTTAGCAACCCCATTAGCATGTGATTGATGCACCAGGTAACCCCCCCCTCCCCCCCGCCTTCCTAACCACTGACAGGAAGGCACAGACTGTCCATCTGACACTCTGTAGCAGCCACAGCTAAGAATCAGCCGCCGATCCTCGTCACTCCCATGCAGCCAAAATGGTGAATCACTGCTGTTTCTCGGATGCTGGTGCCATTTCATATCTGCTGACTATCTGAATAGTTTTATTCATTTTAACGACAGATTTTTCAAGACTTGCTGATGTCGAGTCGACGAATAACTGAGAAAACTCTGAACTTTTGAGGTTTTCCGATGTTGAATAATATTAATTGAAAAAAGATATTTATATTCAGCATGCTTCTACTTAATAAAATAATAATAAAGTTATTTATAATAAACAATACTGTATGAGTATGTATTCAAGTACTGCAATACGCAGACAACTAGTACTTCTTAAACTCCTCGTTGGGGCAGATTTACTTGCGACTCTGTGGGTGGGTTTGACAGTATAACTTTGCTCTTGTGGAATTCTCTGTAAAATGACCTGAATGACTTCAGTACTCTTTATATTAACGAGATTACCTTACGTCAGGTCCTTCAGGTGATTTGACAGAGTTCAGCCGTTGCATGAACCTCTGGTATCAGTAGCTGAATAACTTAATGTCCGATTTCGTTTTAACGCAGAGCTGATGTTAGCAAATTTTTGGAAAAATATTAATATACGAGCAGTATTGAAATGCGTAATTAATTACGAGTGTCCCTTTGTGCCGGCTCATTTGAATGGGAATGTTGTTTAGGGGGTATTTTAACGCGGATGCCTGATTAGTTTCAGTCATTAAATGGCAGACTATTTTTAGACGCTCGTTTTGGCAGCACCGTGTTAAAGCGGGTTGCCTGCCCACAGATGTCAGCATTAAGACACCCAGGACAGTTTTCTTTAGACGAGGGTGTCTGCTGGAACACTGCGCTGCCGCGGTCCCGGCAACCCCCACCCCCCGGGCGTCCTGCTCACCGTGGGTATCTGAACACGCTGCTGACACATTTGCTGGGTTAAAACAGGCAGCTTCCGGCTGACTGATCGCACCCCTGCTGTTCCTGGATCAAAGTGCCATATTTTGCCTGCTCTGAACTTACCGAAACAGCCAGGAAGGGGAGGGGGCGGCTTTTCTGCTCCTATCGCCTAACCTGAAATTATTCTCGGTAAGCAAGACCCCCGTTGCATGTAGTTTCTCCATGTGGAAAAGGTTACTAGCCAAAAGGGCAAAAACCCGTTTGGAAATATGCACCTCACTCATTGTTAGCGGTAACTCTCAATGATTCACCTTTGTACGGCTGCAGTGATTTCTGCCGGACATATAATGAAGGAATAGATAAAACGATCTGCGGGTCTTTGCATATTGTCATGAATTAAGTCGGCATTTTACAATGTTTAATACTACAGCTGTGCATCTGATCTGTTGAATGATTTGGATTGTATAACAGTAATCAATAAATAGTTTTGTCAGTGCGGTTGAGTGAAATGGTGCAAGATGTAATTATTATTATTATTATTATTATTATTATTTTACATATTTTAATACTGTTCTAAAAAATTGTGTTATTAAAGGAAGATGCAGTTTTTAATTTTTAGAATTTTATTAATGAAAAAAACAATCTGTTTGGAAAACGATCACCTTAGAAACCTTTGGAGGTGAGAGACTGTGTGGTTGTCGCGCTGTTTACACAATAGTAACCCAGCAGAGAAACCCTATCTATTTTAACTGCCCTTGAATAATTCTGTGTATTTAAACAGTGCTGCTAAAAACACTTAAATGTAACACCTTAAATGTAACACCTTATTACAATAAACACTTTTTAGACTTTTACCTCCGACTGCTGTGTGTTATTTGGGAAAGATGTCCCAACAGATGTACAGAGTGCTCCAAGGACACCCCAGCCAAAACAGGGGTGAAGAAAGGGCCAAAAAAGACCAAGATGCTGTTTGTGTGTCTGAGTGGAAGCCTTAGACTGGAGCCCTGTACCTGCGCTTCCCGTTACGCAGAAAGTCATGTGTACGATTGGAAGCCACCTTGTTCTGTCTGTAATGCCTTTTTGTTTTTAAGTGGTGCAGGACTGAGATACTTGGCAGTCCAAAGTGATTTCTGAGGTTTGTATGAAGCATCCAAACGGCCCGCTGGCGTGCTTCTTGTCTCTGATGAAACAGGATGCAAACTCCAGACACAGAGAACGGACTCGACTTATTCTGGGTCTGTGGTATTATTAACTCATACTCATGGCCGTGTGCACAGGTACTGATATTTTACCAGAACTTTCCGGGAGGATATGAAGTCCGTCCGTAAGTGGTGGCCGTGGTGCCTGTGGAGGAGGGGGATTTATCGTCGCACTGAAGTGTGTCGCTGCTCCTCCTGGCCTCATACGGTCTTCTGCGCTGCCGCTTCATGGAATGCTGACGCCATGGAGTCCCGGCTCTTCTCTCTTCCCGGGCCGTAACCTTTATCGCTGGAGGTGGAGGTGTCCTTGGGCCCACTGCCTATGTGGGACTGGGTGACATCTAGGCTTTCGTAAGCCTCCGATGTCCACTGGAGGCAGGAAGGAGAGAGATGGCTTTAAACGGGGATAGTCGCCCTAGGGGCCTGCCTCTGCTTTACCTATGTGCTCCATAATCTACTACACCTACAGACTACACCTACAGACTACAGCTATGGACTACACCTGAGGTGCTTCTTACATATGAAAAATGACATTTGCAGATCTGATCAATCATTTGAAGATGTTTTACTGTAGGACTAAGGTCATCCAGACACAATAAATACATTTCTGTGTTGGCCTACTCCCGCTTTTGACACGCTTATCCATAAATATGGCCCTTTATACTGCTAAGCCCATCTCCCATCGTCCCAACCAATTAAAAGAATCAACCATCCTGAAAATGCAGTGGGGAAGAAGGGATAGAATCGGCCAACCGAAATCTAACTCTGTGTTATGCGCAGCGTACTTCTGGGAGCCAAGGGCTGCTACCTGTGTGGCCCGGCTGCCGGACCTGCCCGAGGGGCCCAGGGCAATGTTGACGCTGCTGGACGACTGTGTGTCGGTGGTGTTGCCCCCCTCGGCGGCCGACAGGCCCGAGATGACCAGGCCACTGGAGAAGCTGCGCTTGCCAAAGAGGAGGCTGAGGGTGGAGCTGGAGGACGAGGCCTGGCTGGAGCGGTGGTGGGCCGCCGCCTGGAGCTGGGAGCTCAACTGACCAGCGGCGGAGAGCCGAGGCACCTGGGAGAAGATGGAGGCGATGGAGGTGTTGAAGGACAGCTGGCTGTTGGAGAGGCGCTGCACCAGTCCCTGACTGGAGTTGGACACTTGCTGGCTGTCCAAGATGGGTCCTGATTGGCTGGTGACGGGGGGCCGCTGGGGCTGGGGCTGGACTGACCGGCTACGGTACTCTCTTCTGCCTGGGTGGGGGGCAAGGGAGGGAAGACAGAGGCGGAGAGAGAAGATGAGGAAGAGGAAAGAGAAAAGGTGAGAGAAAGGGGGAGAGAGGAACGAGAGAAGGTGAGAGAAAGGGGGAGAGAGGAACGAGAGAAGGTGAGAGGAAGGGGGAGAAAAGAACGAGAGAAGGTGAGAGAAAGGGAGAGAGAGGAACGAGAGAAGGTGAGAGAAAGGAGGAGAGAAGAATGAGAGAAGGTGAGAGAGGGAAAGAAGGTGAGAGAGTAACAGCGTGATGTAAACACCAGAAGCACACCCATTCACTATGGCTCTTTTCTGCACAGGCAGTTGATCTAGAGAGAGTTTATGCCCTTATTAACTACCCTCATTCTCACCTGAACACGATCTACTGCCTGTGCATCCATTTTCCGTTCATTTCATCTGTCAAATTAACTGATGGTAATTCAATTTAAAAATATTTATATTATTTGAATAAATCCAGAAATCTCATGAAATGGAATCATGTAGCTGTTAGCGGTGATGATCTGTAAGTGTGTAATTAACGCAGGGCAAGTTGCCTCTCTGGCGCCCCCTACCTGCACCGTGCTGCCGGCCGGCATGGCTGCTCCGTGGCCTCGCGGGGCCCTGGCTCAGGCTCTGAGAGGTGGCAGAGTTGGGGTTCTGGCTCAGGGAGGACGAGCCCCCCCCGCAGTCCACGTCCTCCATGTTGACTCCGCTGTTACAGCTAGTCAGGTTTTCCTTCCTTACCCTGCGACAGACAGGCTGGAGATGAGGTTATCATAAAGTGGGAGGGGGCCAAGCTTCTTCCATGAGGCCTAATCACTCAAACGTGCCGCTAATGTCTTTTACTGAAGCCACGTCTCAGTGGCTGTTTTAGCTGTCAATCACCAGTAATTTTTTTAGTGGGCGGGTCTTTGCTATGCTGTCACTCACAACACTATTCACCATGATATACAGTGCCAGTCAAAAGTTTGGACACACCTCTCCACCTTCTCATAGATAAGTGTATTTGTACTATTCTCTACATTTGAGAATAATTATAAATACACCAAAACTGTAAAATAACACATGGATTTATGCACTTAGCAAAATAGTATTAAACAAAAAAGATATTATGTACTCAGAAGGTTGCTGGTTCAAATCCCTGGGTTGGCGGAGTGATCCCACCACTGGGCCCTTGAGCAAGACCCTCAACCCCAATCGCTGCAGGGACTGGCTGAGCCTGCCGTGTCCTCTACATCATTTTTTATGTGATGCAACACTTCTGTCACTCTCCTATGTTGGCAGCTTGGCGTGTCCAAACTCTCGACTTCTACTGTAGTTATGTGCTACTGAGCATCTTCCGTTACAATGACTAAGTCTTTCTTCGAGGTGCCGGTGCCCATCTAGGAAATCCTCTACAATTATGTATTAAGAGAGGTGCACAGTGCTGTCTGAGCTGCTCTGCTTCATATGAAGACTTTGTTGGATGTAGTGGACCTTCTGTAAATATTAGGCTCAGTCCTGCTTACTCACCGCATCCACCTGGACAGCAGCCAAGCCCTGATGTTCTCCAGGCTGACGGGTCCCCCCCACAGGCTCCGCAGCTGGCTGTGGGTGCCCACGTAGGAGGTGGTGAGTGGGGACACGTACATGGGGTAGCCCAGGGGCTGGTCACATGATGAGTTGATCATGTTGCGCAGGGCCTGCTTGGAATTCTGGATGCTTCCACGCTCAGGGTTCCGGTTGCGCAGGAACACCAGCTCCTGCTGCTGCCCCGCCCACAGACCGCGCACACACTCCTTGTTGATCTGTGGGGGAGGAGACAAACAAGCCTTGATGATACCTCCATGAAAAAGGCCATCCTGGCTGATTCTCTCCCACACTGCTGTCAGTTTCTCCAGAGGAGAAGCCAAAGTATGGCTTAAATAACTAAAAGGGGCAGTTCACCCAAAAACCGAGAAAGCTGTGTTTTAGAGGGGCTTTCTGAACAATCTACAGGTCACTCTGCTGGGAGATGCCTAGTTTTGGAGATATCGGGCGTGGAAATGTCGGGCTTCTCTCGAACGTAATGGGAATGAATGGCATTCTTTCTGTGCTGATTAAAGCGCCTGAAAAATACATTAGACAACAGCGATGTCTCTTGCCAGAAATCATGACCTGGTCATTGAAGATAATCCATGGACTTAGTAGTGAGCAGTTTAATGTGGGAATTATTTTCTTCTACCAAACTCCACACACCAATCGTACCACTGCACGGAAGATACGAGCACGAGCAGCCCGGCGATATCTTCTGCACAGTGATATGATACCATTCAGTCCCATCACAATGTCCCAGCAGGACAACCTAGATGGACAGTTAAAACATCTTTTTTCAGTTTTTGGGTGAACTGCCCCTTTAACTTCCTGTCTTCATCTGTCCATCCTTCTTCCACCCACTTATCCTGGTCGGGGTTGCAGGACTTTCTGCCTCCTCCCTTAACATGATGGTGCACTTGGTTGGCTGGTTGGTTTCGATAAATGTTAGTGCTCAGCGTTCCCATAACAAATTCTCCATCCTGTGTTTTCAGGTCAAGTTACTTCCCCTCCCCTAGGCTCGTCTCATTCGCTGAGCCAGTCAGTTGGCCCGCCCCCTGTGCCCCGGGAGTGCAGGATGGGGCCGGAGCCCGCCCACCTTGATGACCTTGAAGCTGAGGTAGCGCTTGTAGAGCATGATAATCTTGTACTCATCGGTGCCTTCCTCCACCGTGTGGCGCAGTGTCAGCAGGGCGTCGCGGCCCATCAGTACCGCCCCCCGCCATGCCGGGTCACCCTCATGGCAGATGACCAGGCCACCCTCGTAGCTGTGGATGGCCTCGTACAGGACGGCCGGCTCTTCGGTTTCCTCCAGGCAGGTGAAGTGGTCCTGGGGATGAGAGGAAAGCTGCTGGCAGTTTCTGCCCTGAGCCTGGACCACGCGTGATGCATCGCAGGCACCTGCAAGCAGCTAGTGCCAAATCTCGACATTAGGAGACGCGCAGAAACCTTTCACATTAACCCAAGGATCTTACAGAGAGACCTTGCTCCTGGGCCTTCATTGGACCCTCCAGCTTACAAGACTATATGCACAACCAGCATGCTACCAGACACCCCCTACAGGTGGACATGATCAATGGAACTGTAGGTAATGTGGGGAATGGGGCAGCATCTTGGTGGAGATAAAACCTGGGCTTTTGGTCACGTGGGGAGCTCAGCTGTTGTACCCTAAAGCAAAAAAAAAAGCTAAAAACGTGGAAAATGCATGTAGGTCAGGAGCCGCTGTGTTGGTGGTCATCATGGATACCTGGTGAAGCTTCAGGCTCATGCGGACGCCTGGTGCCACCACCTTCTGGAGCAGGTCCATGTCAGCAAACACCCACTCGTCCTTGGAGGAGATGCGGAAGTCCCCCTTGAAGAGGGCGTTGAAGCCGTACAGGAAGGACTCCAGGCTGCGGGGGAGGAGGGCCAGAGGTAACGCGGCGTTCCTGAAAAGGCTGCAGCCTTGTATGCGAGGGGGGGGGGGTAGCTTTCATTAGGTCCACCTGTCTTGTGTTCTGTTTCGTTTTAGCTAGTAAACCCTAAATAAGGTTTCGCTTGTTTACTTGTCCACCAAAACGACTTCTCAGTTTTTATGTTTACTCTTGTGTCGTGCACCATCTGCTCCGTCGCTCCCCGTTCCCTCAGCTAACCCCCTCGTCACTGGCAAATATAGAAATAACAGCTATTCGCTCAATGTGAATGTTATGAGGTCACGGGGCCAGAACTCTTCTTTCTGTATTCTGTCGGCTAGGAAAGCCACACCTACACCACACTCCTCAGCATTGCACTGAGAGGGACACTAATGGGATGCCCCTGTTGGCCCCACCTGTTGGACATGTTGTGGGATGCTGTCCCTAGCGAGCGTCTTCCCAGCACTGACAGGGCAAAGCACAGCGTCACCAGGGTGGAGTCCTCATCACAATCCACGGGCTGGAAGAGCGCACAAAGGGCAAGGGGGGGGGGAATTGGGGATTAGCGCCACCTACTGGTCGTCGGAAAGCCCTGCTCCACTTTGCACAGTGCTGTTTATGGCATCCTCTGACCATTTGCTGGGGAGTACCTCCATCAAACCCACAATAACTACTCATACTCATATCGGGCTTTACCAACCATCCCTAACCTGTCTCTACTCCTTAATCCAGTATATACAGTGTCCATCGTGGCAAGTGACCTATAGCACCCCCCTCTGGGTAGAGTGCGCAATACACTCGTAACATTTCCATTATCGTGCCCTACCTCGTCCAGCTTGTTGGCACAGTACTGGATCCACTCGAGGTAGATGTTGCAGTAGCTGGCCCGCGTGACACCCTGCAGGCAGTGCACGTAGTCCTCGTCGATCTTGACGCTGAACACGGCCGGGTCCCGCTCAATGTGGTGCCACTTGGTGTAGGGCTGCAGGGCCTCTTTGATGGACGGTTCCTTCAGCCAATCACGTAGTTTTGGAGAGTGGATCAGAAAGTAGATGATGCTCTTTGGGGCACAGGAGACAAAGGCTGTTTCTCAATACACGTACTTGACCATACTTGTGTTCTCCTGTACCCGTTTGACGTCATCTTCCATTGCGAAAGACCAGTTCCAATACTCAACAACCGAAACACGGAGACCGGTAAAAGTTCCCGGGATGTCGCCCCAAAGGATATATCAGCTGCATCCTCGCCAAATGAAGCCGATCCCATGCGAAGGTCGTTTTTGGTGGTAAGTTACTAAGGCTGGTCTTGCCAAGACCAAAAGTATGACCTTTGTTTTCTTGGTATTGAGAAACACCCAAACAGGCAGCTGGTTAGCTTAAGGCCCCATAACGTCATTCCTGTACGCAGCCGTCATACACTGAGTATGTTTATCAAATTGAGCCCCGCGGCCTACCTTCAGGTAGTAGGTGACGAGCAGCTTGCGCAGGTCATACACCTGCAGCATGGTGGCGGCGTTGTTCTCGCTGATACTGTAGCCCTCCAGCAGGTACTTGGTGGTGGTGACCTCCCAGGCCAGCCAGCGCAGGCCGAAGGCCGCGTTGCAGGACAGTACGTGGGGCAGGTGCCCTGGCTCGCAGCAGCAGCAGCCCTCGTCATCCTCCACGCCCTCCGTGATGGCCTCCACCTCCCGCTGCTGGCAGTACGTACCTCGCGGGGGAGGGACAAGCCGGCCGCACCTCAAAACCTCCCAAAATTTCAGCATATGCCGACCTACTAACACTAATGGCGTCAATGATTCACTACTTTGTTTTACTACCAATGTCCCATGTACCTGAAATTAACCAGGTCAGCCTACATGACCTACATGTCATCTGTTTGTGCGGCCAAGTATGGAAGCCCATGAGGTCCAGTCCATTTTTTCAGGCCTCTCAGTAGCAAGGCTGTACCTGGGACTTCAGTCTTAAGCCTTTCTTAAACCCTGCCGCACCCAGCTGGGCCCATATCTCTCATTCTCTACATCAGTCGTCTCCATCCTTTTTTTTTACAGTGAGAGCCACTTTGACTCTGGCGGGCTACCAAATCGTGACAGGGGAGGTGGGGGTGGGGGTGGAGTCCCCCTTGGTATATTTAGCCAATTTTGGGGAGATTGGAAGTTACATCATGATCGTTTAGAAATGTCTTGCTGATTGAGTTATCCCTGAGCACGTTTAACTAATCACACATTAGGTCTAATTTGCTTTTCACTGATTCCAATTTGGGAGCCCAAAATCGGAAAGCAGCTCTTCCGATTAATAAATGTGCAGATTACAAAACTACAGGACGCTGGAAATAGACAATGTATTAATTTACGAGTTATGATGGGGTTACGTTCTGATAAACCTATCGTACGGCAAAAATGCATTTTAATACAGTACAGCTAACCTAAGAAACAGCACAGCCCAGCCTAACCCACCTTAAAAACATGTTTAGAACACTTACATTTGCCTACATTTGGGCAAAATAACTAACACAGAGCCTATTTTACAATAAAGTGTTGCTCACGGAATTTATTGTAACGTACTGAAAGTGAAACACATTTACCCGTCGTAAAGTCAAAATATCGTAACATGGACCATCGTAACCCAGGGAGTGTCTGTATAATATTTTATGTGAATATTCTATGTGAGGGTTATTTATGAAGTGAATTAATTAAAGGCATGATTCCCCAAACAATAGCGGGGCTGGTTTTCCCCACAGTGCCTTTCTGCACCGTGCTGCAGGGCGTTACCTCTGAACTCGAGGCCCCGCAGCTGGAAGGTGACGAGGCCGTTGCCGACCTCGATGAGGTGCACCAGGGCGTTGAGGTAGTCAGAGGCCAGGATGAAGCAGTCGCCAGAGCTGTAGTTCCCCCAGCGGCCCAGCATGAGGTCACCACACAGGCTGTGCTGCAGCGAGCGCGTCAGGTACTCGTAGAAGATGGAGTTCAGGTTATTGTCATCGCAGCCTGGATGACAGCGGGGCGATGGAGCAGAGCGATACATTCGTATGTCACGAGAAAACGTGCTGAACATACAAGGATGTACCAAACAAAGGTGACCGAACATATTCAGGGGATTCGTATCATAATTACATTCAGTGGACATCCCTGCGAAGAGATGACTGACAGGTGACTGAGAGGTGTGAGGCTAGTCGATAAGAAGCATCCTTAATCAGCAATTTGTTACATTTTAATTGATAGTAATAAAATACAAATGAAGGCTGCATCCATACAGGAGTTCCTGCCAGGTAAGGCGCCGGATGGCTCACCTGAGTCTTTGTCTACCTGAGACGCTAGCCTGCTGTTGGAGTTGTCAATGCGTTTGGTGCTGAGAAGAGAGCATAAAGGAACCTCAGTGTTTGTCTGCTGACTTTGTATTTATTATAACATTGCAGCTGTTTAAAGGGAAGCCGGAAGCAGTCGGCGTATGGGACCATTACACCACGTAGGAGTGGATCCACCTTATTCACTGTTATGACCAGCTTGAGCATTAGATCTTGTTCAGTTGGGTGAATGAAGTCATCCCTGTCCTCCCTTTCAGGATCAACTTCAATGGGTCCCTGTTATCCCAATAGTGTTTCTTTGGTGACCCTGTAGGCCTGGCAGTTACCAGCACAACGTGACAAATGAAAGCCATGACCGAGCGACACTCAATGACCCTCTGACGGGGGCCCACCAGCTTTATCCTCTCCTCAAGCGTCCCATGACATGACCTCAGTCGCCAAGGGCGAACCTCTTACTTGTAGTTCCTCTCCCAGAACTTCACCGGCCGGGGGTAGGACGTCATGAAGATGGCGCTCCCCAGGAAGGGGCTAAGGGGCGTATAGAACACCGTGGTGACCAATGTCTGCAGCAGCAGCATGGCCGAGTCTGAGCGGCTCCGTTAAGGAGATCCTGGTTCAGCAGATGACATGTACGGAACCCGCGGAGATATGCAACTGGCTTCTGGGGGCCCAGGCTTTACACCAAAGAGAAAGGATACGGGGAACGGCAAAGGGCTGAGCGAAGGCGTGGAAAGCGCTACCCCATGCAATCTGCCAGGGGGCGATATACACCATGATGAAGTGCAGTTTGTGGAGAAGTTCCCAGAGCTGTAGATGGAAGGAACACACAACCTGAGAGTCACTAGAAGACCTCAGCATATAGTATGCTAGGACCTTCTTCCATAAGTTTGAGAAAGAACAGAAAGGTCACCCAGTTCACACCTCAATCAAAGCATGGCACTTCCAAAACCAGGGTCAAACCCCTCTGGACCCAATGTCCATTTTGAGCAAGGAGAACTCCATATAGCTAGCTTTCTAGCTTCCACTGGGTTCCCCTCATTGCTCTACAATGCAATACGTGCTGCCAACAGAAGGGGTCGAGCAGAGCTGAGTTTACAGCGCTTTCCTCCAAGTGTGGTATGTGGCTCGATGAAGCCAACAGCACGTAGAATGCACTTCAGGCCAGTGTGTTCCTGTGTTCATTGCTGACTGGTTGACCTAAGTTTAGCGTTTTGAAAAGTAGCCCTATGATAATTGGCCGCATTGCAAAATGCGGGGAGAAAGGTCAAGGTTCATTGTTTCACCACCCTACTGCCATCGCTGACCTGACTGACCTTGTGGAAGACTATGGACATGAAGAAGAAGTCGAGCAAGAAGGTCTGAGAAGCCCCGCTGCAGTCGAACTCGAAGAAGACGATGGTGAAGGTGAGCGTGACGAACTGGAAGCTGGGATTGCAGAAGGCGGAGCGAAGGAGCTTCATCCCAGCAACTGTCATCAAGAAGACATCACAGCTGGAGCGAGACACAGACACCTGAGTGGTTTGCACTGCTCAGGAATAGCAGGGGCACAGGGGGATGGGGCAGAGATCACGGGAGATCACATGGGTGCACCAGCATAAGTTAGACACCAAAGCCAACAGCAACTCAAGTCAAATGACTCAAGCTGATTTTGTTCATACAGCTCTGATATCATAAAAACACTAGAATTGAAATGAACATATTTTAGGGTGATGTGGGCACACAGCAGGAAGAATCATAGCATTTCTTAACCATCACTTATCAGTGAAATTTATGATCTGAGAATGATTTGTAAAAATCCCTTATGGGTGCACCCTAACTTGGATATAAACATTTTCAACTTTAAAATACCATTTCAATTCTACTCACAGCAATTTTCACAAGCTCACAAACCAGAAGCACTTAACAGTTCATGACCATGCACAGAACCCTAACCCTGATGCAGAGTAGGTACGAGCCCCAGCTAAGGCCTTCAATATGTTGGATGTGGTGGGTGATGGTGCTGCTTAATCACATGAATTAGCTTTGCGTTGGTGCCCCTATCAGCACCCGCCCCCGCTCTGCTGGCATGGCAGGCCAAGTTCAAAGCTACAGCCTTGCTCAAAAAACAGCATTCTCTGCCAGTCCTAGCAGCAGCTGTCACCAACAGCGTTTTCATGAGGCCCCGGGGGTAATTCACACGAGCGTTAACATTCCATGGGAAAGTAGGGCACAGGCCAGATTTTGGTATGCGGCCTGGTCTTGTGAGGATTAAAATTGGATTTATCTGGACACCAAAATAAACTGAGGGTTACGATCAGCCAATCTGCTGTCATTCAGCGTTTACAGTAATGAAACCCTCTCGTTCCTTGTTAAGTTTGCCAACTGTTAGGCTTGGCTTTACTGGGGGAATGAGGCGGAATCCGACGTATCGGGTGAGGGAGACGAATTCGCATGCAGCCAACACTGTGAGCGTAAGCGGTACTAACTGGATTCCCAGGCGCTGGCGGTGGCTGAGAGAGAAGCCGTCGTTGGTCAGGGCACTGAGCACGATGGCTGGGTAGATGATGTACTTCTCGAAACACAGAAGGCACGTGTAGAGGCGCTCGAACCACATCAGGTGGGCGTCATCTGGAGGATTAGAGCGCACGTTAGTGCCTTGCCGCCCCCAACGTGACACGCTTTTTGTCAGGAATAACCCCGGTAGCCCCCAAATTTCAACCAGGCACTCTGCAAAACGAAGTTTGGTGATAAGTGAGATCCCGGATCTGACCTCGGGGCTCAAACTGGGAGTATTCCTTGCTCTTGAGAACCGGGTGCGAGATCCAAAGCCAGGGATGGTGCTTTCGTAGCTGAGGAATCAAATAGTGCGTGACGAACCCCACTGTCCCTGCCAGGGCATACAGCACTATGGCCACAAACGGCTGTGGAGGAGAGAAAATAAAGATTCGGCTGGACTCTTCAAACGGCTCACTAGGCATTCATCCCTCATTTACGCCGCTTACTTGCACATTCCTAAATAATACACCATAAAAGCCCGTGAAGAGGATTGTGACAGGGGAGTGGGGCTCACTTTCAGGGACAGGAAGACAGTGCTGGACGTGATGGCGAACGTTAACACTGAAGCCATGGTGCACACGATCAAGTCTGAGTGCAGAATCTCCTTCTGAAACAACAAAGGAAAGTGGGCGTCTTGCCCTGATCCAATAATCCATTACATCCATGAAGAGAGAGAGCAGGCTTCCAGGTGGCTTCAGAACATCTTGTAGGTGTCATTCTGCTTGATTAAGGATGGCACATTCACTTCGTGAATGCCGTATTCTGGCGTACAAGATGCTGTTAAACACACAACAGCCTTACCACTGAGTTCCTGAGCTTCTCAGGAAGGGGGTCCTCACAGTCCTCAGAGGGTGGGGTGTCATCCTCTGTCCTGCTACCCAGGGCAGGCACCAGTTTGGCTTTGATCAAAGACCTTTCCGGCAACAAGACAGTGAAGGACAGTCCTCATTAGGGCCTCCTCCACACAGGAACATCCCCTGCACCACCTTAATCTTCCATGCTATCATCCAGTGGGCAAGGCAGAAATGGGTCTTACAGAAGAACAGAAGGGTCACTGCTCTGCCGGCTCAGGTGATAGGAGAAGACCACCAAGAGGCCACAGAATCCAGAGAAGAGGGCCGGGATGTGCTGTTCATCCCAGGGCTCCTGCAGTTTGGTTTGGACAGTTAACAGTGGACAATGGTTAGCCAGTAAAATAACAGTGGGCAATGTTCAGCCAATAAAATAAAAGTGGGCAATGGTTAGCCAATAAAATAACAGTGGGCAATGGTTAGCCAATAAAATAATGGTGGCCAACGGTTAGCCAATAAAATAATGGTGGCCAATAAATAGCCAATAAAAAACTAATGACAAAAGTTGACCTAATATGATATCCGCATGAATGCAACAGCAAAGTGTTCTTAGTTTTGAAACTGTAGGTTGTGTGCTTGCCTGTGATTTGGTCACATGACACCTGAAATTCAGCTAAAAATGACCACACCACTGTTGATATGTGCTGACTATTGACATATCAGTTTTATAGTTCACAAAATGCTGCTATCCCGCTTTAAGGTGTGCAATATTGTGTAATGTTTTACAGTTTATATATTTATATCTTTATTTTGAGCTAGGGTTCTGAACTCAAAACGGCACAGTATTACAGAATGGCTTCTCACGTTACGCTACAGCCAAGTCTCATTTTTTCACTGCAGACGCACCTTCAGGGCACCGAAGCAGAATCCGTAAAGCAGCGAGAGCACAGCGAGGCTCCGCAGCACGCCGTAGACGGCCGAGGACAACCCTGTGGCAGCTGCAATGGAGACAGGCGGGTCAGCGGGTCACGGGGGGGGTGCCAGCGTGCAGGCAGACAGAGATGGAAGCGGCGCTTACCTGTGCCACCGAAGAAGTGCATGTCGATCTGCTCCAGCAGGTAAATCACAAAGGTGTTAATTTGGGGAAGAAGCCCAACGAGAAAGACGATCGGGAAGAAGTATGTAAAACCTACAGGGATGGAGAGTGTTCAGTAATGTCGTGTTTGTGCCACCACCTCCTGGAAGCTAGTAATTAAACTACAGCACTAAAACTCACAGGGACACTCAGATCACTTACCTATCAAAATATCTCTTACAAACATAAGGGTGTCAGATGGTACGATAGTTATGCCATATACCGTGGCCACTGGAAGGTTCCGTGTCTTCAGCAGCACATCCAGCAGCCAAATGAGGCCACAGACCATGCAGAAGTATGCTGCTCTGCTGTACGCCACGATGGGATTGTGCCCCTGAAGAGTTGCCCACAAAGATGGCCATTAGACTGAGGTAAACAAACACAATGGGGTGGTGCTGTTGCACCATCATGGGCCACCATCGCCCCGCCGATCCCACACTTACATGGGTAGGTGAAGCAGCATCCGGCTGGACACTCTAAAACACACGGGGGGATTTTAAAAAGTCAGGACAGCGCCACATAATGGACAGTTCAAGTACTTCTCTGAAAAATGCGAATCAGTTTTCCTTTCAGTTAAATATACTACTTTAGATAATTACTTAAAATACTTTAAAAATGCCCAGAAACACTGCAATGATAATGACCTAGTAAGTGATCCAAGAACATTTAATTGAAACAGCGGATCAAGATTTTTAAATAGAAAAGAATTCAATCAGCTGCCATTTACTTTGTTCTCTTCTACCTAGGAAGCCTTTTAAGCTTTACCTTTCGGTCAAACTAAAATATGTCATTTCTGACCAGTGATGAACAGAAACGCACCCCCTACCTTCAGCAAAGAATACTGGCAGCTTGCGATTACAAGACAGAACTGGAAGACCCAGATGTCCTTGAAGCAGCCTTGATTCAACAGGATGAATCCAAGAAATGCTACTAGAACAGCCAGAAACACAGACGCCAAGTTCTCCCCTACATCCTGGTTCCTGAGAGAAAAGTGGGGAAGTTTGGTGAGTTCTACAAGATGGCCTTTAAAAAGATATGCAATCAGAAACAGGGACTTTCTGGTCCATTACCTGTCCAACAGCGCTAGCAGGGTGAGGCGATCATACAGGATATTGATCCACTTTCCAGGAAAAACCTTCAGCTTGTAGTACAGCTTGTGTGAGGCCTTTACCTGAGTGGAGGCATCTGAGGACTCATCCAGTGAGTCCTCCTCCTATCAAATAACGCCAAAGGGTGGGACAAATGATATATACTCAACCAATAGCATACTACTATCCTTCAGTTGTAATCTGCCTAGCAACCACCTCCTGAGGAACCAGAGGGCCAAGTGGACAACTGGACGTGCCTGGAATATTTCAGGATGTGTTCTCCTGGGCCGGAGCCGATGGGCAGGGATGATGTGGTGCTGGAAGGGGCACTCCACGTGAGGCCCGACGATCCCATCCTGGCCCTCGGAGTTAGACGACGTAGACAGGAGATCGCTGGGCGTAAGGGAAATGGGATTCTACTGTTATTAAAACTGAAGACATAACACTGAAATGCATATTCTATAGCCCTGAGAAAAGATAAAGAGCACCGAGATTATAGGATAATTTTCATACCTCTACTCTTTTTGTCTGTATGGAACAAATATGTACATGTGTGTGTGACCAGACCTCCAGGCCAGGCAAGGCCCTTTTGCACTATAGTGCAACGGTAACTTAAATGGCTGATGTCCTACCAGATGTTTCCGGTAATGAGTTCTGCCCCAAGGGGCAAATTCAGTGCTCTTTCAGCGTAGAGCTTGCGAGGTCGTTCTCCTGCAGTTGAAAATGGAAAAATGTGGATGAAGGCTCAAGTCACCTCCAAATGAAGTGGACCTCAGCGTCCATCCCCTGGACTGGACACTCGTATCGCAGGGGGACTGGTCTCACTTACGGTGGACTGTGTGGAAAGTGTATGCTTCTTCCTTGGATGTGGCTTCCGGCCTGCAAATGACCTGCAGCATCGAGCTTTCCGACTGCGACGTCTGGGAAGGTAGGGAGTCATAGTCCGGGTCCTTGTCCTTGTCTGTCTGAGGGCTGAGGGAGATGGAGACAAATTGCATTTGAGGTAACCGGCTGCTATGTGGAACTAGTTCTGATGGTTCTGAGGACTGCTTTTGGTCAAAGACCAAACTTTGTTACTTTGATATCCAAGAGCGATTAATCATGTCAAGGCTACCTGTCTGGGGATACAATGGGAATCTGTTTTTCTGGCTCGATTTGGGTCACGTCGGATGTGGCCAAACTGTTGGGCGGATCGAGATGCTCCCTCTGTCCCTCTGTCTCTGTGTCCCTCTCTCCCTCTGTCTCTGTGTCCTCGTTGTTTTTAGGTCCCATCACACTGTCTTCTAGAAGATGGGAACACATTAGTAGTCAAGTACATGGCAAATTAAACACTGTTATGGGTGCGAATTTAATTATGCCTCCTGCTGAACTAATAAAAGTGACAGTATGGGTGCAGCCAAATGGGACAGGCTGGATTCACTGGGCGCAGCAGCAGATGCTGAGAGACCAGGAGCTCACCTTCATCCACGGCCTTCCCAGCATCCTCAGTCTCCTCCTCAGCAGGGTTTCCAATGCCTCCTCTAGTGCTGATGGATTCTAACAGTGACACGAACTCCACAAAGTTGGATTCATTGGGCATCTGGCCCTCCTTGGCCTCCAGGTCTGACTTGGAAGACGTCATCGTGCGGGTCTTGTCTCTGTCAGCTTCCAGGACGGCATCTGTGCCACTGTCAATGCTCAAACCCCTTGTCTGTAACCTCGTTCCTGTGTTCTGGTGCCCTCCAGTGGGGATCTGCAGAAAGCCATCGCTGTCCATCTTTAGCTCGGGCAGGTCGCCCTCGTCCGGATGGGACCTGATATCGATGCCAGAGGAACTGTTGTCATTGGTCAGCTGAGGGCTGGGTGGCTCCAGCAGATCGAGGTCCTCGTTCTCCCTGCTGTCCTGAGCCACTGAATCAGACACTGCTCGCTCTTCAAGCTGATAGGTGGCGGGGTCAGGTGTGGGACCAAGTGGCCCCTCTTCCTCGACGGCCGAGCCATCGTCCTCAGGCGAGTCAAAGGTGATGACGGGTATCTTGACGGGGCCGTCGCCCCGCTGCTCCTGCACTGACTCAAGGAGGCGGAGCTTGACGGACTCTTCCAGTTCGGCGGCAGTCTGGGCGTCGCAACTCATGGTGATGACGATTTTCACGGTGTCGTTCTCATCCAGACAGGCTGACGGGCTGGAGTTGTCCACTAGGACCACGGCGATCTCGTCTGAGCAGTAGTTCTCTTCCTCCACGCTGTCTTGCAGCGTCCCGGCCTCCTCCAGCTCACCGGTTGGCTCTGGAACACCTATGTCAGCATCCTGGGTCTGCTTCTCCACCTCCGACTCCTCGTCACTGCCCTTGGAAGGGGGCAGCCCCTCATCTGCTGTGTCCCGGTCCGGGGTCGACTTCCGCCCCACAGTCAGAGGCTTATCGGATGGATCCGGCCGGTGACCCTGTGGCTCTTCAGATGTGGGCCTCTCCTCAGGTGAGGACTTCCCTGCTGACTTTTCAATCAGGGCTGCGGGAGGCACAAGTTAGTTCTTAAGAATGTGTTTCATGAAATCCCAAAACAGAGCCCTTCTCATATACGCAGAAGTTAAATCAAAATCAGAGAGGAGGGGGAGCCCTGTCAGGTAAAGCGTGGGGGGGTATAACTAACAAACATCAGGTAATTAATAGTAATTGATACTCTTTTGAAGTTCTCTTTACACCTCCCTCAGTCACTGGCTGCAGTGCCTGGGGAGCTGGGGTTAGGGGCCTCACTCAGGGACCTGTAGATGTGTGGAGGCCAGCCTTGACCCGGTGACCTTCCAATCACAGGCACAGAGGCTTAGCCACTGAGCCACACGCTGCCCCCCCATGTTGTCATGTGTTTTTAGGATCACAATCTTAAAGACGCAGCATGTTAATTTGTCGCCATTGCACTTTAAAGCAAAACAAAATGAACTAAAAATGTTATCAAAAATATGTTTAAATTAGATATGGATATTGTACTTATTGCGTAGTTAAACTGTACTCGATTTTTTTTAACATAACATGTAAATGAAACTTACAAATGCATCAAAATAGCTCTACAAGTCACTACAAGTATTATTCTTGCTTATTCAATCGTAAAAAATTAAAACGCATTATAATATCAGGTCATTCTCGGACTGCTTCTTAGATACATCTAGCAGAGTCTAGCTAGTAAGCGAAGTTTCAGCAGCAGTACGATAAGTGACATAAGTCAGGTTACAGCTACTGATGAACAGTATCATTAAAGCTGATTGAAAAACATGATTTTTTTTTTGTGCAAGACTGACCGTTTATTCAACCGTTCACTTTGGATCTTTTGCAAAATTTTGGGTCATTAAGAAAAAAAGGTTGAAGGTGGAGGTGCTGTGCTCTAGCAAGGTGCGATTTGGACATGAGGAGGCGGAGCCGGGCTCCAGTGGGCTGTGTCTATATTTAGACCCTGGTTATACCCTAAAGAGACACTTAACCGGGTTTGCTCGGGTATGATATTCAGTCATTTAATTTTCATATCATTAAAGTTGCTTTATTAATGGGTCTCACTAAGCAATGAATTAAATCATACAGCTAGGTGATACTGCATTTGCATGGGCACAGAGATGTTTTAAGGCTGGCAATGCACACTGAGGTAATAAATAGGTGTTTTTTTTGTTTAAAATGTTCTCTCGGACGGTTCGTAAGTTTCAAACATACCTTCATCGCTCCTTGTGACTTCCGACCTTGGGACCTCCTGTAACAGGAAAGGGATGATGTGAGCGTGATGTTCCTAGAATCGATATGCAGTGCCGCAGACACTCAAATTTCCAGCCATATCTGAGAAATAGGGTCACATCACAAGCAGAAAAAGACACAGGCTAATACCCCGTGATACCACCAAAGGCAGGGGAGTGCAAACTGACATTACCCTGAAAGAATTACTCTTTCTGGAAAGAGCATGGGGAAACACGTTCATCATGCAATGATAATAATTACTTCAACAATTACATCATCACACAAGGCATCTTAAAAACTGAAAAACCTTTTGCCTTTTGGCAATCTTAGAGTTTATTTGGTACAGAAAGATATGGAAATGCTTTAAGTTCAAGTTGGATAGGAGTACACCAACCACCCCTATTAATCCTGGATCCGTCTCGGTCTGTTTCACTGTGACTTGGATGACTGGACTTGGTCGGTTCCTGGTCAGCACCGTCATGGCGACGCTGTCAGGCGCACTGCTGTTTTTCCTATCGGAGAGACCACGCCCACCCATTAGTGGTCATTTGGCACGAAGCTCCTCCCTTACAAGGTCATTAATGAACAAAATCCATGAACAGTAGACTGCCATAGAGATTTATCACACAGAGATGTATTATAGAAGGTTACCTACAGCTTATACTCGCTTACATCCTGAATAACGTACGGTGTGGTCTTCACACTCATACACAGGCGCCATATCTGATTTTCTCCCGTTTCTTAACAATTTGATTCCACTTTCTGGCCACAGAGATCTAACAGTAGCATCTCCTGGACTAGTTTAGCCTGAAATCTGTCCGTCTTCTGTACCCGCTTATCCCATTCGGGGTCATGGGGGTCCGGAGCCTATGGGCACGAGGCAGGAAACAACCCAGGTTGGGGCACCAACCCATCACAGGGCACAGTCACACACCATCCCCCCCCCCCCCCCCCCCCCCACCCACCCCCCCCCCCCCCCCCCCA
>JAAGVU020000061.1:2465839-2502762 GCA_011763525.2 Mormyrus iriodes
GTGGTTGTTAATAAAGAGTAACTTCCATTTCATAAGAGCTGCCATCTCCTTCAGTAAAATGATTCACATTCGCTACAATGTGTTTATTCGCGCTCTGCTTGTGGATCTGCCAAACCGGAAACATCCTGCGCCCTCTAGGGTTACGGCGGGACGGAGAAAAAACATTGCCACTGCAGTGTTCCAAGTTGCGACGGATTGTTCTCACCAACGCGCCCTATTTCGTTTTGTCTGGACGTTAAGTATACAGCCAACTTAACAGAAGCAGGTGAGGTGGGGGGTGGGGGGTCTCAGTGACGCCACGACAATCGCAGTCATGGGCTCACGTGCCGTCGGTTATGCAGAAAGTCACACTCCAAGGCTTTGTTGCTTCGGCGAGGAAAAGAAACCAGCGAGGAAGCCCATCTCTGCGGGCGCGCGGACTCATTCCGCTGACGGGAAACACATGGCATGGCGGCGGGCGCTCGCAGACCACGTGACATTCATACCGATAAGCCCATATAAACAAACACGCGGCGGTACGGCTCCCAAGGGGGGACACAGACTCCGGCTGCTGCTGTCGTCCATCAGCACGTCCCGGAAATGGCACGTGAAGAGGAAACCGATCTCGGACTACTGAAGAGACTTCCACCAGGAGAACCTTATAGAATATAAAAACTTGCCCTCAGTTTGTCTGAAAAGCAGCTGGAAACACGGGCTCCGGATGGGGACAGCCGTCGAGACATCGTGGTAAACTTGTGTAACTTAAAGCAGCGTTTCCCATTCCACTCCCCGCCAGACAGTCCACATTTCTGCTCCCTTTCAACTTCTAAGTAAAAACGGGGACCCTGAGGTCACTAAGGACAGGATTGGGAAACACAGACTTAAGGAAGTTCACTAGTTAAGCTCAGCAAACACAGACGTGGGATTCTAAAAAAGAGGATGTTCACATTTCAGTTCTCCACTGAAACTTAAGTCTGACGAACTGCATTTCTTCTAGCACTTTCCAACTGTTTTGCTGAGATCAGATCAAATGGTGGACGGTCAACACCGCCACCAGATAAAGTTTAAAGCGATCAGCCACCCCACAGTGTCTTCAGGTGCTCTTATCATTGAAAACCTTACATACAAACCGTAACCAACATTCCTAAAGCTAAACTTTTTACTGTTTATAAATTCGCTGATTCTAAATACATATATTATACAAGCAAATCAGTCTGGGCTTATAATAAATATTTCATGAATATACTTCCAAATATTTTTCCTGTTATGCACTGCTGTTTAAAGATTATTTTAAAGGTTTTTGCAGTAACGTATCCAGCTATCTGGATACATACCAGCGATCGTTTCATACCAAACTATTGTTACTGCCTGCACGTGCGTGAGTCACACTCAGATCCCCTGGGTACGTTATATAGGCCAACTTTCAGTGGCTTTTTATTATCTTAGCCACCCCTCCTAGAACTGGGGGTGTAAATATCAGCAGGTGAGATACCCAAATCATTCTCGCTGCTCTGTTATGCATCATAAATACCGCTACTTTGAGAGAGAGTGTTGGTGTGATCGCCCCCCCAGGAGCATTTTCAACATTATCTTAAAACAAGAAGTGCAAAGAGCTTACTTGGCATTTGAGTAATAGGGTTACGGGCCAAAGACGATCATAATCAGGTTAATAAGCGCATGTAAACGCACTGATGGAGTATGACTAACCCCGGTAAATGAAGGTCAAGGAGTAACGTTATAACCCAGAAATTTTTTTCACTAATCAGCTGGCTAAAGTGATGAACTTGCTGACGTCCGCTACCGCAGTCAAGTTAGCTGCACGGGATTATACTCAACGTCAGCTTTTGTTATATCAATATCATGAAAACTTAATATGAAATGATATAATTATGAAACTGGACATGCTTGTCTGCACAGAAATACATTGTAAGATTGCGGTATTTTCGCAACTTTAGCATAGAGGACTGTGATGTTTATTGAAAAAAAAATCTGGTGCTGGGACAACATCTGAAATTCGGAAAGGAAAGGTAGCGAGGCAGCGTGGCGCAAATAAGGGTTTTGGGATGTAGCCAGAGGGACGTGGCTGCACCAGAGCCAAAGCAGCAAATTTTTGAATTATTTTATCGGCAATCAGATTTAATTCATAAAAATGCTGCATAATAGATGCAATAATCTTTCAACCCTTAGCCCACATCCTCACCCAAAACAAGCTACTTCCTTCTAAACTGCACAGGCTAATCTAACAAAGCTACATGTAACGTTTTGCGCAACGCGGGAGGCATGTCCATGCAAGTTAAAAGAGCTTTGCATCCTATGATCTCGAAGCGACAGAGTGTGTGCTTCTCTCACTGCGCATAACCGACAAAAATAAAGATACAATTTAATTGTTTTACCTGACTAGCTAAAAAGGCATTATGCACGGACTGAGCAGTTGCCTGTTCTGGTCAGTTGTTTGCGTTAGGCTCTGTCCCGTGAAGGTTCAGTAAACACATGGTGTTGTGAGATTACAACTGTGTAAAATACACGGTGTCTATGTCCTATCCCACTACACCTGATGGCCGAGCCTGAGCAGGAAGGGGGGTGGGTGCCTATGTGCCTGACCAGCTGCCCCTTCAGGCCGAATGATTAGAAGAGTCTCCCTTCTGAGGCGCTGAGCTCCCATTCCCCCTGGATAGCACCTGGGGCAGCTTGGCAGGCTGCACAAAACACTAAGTTTTCCTCTAAAGTATGACACTTAAGGTTTAATTTCTCCTTAGCTGAGGAATTTGTTTAAAGGTGTTGCACGGAACCCCTTAAAAGGTTTCCTTAGTTAAGAAAGAACCTTAATAGATTTACTGTATCGAAAGATTGTACAGTTACCATGGTGACCACCCACGCCTGCCCATGACACCCGTTACCACCTCCAGCGCTAATATCGTTGATGATAATACGGCCAGATAAAGGGTGTTGCATGATGGTAATTATAGCAAATGTCTAAAACATGAATTAATTACAATAACAGAGCGAAACATATTATCCATCTGAGACATATGAATAAAAAGCCCCCACCTGCATCTTTATCTGATAAAAATGTAGATTGTTTTCCAAGGAGTGCTGTGTGAATGCCAGAAGGTACTTTTCGCTCAACAAAGAAGTACAGGGTGGGGCAAATAACGAGAAACTCTCTGCTGATTGGCTGACCAGAAGCACCTGCACTAACTTACGTGAAAGTGCGGGGAATGGAAGATGGAAGCAGTAGAGCAAAAAATGAGAAGACAGAAAATAATTCCTTCTCAGTTACATTTAATGCATTGATAAAACCTTTTTTTGCACGCATCTCCTATTTTCTGAAAATTTTCGGGAAATCTGCACAATAACCGATATACTTCTGTCTAAAATCACATGCCAGGGCTTATTAGTGCAGTATGGTTACATCTTTTTTTTTTATTCAGTGGAAAACAAAAGATTGATCTGCTAGCCAGACTGAATAATGAATTATAAACATGTTGCGGGCTGCATGAATAAAATCATAAATTGAAAGCCAGTCAAATCTATAACGCAAAATCAGCTGCTTATCGTAATGCTCTGAGGGCCTCTCACATGCAGGCTACGCAAATGCTTTACTGACCAATTCTGTAATCACAGGTAGGCATACAACTCATGCATGGCTGATATGTACTGTTGCAGCCCCGGTCCGGATTTGGGGTGTGATGTTATACATTGATTCTTAACGTGTGTCCCACTGTACCACTCATCTCCAGGCAAATCCACTGGCTTCTCCCAGTGCTGAAACATTATTCTCACATTCATTTTCTTCATGACAAAAACTCCCCTCACATGAACCAATTAAGTTCTAAGATCTGATCGTAATGTGTCAAAAATAGACCAGAAACGGATTTCTGAGAAAGACGACATGTTGGGCTCCGTCGGGGAAACTCCATATCACAGTTTCAAATTAAAAAGGACACATTTTAAACGTTTACTGAATAAGGAGATAAGGATCTTTATTGACAACATACACAGTGCAGTGAAATGTTATTTCATTTCACAGTACAGCACTTATAATGTACGTACACAGTAAAGGACAGCAACACTCGGATGCAGAAACACTCAGGCCTGACAATAAGCGCAACAGCCCACCTGAGCTGAGCAATCCAGACAAAGACAAAAGACCGAATACTAGCCCAACCACCACCCTCCCTCTTCGGAGGACAACTTTATTTTTAATTAGCTGAACAAGCAATCATTACATTAAGTGAAGTCACTCCAAATGACCCCGTCCCTACCACCCCCCATTATGACACAACGCTGCCCAAGTCGGGAGACGATACGAATAAACAAATAAGACATGGCAAGTAGAACACGCAAGACGTGATATTGTAAGACTGTACGGATTGACATGGGCAGACACGACACGACAAGAAACAACTAAGCCGTACACTCGCAGGCATATTTAAAGATTTTCTGTTAAGCTGTGATTGGGGTATGATTGTATTGACGAGTGATATTGTCAGTGTGTGTATTTGTGTGTGTATGTAAGTGTGTTTATGTGTGACGTCTAGTGGGTTTAGTTTACAGGAAAATCCAGTGCGATGCTGAATGGGCCCTATACTTTTTGAAAGTATGGGGTTTGGTGCTGTAGGGTGGTAAATTCCACGTATATGTATTCTTTGAGTAGGTTCAACCATTGTGTGATGTTTACCGTGTGTCTGGTTTTCCAGTTTAGCAGGATAGTTTTCTCGGCGATAACTAAGGGACCCAGTATGTATTCTGCATCTTTAACTGTTGGGGTTATGTTTGAGAGATCTCCAAGGAGACAGATGTGGGGAGATAGTGGAATGCTGCAGCTTAGTATAGTGGAGATTCTGTTAGTGGTTTCCTTCCAGAAACTTTGAATAGGTGAGTAGAGCCAGAGGGAGTGGAAATAGGTGCCTGGGGTGCATTGTGTGTACACTGTGAACATGTGTCCGTTTCTGTGAAGCCCGTTCTATGCATCCTGTGCTGGGTGATGTGTGCTCTGTGAATTATCTTATACTGAATTAGTTGCAGATTAGTGTTTTTAATCATAGTGAAGGTGTTCTTGCATATTTGGGACCAGAATTCAGTATTTGTTGTACATGATAAGTCTTTTTCCCCAAGCTTAAATTGGGATGGAAATCGTTGTATCTTCTACAATATACAATGTATATTGTATTTTCTTTGTATCAGTTATATTTCCGATTTCTTCTACAAGTGGAAATGGCAGTAAACTGTTGTTTGATATATTAACTTTAGATTTAAGAACAGACTTTAATTGGAGGTATGAAGGTATTGTTCTTTCCCAATGTCATACCTTTGATCTAATTGTTGGAAGGTGATAGACGTGTTATTCTCAAAAAGGTGGTGCAGGAGTGTGATACCCTTATGCCTCCAGATTCTAAAGAAAAGTGGTATTTTGTTGAGAGTAAAGTCAGGGTTGTTCCAGATTGGGGTGTATTTACAGGGTTTTAATGTAAATTTGAATATTTTGCTGACTTTCCACCAGGCTGTTAAGGTTGTTGAAATTACTCTATTGTTAAAGCAGTTATGATGTTTAATTGAAGTGTTTAGATATGGTCGATCAGAGATTGGTATTTCTTTGCATTCTGATCGATCTATTTCTAACCATAAATTATTGCATTGGTTTGGGTGAGCCCAGTTGTGGTTGTATTTTAGTTGATTTGCTAGGTAGCAGGTGAAGAAAAATCTGAATGTTGGACGACATTTTTTATTGAACCAGCTCAGTCGACAAGTCCCACTCCAGGAAAGAGCCATTAGACAAAACGTATGACACCAGAGATAAACAGGATTAGATATAAGATATATAATTTATAAGAACATCATGACCAGCTTGTGAAGCATTCAGCATGGATGTGGGTCTGATGTCGGCTCAGTTTTGGGTAACGTGGGCGAAAACTAAATGCAGTCTGCGGAGAACAACATGTCATATCAGATATGAAATCTGCAGCGAACATCCTTTGATCACGCATGTTCACACGCTTACTACTTGCTGTAATTATCCGTTTGTGTGTATATCTCTGTGGACGTGTCGACATCAGCATTATAATAAATATCACATTCAAACACAGAGGACGTGATTTGATACTACAAATCTTACCGCGAATGACACCGAGAAAAGCACTCGCCCGTCAACGTTTAAATGGCGTCATCAGCAGACGGTGACATAGACACCTCTTGCACAGGCTCTTCAAAAAGGAACTCAGAGTGGCAGGACGAGGGACCGTAAAGAACTCTGTTGATTGCGCATTAAGTCACTGGAACAGCTGACCTCTCTAATTTGACCTACACATGTCAGAACACTTGGTTTCACACTCATGGTCTAATCTGCTACTTAACTATCAGATGTTACTCTGAGGCCCCTCCTAACAGATCTGTATGTACTGTGGGAACGTGGCCTAAATGGTGACCGGTCAAGGCCCAACATAGGAAGCCTGCCCCTCTGCAAAAACCTGGGCTTCTCTGCAATCTTGGGGGTCCCTACATTGTATGCTGGTGGACCGAACATCACAGAAGGTGAGAATGCCTCAGGCTGTCAGGGGTCTCGTGCATGTCAGTCACTTCCCCTTAAATGACATACAAAAACATTCTTGAGTCTATCTGCGTGCTAAGATTTCAAAATGACTTCCTTCCTGACTCTAGAGAGGAGGAACTTAGGGATGGCAAGAGTGCAGCGAGATCTGGCAATGTAAGTGTAAGTGTTAAGTGTTAAGTCTTCACTATTTCGAATTTGGGGCTTTGTTTGAGGAACACAAACAAGAAGCAGCAGACCGGTTGTTTTTCCACTAGGTGTGGTAGCTTAGGCGACATTAAGGCGGTATCATGGAACTGAGTATTGTTCAGTACTGTTTACAATGTCAAACGCTTGTGACCCCTCTCACTGACACAAGGTAAACAAGCGACCACAAACAGACACAGCCAAGGAACCCCAATAATAAGAAAAGGTGCCAGTTCCTGATTTATGCAAACTCTTAACATTAATTTAACTGATTTCAGCTTTTAAAAAAAAAATCTAAAAAGGGAGCAGAATCTTAGACATCAAGACAACAAATGCCGTGGTTTACACCTCCACACTTCATTATAAAACGGGAGTTTTGTTCAGTAACTCTGGAGTCCTCCTCCAAGGCAATTGAATACAATCCTAAATTTGGAACAAGATCTCAAAACCAAACACTGTAAACCAACTCCACAGGGCCGACACTCTGCCTGACAGCTTCCAGCTCATTTCAGTGAAATATCTTCATTATGTTGCAAAACATTCCATAAAAATGATCTCCGAGTTCAGCCAAACAGATCTCGGCCAGTGTCGGCACTATAGCAACTTAAAGCAGGAAGGGGGCGCCTCCCGATCAGCCTGGCAGACCGACTGCGCGGATAAATCAATCACTTAAAAGCAGTGCGATCAGCACACATGCTGATCCTAAAGACAGGTCCTCCGTGTTAACATGCACGCCTCTCACAGCGTTTAATGGTTAATCTCGTGACTCACATCAAGGTCAAAAAATCACATCAGGTATGTTTACCACAGTGGTGCACTGTTTCACGCAGTTCCATTATTTATTAGTTATTAATTTTGTGTTTTTTTATTGAATTCCCTTCAACTTTTTAATGCCTTATTTACATTTTCCTTTAAGTACTTCTTTCAGTGCTACTGGGCAAAGAAATTTCCATCCTGGACAATAAGGTTCCATCTCATCTCAATGACCTGGACGGACGTGTCTTTGAAAGATCTAAAACGTCCGTCTTAAGGAAACTGATCATTACTTAGCATGCATCATCCAAATAGCTTATACTTTTGCTCACCAGTGGGTCTAAGCTGAACCTGAAAGGTAATCAAGATTAATGTTCTCGGGATAGCACTTTGACAAAGGTCATGCATGTTACCGAGTTGGAACCCAAGATGTGCCCTGGGGAAGGACAAACATTTCCCTTACTTATAACTTAGTGCCATAAGGGGCGGGGGAAGGGGGGAGTAGGACGACTGCAGGGGCCCCTGACTGACAGCTTGATTGATCTGGGTTGGGGGCCCAATATGATGTGCTTTCAGGGCCCCTAAAATCTCTAGCTGCATCCCTGCTTATAAGTATAATGATAATTGACATGATCAGATTATTCTAATGCATTTGGCAGCGCAGGAGAATTAATAAACCTATAATTATGATGTTGACAGCGAGGATGGTTACGTTTATCCGCGGACGGACGATCCCTGGCTATGAACGTTTTTCCTTTACAAACCCGGTACCATCAATATTATGCCAATTGGTTTTAGCTGTCCCTTTATGACAGCAGTTTATAATTATTACCTTAACTTAATAAAATAAATTTTATCTGGATATCCAATCCATTTAAGCTCAAATATCAATCCTACCAACGCTCAAAGGTTGGTAAAAGTGTTCGTTTCTTCGTGAATGCTGTAAAATACTGCAGAATCCCAGGCATTTCTTATTGCGACATCTGTCATGTAAACGGAGTCGAGTTTTATATGGCATTACTGATCTAAAATACATCTTGCAGAAATTAAAACACATTATTCAAGAAATGTCGCTTAATGGGATCCAAATTTAATCGACCCGTATCAAAACAACGAGTCGGGGAGTTGAGGTCTCATCCCTCCAGAATTTGCGCCCATTGCTGGGCATAAACACGGCCAAATGCGTGAAAGAAATGTCGGATGCAGGCCACTTCTGGCCAGGAAAGAACACAAATTAACAAAGGAGAGGCCATCCGGCCCAACAAACTGATTTTCCGTTGTTTCTTAAGTTATCATTCTGGTACATTAAGCTGTTCGGCTATAAAGGCTTTCTATGAAGAGGAAAGGGACACTAATTCTATACCTTTACCTTCGGGTTACAGTTTCATGCATTCGGCAATATAATGCTCTTGTGAAGGTTAGAGACCCCCCCCCCGCACAGTCCCTCGTATAAATGTGCCGGTGTGTTTTAATACCGCCGTTAGAAAACGGGACAGTGATGCCGCCAGGGTCAGAATCACAGAAACATACCAGCATCACCCCAAAACGTCAACCACCGGAGCCATTATGGAGAACATACCGAGCAGGACCCGCCGAAGCGAAAGCATAAGGGCCGTCAGAGCCACGAGCGGCGGGGCTTACCGTGCGCGGCCGCGATCGCGGCGGATAACGCCAGACTGACGGCGATCAGCATTCCGGAGGAAATCAGCTCTAACGGCAGCAAGCCGGGAGGACAAAGTGATCTCTGCGCCGTGGTACCGTCAGTGGCCGCTGCCAGCGAGCCGCTCCTTCCAGTAACTGCAGACAGGAAAACACCCGAACCCGGGGCGCCGCAGCAAAAACCCCGTCGGTGTAACACACACACCCGGAAGGAGTACAGTGCGCGCGGCCGCCGGGGGGGGGCGGGATTCAGTGCGCGCGGCCGCCGGGGGGGGGGCGGGGGCGGGGAGTCATATTTGGCCGCCGGTCCGAGGAGGTGTCAGCAAGTATCTGTCTGTCCGATGCGTGTTTCGTTTTAAAATGACTGCATTCAGTAAAAGTTCCATTGTAACTGTAACCGCTGGATCGCTCTTTATTCTGGAGGTCCTGGGCTCTGAGTTTGGGGTCCGTGATATAACATCGCCAGCGCTATCAGACCGCTTCTCTTTGGTTTTACAGCTCAGGAGAAAGTGTGTCCGAAGTGCAGCTGACAGTTTAATACGAAGACAATTTAGTCGTCACAGAAAAAAGAAAAGACTATTCTCTCTGTGTATTGTTAACTAGGATTTACATTGTTACATGGCAACAATATTTAGGGACTGCAATATTTACCCTGCACATTTCAGGCGAGGACGTTTGGGTACGGAGCAAGCCTGGCTTCGGGTGAGATTTAGCCCTCCGTGCGCACATAGGCAGTTTTATGTTATTTTTTAATGTTTTTTATGTATTTTTATCTTAATGTTTTTTGTATTTTATATTTTTATATTTTGCGTGTATTTTGTTACTTTCTTGTATCCGTGGGTAGTATAAATAAATGGCTGTGTCCCTGCGGCTTCCATCCTTCAATGGTTTAGGGTGGCTGTGTGGTTTCACAAGAAATTACGCGTTTAGTCACCCCCGTGGCATCGTGGCGTCCCCGTGCTTGTTTAGCGTGAAGGTCACAGTTCCTGCTGTGCGGTGCGAAAGCGACACACACAAGTTCCCGGTGGAGACGGAACTTAGAACCAAGAACTCCTGATTTGTAAACCGTGAGCATGGATCACTAATTTATTTGTCACCAGAACCCAGGCGGGCTCGGTAGGTTTGTGTACAACAAGCATGCATTTAGTTTTTGTTGCGAAAAGAACTTATCACAATTGTAAAAGTAAAGCATCAACACCAGCTCATCGAATTTGCTGGTTTTACATGGAGGTGAGGAAAGCATGTAAATATGTCAAATACTACGGATTTTATGACAATGACTATGGTTATGTGAACAATAGTAAGACTATAAAAACGTGGGGTTTTAATACACATAGGAATTTTACAAGTTAAAGCCACCTATCAACCACTGAGTGCATTGTGCTATTTTAAGGAAGTTGTGAAAAGAGATAAAGAAGAATTGTTTTAGTAAATAACAACAATGAACGACTACGATTCGTAAAGGGTGCCGGAGAAACCATGACAGGAAGAAGGTGGTGCCTGGTTATTTGGTGTCACTTTTCAAACGATCAGGCCTCATCCTGCCAGGTAGCTGGTAGCGCAGACAGCTGATTGTACTTCCAGTGTTGAACAGTTTGTCAAAGCACCTCTTCCAACCATGACCCATGTACTCCATTAACATGGTTTGCTCCGTCGTTCCTTCCATTATGCTAAAGAGGGGGCTCAACTAACCATCTAATCAACGAATCTTATTGTTTCCCCCCCCCCTCCCGGCAACAACTTATACCATTGTCACCCTCCCAGTTCATAACTGCACCATTGTAGAAAATAGTGGGGTAGACCGTACAGGTCTTGCCACATGTTTTGGCAAAACTTCACTGCAAATGAAAATAATGCTGACAGATCGGTCAGCAACAGACGTATCACAGCCAGCCCCGAGTATTTTAGCCCCGATGCCAGTCTTCCTTCAAAAGCAAACAAAAAGTCAAGCCCTAGGTGAACCTAACTTAGCTCCTCATTTTTTTCAATAGCTAGAAACTCTCCTGGCCTCAGTAACCACATTATTCCTTGATCACGACTGAAACTCTCGAAATCTTCGAATTGAGTGGGGTGGGGTTGGATACTACAAAAGTTGTCAACCTGGGGGGGCGGGGTGGTGATCCACTGAATATGGTCTCGGACCCCCTTTTGGGTCTCGATCCACAAGCTGAGAAATTCTGTCCTAAAGCATACATTTGGCGGAGGGTACTGCACCGTCTTACCTGTGTGAACTAGCGCTTTGTCCTGCATGTGAGGGAGTGTAACATAACATTTTGTCATATCAAAGCTGGCTTTAAATAATTGACTGGTAACGATTTGCAAACAGGATCTGTATGGTACGTAAGAATATGAAAGGCTCTTTACTTTAAGAAGTAGTAGGCCGATCCCATCGTCGAGCATGTTTAGAGGAAGTCAGTTCCAACAAAGCGAGAGTCAGTTGAGGTTTTGACGAAAGTACATTCAGTTCCCGGCAGTTTCTGTTTTTTTTACATATGACAGCGTGGCAAACAGATTTCATCATGCAGCAAGGAAAAACAGAAAAAATGTGATCCCGATCCAGGATTAAGAACAATGAGGCGTGGGTGAAAGTATTTTTAACCGCAGCAAAGATATTCGACTACATGTCAAGACTTTTCACTTGTTGAAGCCGACAGTTTTCTGTTTCTCTTAATTAGTGTTTAAGTGCGCGCTTCCCGTTTTCTGTAATGCATGGGTTGCAAGGTATTTAAACAAATGGCACATCGATCAACTCATTAAAAATGAAACGTTTTCTATAAAACTATAATGGTCTTTCATGTACGTTAAAATAATGCTGACATCATATGGACCTATCTGATTGTACAAACTGCTGTACAGTAATGGGCCGCAAAAAGGAACATAGTTTAATTTTGATATTTGGAGCTTTATTTGCGTTTGTATAAATGATCGCCTTAGGTAAATACTGTAATGTACATTTTGGAATCAACGGGGTGAGATTTCATTCTCATGCGTTATGTATGAACAATATTTGCGGAGAGATTAGGTGTCGCCCTCTAGTGGAGGAGTTAGGAGTTCGAATACGCGTGATATGAATTGACTTATTGCGCATCGAACTAATTACCCGCATCGAAACTTCGCTTTTCATAGAGACAGGACACAGTTGTTGAGAAATAAATCATGTAAACTTCATTTTTTGCTGCAGATATAGGCTAATAGTGTTGTAACATGCAACACGTAGCATTGTGTTGAAAATACAGCGTGGTTATGAACGGTGATGTTACATAATCCATACACCAAATATGGACCTTTTACAAAGCTCTATGGGATGAGTAGTTTCTCTGCTTTTCCCCTCCCACAACTGAAACAAAGAAATTATTTCCAACTTGCAGCAAGCGCAGCGGAGCTTGAAGTTTTTTCTGCCCGGTAAGTCAGCCGCTAGGAAAACGTCCTTTGCCGTTTTTACTCTTTTTAAGGGCCCTTTGCGCACTTCAGGAAAGGAGATAAGGCGGCTTCATACCGATCTTGGGTGATTTAATCTTTATTGCTGCCAGTGAGTTTCAGTGACTTTGAAAAGCGCCCAGGCGTAGCTCACTATTTGCCACGTGTGCCCCGCACTGTCCGCGCTTCAGAAAATGGTATAATAATACGCGATTGCAGAAAGATTACACGGGGATACGTCTAACCCTGACTGTCCGTCAGTAGCCTATTGCCGTATTTTACAGCGGACAGTGATCAGCCCGAGATCATTAAGGATAAACAGAGTTAAATGAAATATGAATCGTATTATCTAATGAATTAAATTAGTCATCCGGTGTCCATTTATTAATTAGCACTATTTTAAAGAATTGGATTAATAATTGGTGTGTACTGCTATTTTTGCTTGTTACTTATATGTGTGCATTTGAACCTAGATTCAGAGTCAGGGTTTACTATCTTTGCTTAAATCTCCAGCTTTCGCCTTTACACACACACACAGACACAAAGACACACACACACACACACACAAACGCGACCTTCCCTGGCTTATCCCTCAGCCAGTCTGTAGACGTGACCCTGTACTTTGGCAGACGGTCCTGGAAAACTTTACCCTGCTTGACTGAATTATATCTTCACTGGCGTCTCCCCACGCTGGTCAATGTGACACAGTCGATCCCCTGCCGAGCAGATGGATCCCCGTAGTGCAGTGTCCTGCTATCGTGCGGGCCGAAATACCGCGTCGGGAGTTTTATACAGCAATATGTGTCTGGCCGATTTGCTCGCCTTCTGACCCCAGGCACCCACAGCAATAGATTCAGGCTCAAACTTGTAAACCCCTATCGACGCTTCAGATAAATAATTGGAGCAGTTTCTTTATAAATGACCTTACACAAAGGCCTAAACTTTTGACATGTAAACTATATAAGGTTTAATAGTACACTGTGCAGTAAAATATGGAAGCTGAAATATGATAACCGTGATATATTGCAATGTCTGTCTCACATATAAACAACAGCTGCTTTAAATATCGGTTCAGACAGCTGGCCCCAATCCTCTCAAAAGAAAAATTAAAAGCAAATTTTTATTTAGATGTCCTTTAAGCCCAGGCAGGGCCAGAGTGCTCTCCATGACAGAGACACGGCCTGTGAAGAAATCACACGAAGATTTTCACTGATTTTCTTTTTTTCCTGAGTGTTTTTGCCTTGAGGCTAAAACACCATCTGAGCTGCTTTTTGTCATGATTTTCCAGTTTCCTCCAAACAGTCCTCACTGTTGCGCATTTTGAAGAAAAGACTACGAATCAAATAAGATGGCCTGGCTATCCAGCTCACGCCCCTCGAGGGCCGAGCCCTGCTCATTTTCCAGCCATCCTTCACCTGCGAGCCAGGTGTGAAGCCTCTGGCCAGTCAGAATCAGTAATTATTAAACTAACCACCTGAGAGAACTGAAAACACGGCCTGGATGTGGAATTGAGTTCCAGAGTGGAATAGCCTTGGAGTAAAGGCATGCCCCTCCAGTACAGAGTGACCGTCAGACTCTAGCAGGACAGAGCCTCAGTCTCACTGACTGCTGTATTCCACTATACCGTCTGGAGAAGTTTTTCATCTTGGTTTTTAATACCCTAACATTACCTGCTCCTTTTACTTTCGGGGTGCTTTTAGTTGGATCTGTGGGCCAGCTGTACCGACACCACATGGGATGGATCCTGAACGCTCACTGACATAGCTGACACCACTTATTGGCTATTCCTGGCTTGTTATTAGAGGCAATGCCCCAGTCCTTTCTGCTGAGAGCCCCCCATGCTCCCTCTTTGCCTTCATTTTTTTTATCAGATGCTTTTGTCCAAAACAATACAGGAAGGTTTGGGATCAGCGAGCAGGGTTGTCCAGCATCCCTGGAGCAGTTGGGGATAAGCCTCAGGATTCAAACCTATCACCTTCTGGACATAGACACAGATCCCTGACCCACTAGCCATCAAACCCAGACTGCTGAAATCATTCGGGGAGGACTGGCCCCACGCATTTGTGCCTAAGATCCGATTTCAGCTCCTCCACTCAGAGGAATCCATTCCTGCTTAAGGAAACGCAGATGTCATATCCGAAGCCTTATCACATTTATGGGGCTGTTTGTGGGCTAGTAGGATGATGTAGAAGGCGTTTTCTCATAATTAAACTCCTGGGGACTGTTTCCCCCAAAATGCAGTAAGTGTTTTCATGCCTGAGCGCCTGGGGAGTTACGTCACTGCGTGTGAACAGCGAGAGTTGGAAACACTGTGTTACTGAGTGATGCTGCGTATCAAACCTCGTGGTTCTTTATGAGTCAATTCCAGGAACTGTACAAACTGCCAGAAGTATATCCAGTACCTAAATCTGGTTTATTTTGGATAAAAGGTTAGAGAAGGACCAGAAAGTGCTTGTTTTAGTTACGGGGTGATACTTCTGCCAGATTGAGCAGTTTGATCAACAGATTCTGCAGAAGCATGACTCTAATCACCATGAAACCTTCAGGAAGTCAGTGGAGAAATTACGTTGTCATAGACTGGTACCCTGAGCTACCAGTCTGCCTGTGCGTACCCAGTGAGACACTGGTAAATGACCAGTGAGAATTGGACTAAACCAGTCAGTATCACACAGTAATTCTGGCCTGTGTGCATTTGGAATCCCCACTTCTTCTGTCAGCTGTGAAGCCCTCCCATAAGATCTGTTTTTCCTCATTCGCTGTTTGTGTGCCTTGCATGGCCCAGGAACACTGAGGGGTGTTTGCGAGGGGGTGTTCCTGGACTGCGTTTGAATGTTTAATGATTTGTTTAGAACACCTGCAGACAGATGGAGCCCTCTCATTCTCCCACAGGACACCACAGAGCTATTAGCTTTAAGCCAGACACTCACCACCTGAATGCTTTCACAGCTAATTTAAGTTGCAGGAAGTTCCTCCCCAAAAAAGCAGGCTGATCTTCATTCGTATTTCATTTAAAATTTTGTAAATTTTTAATGAGTGAGTTTTGTACATGACATTAAGGTCTCTCCTGTGGCTGGAAGTCCAGTGCTGGTCACCTGACCTGATACACCATCATGCCCAGGAGACCAGCATGTCACCTGAGGCACAGAGCATCGTTCGGGCAAAATGGCAGCCCAGCCCACTCCCCAAAATTTGGCTACACTGAACCTCTTGGGACTGCACTGTGCAGCAGGTCATGACAATGTGTACATACAGTGCTCAGCATAAATGAGTACACACGACTGCATTTTATTGGTGGTATCATGAATTCACAGATGTACTGCTGCATACTGAAAGAGACGATGCTACCATCACTCCATGCCCTTGATCATTGTGCACTTTTCCAACATGACAATGATCCAAAACACACATCTAAGGCCACTGTTGCATTTCTGAAGAACAGGGTGAAAGTGATTCAGTGGCCAAGTATGTCTGCTGATCTGAGCCCAATTGAACATCTATGGGGAATTTTGAAGAGACAAGTTAAGCATCACTCTCCATCCAGCATCCAGGCTCTAAAAGAGGTCATTCTTGAAGAATGGAGAAAGATAGATGTTGTAATATGTCGCCAACTTGTTCATTCCATGCTTAGAAGACTTGGTGCCGTCCTTAGAAATCATGGAGGCCATACAGAATACTAGATGCAGTAGTTTTTGTTGTGGGGTGTATTCATTTTTGCATCACCTGATTTGAGTGAAACTGAAGCTTTTGTAATCTAAGTTATATTACTGACCTTACTTTCATGTTCATCAGTTAAGCAAATGTTCTATAAAACTCAGTCTTGTCAAAATTTTGGAAATTGTCCTTGTGGTCATTGAGCTATTGATTATAATCTTACTTTTCAAAGGGGGTGTCCTCATTTATGCTGAGCACTGTACATGAACTACATGTCCTTGTGGAAATATTTTTTTTTGGGGGGGGGGGGATGCTCCCACAGGAAACGTAAACCCTGAGAAGCACTCTTCCCGGAATATTTGCACAACGTAAAATGCAGTCATCTTTTAAAAAACAGCTAAAAACGGGCCAGATGTGGTTTTATTAGAGATTTTCCTCAGATACCTCGTTACGTTACATAACAGTTTTTCTTTTGCAGAAGTCTGAACTCTCAGACCAAATTAAACAGGCCTGTATTTCCCTGCCGTCATTTGGAAGTGTCAGTTCTCCATGGTACAGCATGCATGCGTATGTGTGTATATGTGTGCGTATGTGCATGTGTGTATATGTGTGCATGTATATGCGTGTGTGTATACGTGTGTGCGTGCGTATGTGTGTATGTGTATATATGTGTGTGTGTGCATGTGTGTATATGTGTGTGCGTGTGCCTATATGTGTGTGTGTGTGTGTGTGTGTGTGTGTGTACACTGGGAAAATGAAAACCTGCAGCAACAATAGTCAGGCGTGTGGGACACACCCATCTCTAAGGATTTGGGCTGTAATGGAGCACAGCTGGCTGTTTCCTGTAATATTTGTCTGGAGGGGGGGTGACAGGGTCCCGCAGGAAACCCACACTGTGGCTTAAATGACAGAAAAAAGGCTTTTACCAAAACCAGATTTGTGAAACGTTCCATCTAACTTTATTCAGGACCCAGTAGCCTCTTTAAACCTCTGATGCTTTTTAAATGGTTTTAAAGACTCTAGACAGGATATAACTGTCCTCTGCTGTTAATGTTTCCTGCAGCTTAATTCAACCTATTAGTATTAAAGACATCAGATTCTGAATGGCAGGAATTGGCAGGTCTGACCAATCAGTCTTTCCAATTTTATCACATGATCAGCTGCCATTTAATGGAACTGAACACAGACACTAAATGTGAAATTTTTAATATGGATGCTGTTTGTTCTGCTGTTTCCAGAGTAGTCCGGCCTAGCCTGCAGCCAAGGCCCTCCTTCCCAGCTGGTGTGTATGGCTCCAGCAGTCCATGGAGGCTGGTGAAGACTGGGAACAAGCCGGTCCTGACCCGACACCTCTTTGCCATCGCCTGACAGCTGTGTAGGCTCCTCGCTCACCGTTCCCCCACAGTTTCCACCTGCAGTGCAGTGGGGAGGCAAGGCTACCAGTCAGCTGGGTGTCGGTGAAGTCTGGTGGGGTGTTCTGGGGGGGTATAGGGCATGCGGGCATGCGGGCAAACGGGCGGCACCCTGCTGTCCTGTCTGCTGTGCGTGGCGGCTTCAGCGCTGCTACGGCCCGACTCGTGGCTGGCGTACGTGACGGAACGCAGCCTGCGCACCTGCACCTGCTTGCGCGACCTGGTCGCCTGCAGCGCTATCGGACACGCCGAATGCGACTGCAGGGACCGGCCCGTGTCCGACGGCTCCAGCCTCCTAACCGCCAAGCGCTTGACTGTGTGGTATACCTCGCCGCTCCATGTCGCCCTCTTGCTGAACAACTCGGAGGTGCACCACCTGTCACTGGTCAAGTGCAGTGACGTTGGGGGCAAGGCCCCTTCCCAGGACTACTTTGCCGTCCAGAAGCTAGAGAAGCTGACCGTCTCGTACCCGTTTCTTCAGGCCAGCCAAAGTCACGACTTTGTCCTGGGGACCCCCTATCACGACGGCGAGACAGTCAGCATCATCCATACGTCTGTCCTGATGGGAAAGGCCTCCCTCAAAGCCTACACAGTACAGACCAAAACAGACAGCAACGGGCTCCTTCCTTTCGCCAGTCTGTGCATGCCACCGATCGGGCTTCCAGAACCTTCCAGAATGTTTGTAACCTTTTTGTACTGAAGTAAATGCTGCTTACTGCAGAACCAGGGGAACTAGAGTCCCTAGAATGTTTTTTAAAAAGCTTCTGGAACTATGGAAACTTTTAGTATTTAATTTCACATAGAAACTTTTTTTTTACATTTTGAAAGAACCAAAAAGAGTCATGTAGTCATTGAATCGGAAAAAAAGCGGATATTTGGCACAATATTTATGTCTTACATCTGGTTTATGCGAGTGCAGTTTACTGCAAACCTACAGACACCTGAGTAACAAAAACAACCAGCTGTGTTTGCACCTGATAACTGGACAATGGGGCAGCCCTGCCCTCATTCGCCCGCTCACAGGCTCTAGCGGAGTGTGGAGGTAAACTCTGTCCTGATTGTAAGTCCTGCATAGCTTCATTAGCATGGCAGTCTCATCGACATGCTGTATATATGCAGGGTGTGTATCTGTTTATATCATGCCTCTTTCTCAGATGCAGTGCTATCATATCCACTTTGCTAATCAAACATTTGTCTAAAGTAAACCTTATTTTTCTTCACTTTCTCATTTTCTCTGAGCCTGTGGGGTGTGGTTTCTCCCACATTTGTTATATGAACAAAAATGTGGACCAGCTGTTTCAGGGAGCGTGTGGCACACCTCACAGAGAATGGTGGGGGGCGCGGTCTCCCTGTTAGTGGGGCGCTAGGGAGACGTGGGGGCGCGGTCTTCCCTTTTGTGGGGCATTAGCGGGATGTGGAGGTGTGGTCTCCCTTTTAGCATGACTGTAGGAGGACGTGGGGGTCTCCCTGGTAGCAGGATGCCAGGGGGATGTGGGGGCGTGGTCTTCCCGTTAGCGATGTCCGGAGCAAAACCCCAGTAAATCTGCAGATGAAATTATACCAGAATAATTCCCTCCTCCTAGCCAAACACTGCGGGCGTGACGCCGGTGCGGATCTCCGCTTCCCAATTTGATCAGAGCCATGATGGAGCCGGTACCGTCTGACTTCATTTTAAAATATCGATGTGCAGTTTCTAAAAGCCACAAAACCTTGATGCACCGGTTCCAATTACCCATCCTTCCTTTAGTTGTCTCCTCCCGGAGGGTTCCCTAAATCGCCGGCGGTCATCCGAGGACACGGAAAGCCGCTGCCAAGACCATCTCCCGTTATTCTCACGTTAAATGGGAGAATAAGACATTTATGCATTAGGCCTAATGCTTTGCGCAACCGTTGATCTTATTCCAGCTTTGCATTAAAATTTTCCACTCAGTTGAACGCATCAACATGTGAAACATATGACATCCTACCCGGATCCGGCCCTTTTTGCTGGAAAGCCGCCCGTGAAATTGAAGTCAGCATGTTGTCGCCGGGATGAACTGATCCGATGGCATTATCGCAGATGGGCAGGCACGGCTGGCTCGGTGCCACGACGTGGCCTTTAGGTCCGGCGTGCCGGCGGTGGGGGGCGCCCTCTTCGGGGAGCCGCCCATATGCCAGCCGCGTCCCGCTCCGGCTCGGCGCTGAATTATTCAGGGCTCTGCAAATGGCACGTGTGCTGTCGGCGGGGTAATTAACAATCTCCTGGCTGTTTCGGAGGGGGCGGGAATACCCCTGCGTGGGGTCCGGCCAGCGCATTCCTCCCCTGCCGCTCTCCGCAGCGCCGCCTCCGGCCCCCGGCCGCCCGGGGGAAGCTTCCCCGGTAATAGGGCAGAGACCCATCCGATAGCCTGTTTGCTTAATATTTTCATACAAGTAGCATGTAGTAAAAGGATCGCTTTGGTCATAAAGGACATGCGCATTTGGTGACTCTCACCGAGATAAGTGGTTAGAAGATGGATTTGGTGAAAATGCGAATAAAACAGGTCCAATGGATTTTCAAAATATTGCAGTGTGTAATATGACTTGGTAACTGATAATGGCCCTTTTTACACTTGGTCTTAAAATGCGTCCTGGACGGTTGGATCCCAAGTTGATAGCGCTAAATACAAGTGTAAAGGAATTCCAAGACGCTGCTTATGACCCAGTCATCCAAGAGCCATGTTACAGCCAAGTGCCAACAGGGCCAATGATATCTGTAACAGCATCAGTGTTCAATTCATGGTAAAACCTGTTTTAAGTTTTTCCAAAGTTCCTTCAAACTGCTGATAGTTAAAGCTATGCTTTTGTTTGAATTATTAGGTGAAAATGTAGCAGAAATATACTTATCCTTTTTAGCAGAAGACTTGATCGATGGATATACACGGTTTGACGGCACGGCACGTAGAGTACCAGTCATGGCCACTTGGGGGCAGCCTAAGCTTGCCGTGGGCCTGTCCATCAGTTATCAGCCCTCACGGCCTACCTCTCTGACGTTAAACCCCTTACATTCCTGCGGGGTCACTTGTGGTAATTGTACCTAAATAAGAAAAAAACAATGTTATAAATATCTCTACATTTTAAAATATTATTTAAAATTTTAGCCAATGTTAGCATAGCAAATAGTTAATGAAAAAGTTATGAATATTAAACAAGCATCCATACTTGCCCCATCTGCAGTGGAAACTGTGATTTCGCTGGACACCGAATTTAAGTGCAGTTAGTTACAGTAATGTAATATTTTTCCTGTCAAGGCTGAGAGGTGAACTCTTGTTTCCTCAGGATAGATTTAAGTGATGGTATGAACCATAGACTGTAGAGTAGGTAATGTTGGTTAATCAGGCTCATACCTTAGTCATGCCCATGGTGGTGCTGTGGGTGTCTCTGCTGCCTCACACCGCCAGGGTCTAAGGTCTGAATTTTGCCCTGTGTGTGTGGAGTTCTCCTGTGTGCCGGTCCCCGCCCCCCCACCCAAACTTATACTGCCTGGGACAGGCACCAACCACCCCCCAACCCACCCAAACTCATTACTGGATAAATGGATGGACATACATTATTAAACATAAAATTATTTCAGGAGATAACTTAAGCTATTTGTCTCCTAAATAAGCTTGATTTGGTACCAATGAAGATGTGTCCTGTCCAGTGTGACCTGGCTCTTGGCCGTTCTCTCTGCGGCCTGATTTGGCTTAGTTGGTGACATCCTTGAAGAAGCACATTGCGCCCCCCCCCCCATTCCTGAAATCACAGAGAACAGCAGTCATCTGTAAAACAACTAAAATTTCAGTAATTCAATTTAAACTTCAGTGGCAGCATTTTTTTGAAAACATCGGTCATTGGGATATGTAGGCCAGTAGCTTTGGGTATGGTTATGGTTGTGAGTGAGCTATCAGATGGGTAGTCCCCCCCCCCCCACTGAAAGCGGCCCCCCCTCCAGGGCAAACCTGTCCACTGACCTCCCCCCGTGATTGAAGTGGACGTGTACAACGGTGAGTCAGTGTTCGGACAACATCACCCAGAAATTGGGCGCTTGTGAGGACGGCCGGCTGGCCCTTTACGGGCTCCGAATGGAGCGATGCAGGGAGAGGGGCCTTTACAGCCTCCTGGAACCAGATGAGTGGACCCGCATCCGTCTGTCCACCACGCCAGATGCTACCCAGCACACGGGCTACCCATTTTTTCCGATCTCACCCCCCCCTTTAATTACTGTGCTTGGAACAGAAGGGGACCGCTAGGCACACGTGTCAGCTGATTAGTAAGTAAGCAATTAAGCAGCAGGCTTGGAAAACGGCTACAGTAACGTCGCCTCCCAGCGGTTCCCCAGGGCTCTGCTTATCAGGAGGTCCTTGGGAGGAGAGGTAACTAAGCTTACTTATCATTCGACCTCCGGCCGTGAGAGAGAACAACCAAACCTTCTAGAACCAATAAAATAGTCTATTTACCCTGGTAACATGCAGGTGTCTCCTGTATAAGAGTTTATTCCACTGGCTGTATTGAGAAAGAGCATATAATATATATACAGTGATATGTAACTCTTATCCTCTTACTGGGTTACCGGAACTCCCTGCAGAAGCATTTGTCTGAAGCCGGGGAATATCAGCCTCTTCCGCTCACCCTGCCCCTGTGATGATCTGAAATTCACTGTGACTTCGAAACACCATGGTTCGTCTGCTGGAAATGGACCAGGGCATCTAATGCAAAATCATTAGCTTTTTTGTCATTGAGAATGTCACAATCAGGATAAAATGATTTGGTATTTATAAAGTTAAACAATAACATATCTTTACCACGAAAAAGTCTTTCGGTTCAGGGTCAGCCAGTCCCTGGAGCAACTGGGGGTAAAGGCCTCGCTCAAGGGCCCAAGGGTGACATCAGCCTGGGATTTGAACCGACGACCCTGCTATCACAGGCATGATGTCCAAACCCGCTGAGTCGCACACGGCCCCCCAGTAAATATACTTTTCTGGGGTATTTAGTGAGTGTAACGCCATTCTACCGCTGGTTAATTGTCCGTTGGCAGAAGGCTGCTGGAAGTGACATTTTTACTGCTGGAATCAGATGATTAACCTGGGAAGATGACGGCCCGCTGTTGGGGCCCGGAGTCAGTGCACCGCCCCCCACTATATATTATATTTGCCCTTTTATACAGGGGTCCCTTAGCTGTGAAAACGGCAAGCCGTGGAAATTTATGCAGGGGAAAAAGCCGCCTTTGATGGCAGAACCTGCCCCCCCACCCCCCCCACGGCCACAGAAAGCTTGTTTTTATTAATGCGATTTCATAGATTTTTGTCGGCTGGTTCCGCGAGCAGCATTCTTACGCGGTTGCTATGGCCGCGGATTGTTGGCCATCGTGTCACACATAACAGTACATCGGATGCCCCCGCTGGGCTCTGAGCTGCTCCCAGGGTCGCTTAGTGACACTTTTACCACAGTGCCTAAAGGGGGGGGGGTGGAAAATGCACGGGGGTAGTCCCTGGCCCTCCCCCCCACACACACGGAGTCTTGCCCCTGGGCTCAGCCACCTCGCTTTCCCAGGACGAAGTCTGCTATCTGGGGGCACTTTGTGTCACTAGGGTGACTTTGGGCCCTGTGTGATTATAAACCCACAAGCTGTCATCGTGTAGCTCTGGTGCATCATCCTCTGGTCAGCTTTCATTTGTTTTGAGTAAAATATTACATGAATGACAGATATTACTGGTAAGTTTTTCATAAAACCGTACATTTTCACAGTCAAATGATCATGGCTCTACATGACTTTGTGAATCCTGCTCATTCACGTGGCATTTGTGTCCAAACAGCACAGTGTGAGTTTCTGCATCGCAGCCGTCAGGAGGGAGCAGTGAAGTCGCCGTTCTCAGTCCCTGCGGGAGAATTTTGTTGCTTTTATGTAAATCTAAAAGCCTGCTGTAAAACTGCACCTCGGAAATGCCCAAAGGAGGAGTGTTTTGCTGTAATATCTGAAGGATTCCTGAGTTGTGGATGGCTCACTTGTAGCCATTGTTCACACCAAAAGGAGCAGGAAAAATGCTCTAGAAGGTTCTGAACAGTTTCTAAACAGTTTCCACACAGTGAAATGAGTTGGGAGATTTTTAAGGAGCAGATGTAACACTCAGAGAATCCCCATTAGATTAGTTTTGTTCAGGCCCACATTCTCAGCTGGAGCAAGTATATAGGGAGTGTTCCAGGGTTTCAGGTCTATGATTTCAGCTGGAGAATGTTTGTGGAGCACGTTCTGGGACCTCAAGCTTTTATTTCTGGAGCATTTCAATTCAGGGAGGGGGGCCATTTTGTCCCACCAACAGGGGGTCAGCTCCTGTCAGACACCCCAGCTGATCTTCAGACTGGAAGGGTGACACGCTTCTGGTCCCCCATGACTGCTCTCCTACCCCATGGGTGGACAAAAAAAAGGGGGGGGGTCAGCCAAGTTCTGTTGCCCATCAGTTCCCAAGGCCAGAGGCTAAGAGGGGTTGGGGGGTGGCTGTGTGACTGAGGGCTGTCCGGCCCCATGGGGAGGGAGTGGCGCTTTGTTCCCGCAGGGATGCAGCGTGTGGGGGGGGGTGCACGGCAATCAGAAGCAGGCGGATGGATTAGAAAGCAGAACACTCGCTCCAGGTATACGTGCTTAAGATGTGGCATGTGAAATTCCCCGTTCCCTAACTTTTAATGCTAATGTGCTTAAATTGCACGCGAGAGAGACCAGGACAAACGGTACCTCCTGGTGCTGCTAAACGCATAGTCTCTGCGTAATTAAGCCTCCCGGGTGCCGGCTACCCTCCCCAAAATGCTCGCGAGCACGTGGCAGCCACGTACCGCCATCTGCTGGCTGACTGCGATCTGTTACCGTGCTCCAGGGCGGTTCTCTAGCCCGGCCCGGTTCGTGACCCTGCCTCCCAGACTGGAACCCTCGCAAGGACGTACTTTAATTCATTTGCAACTCACAGCAGATGAGTGCAAAGGCTGCGATATAATTATGTTTTTCATGCCCCCCCTTTATTTTGGGGAGGAGAGTCCCACACAGCTGTGTGGCCACTGGGGGGCAGCCTACCACTCCCCTGATGGACGGTGTTTACGCCCCAGAGTCACTGAGTGCGGGGCTGGAAGAGAAGGACCCCTGCATGTGTGTTTTCTTTGGGGGGGGGAGGTGCCTCATCACTCTCTCCACACTTCTGCTGTCACGCCTTTTGTGATCGGAACATTACTGAGGCTGTTTGCTGCTGGCTCCCAGGTAACAACAGGGCAGGGGGGGGGATTGCCTGGGCCCCTCCGCCCGCCGTCACCACAGTCCATCTCTAGGCTTTGTTTGCATGGGAAGAGCTGGCCCACCTTGCTTTCATCTCGCGCCGTGGACATCAGTCAACAAGAGGTGCCTGCTGTAATAAGGGAGCGTGGGGGGGTCTCTTCATTCATCACCCCCGTCCTGTATCCCATGTGAAGCAGAAGCTGCAGTGATCAGAGCTCGCGATATGCAATTTAAATAAATATTAATACTCATTGCAAAATTAACAGTAAAATCATAGAATTCTGGAAAATTCCATCCAGTTTAAACTTCCTGATGGAAGCGATATGATATTTACACTCAAATGTGATCGTTTGAAAGATGAAAGCATGGCTTCTGTCAAACTCCCAGCTATAAACAAGTCCTACTTCAAAATCCTCCATAAGCAGCGTTTCATTAATCAGTCTGTCAGAATACGGAGCTGCGATTTTCTGGTTTAAATGAAAAAAGAATTGCCTTTCCACGACTTGGAAAGCCGCGAGACTTTAATGGGCTGCTTTTCAGCCCCGCATGAGCTGCTTTTCACTTTCAGCTGAGTTACTTTGCTGCTCAGCCTGAAAAATAAACGGCTTCGATTTGGAGTTTTTCTCCTCATAAGCGGCGCTTCCCCCTGTCAGCCTTTGTTATATCCCACAGTGGCCACAAAGTATACAGAAAAGCAAAGGTGTAATTAAATAACAAAGCTGAAACATTAAGCCCGTTCCCCCGTGTCGCACTGCGCGCGGTGAGATGTTTGTTTCCCTGGGAACCGCCTTCTTTGTAATTAGCGCTGCCTAAATTCCAGCCCAGCCACCTCATCACACCTTCAGCAGAAGTGTCTTCCCCCACTTATCGTCCGGAGCTGTAATTTACGCTTAAAGGCTCTTCATGGACGCAGAGCCACTCGTCGTCGAGCATTGGGAAGAATCCCGCGGGTTCAGAGTCATTCTTGGTCTTCTTCCTTAGGCAGACGATTACTGGGGGTGCTTCATTTTGGCCAGAAGTGTTCAGTTGGGGAGTGTGAGTGGGCCAGCTCATCGCAGGACAGTCTGGGCCCGTCCTGTCCGCTGGCCCTGCCTGCTTTCTCATTTTAACGGCTTATTAAGGGTGAGTCAAACATTTAACCATGAGGGCTGGTCAGTGGGGTGTAACCTTTGATCCCTGAGTCACCCCCCCCCCTCACCGGGCGGCCATTTCGTGGGCGTCACTGGGCGCTCCCGCGGGGTAATTAAGCAGGGCGCGAGGGTCAGCACGGACAAATAAATCAAACCATGGGCGTAAGCGGTGCGGCTGAATGGCCCTGATTCAGCGAAGACAAGGAGGCGGTGCCCGCTTGTTAGCGGCGTGGCCCGGGGCGGCGGTGCTGGATGGCAGCGGGGGGGGGCTTTGTGAGCCGTCAAAAGCTGAGCAAAGAGACATGGGCTGTAATTGTTCAGCAGCGCTCCCGAGATAAAGACGGCCCGCACGGCGATTTAGCTGGCGTTTAACAGGGGGGGTGGCACAGCGGCTCACTTTGGCAGAATGCTAATGGCGCCAGAGACGTGGCCAGGCAGCAGGTGGCGCCGGTCCTACTGCACGCACACCGGCTGATTTGGTGATGGTGCCGAGATCTGGTGAGAGGGATCCTTGGCAAAAGAGGGGTGTGCCCCCCCCCACCTCATAATGTAGCTAATGTTGGTGAAAGCCAAGCAGGTGGACAGCAGTGGTTGAAATGCCTTTGGGGATAGGGACTGGGTGCTTGGGTGTAGATGCCCGAAAGGGGAAGGTGAGGAAACAAGTGTAATCCTTCAGGACACCAGCTCCTTATTCTCAGACCGTCCGTTTCTTTGCCTGTGTTTTTCCTGGCGCTGACCCTAAAATAGCCATCTCTTGTTTCCGTCCCCCGTCTCCCTTATTGGATTATATTTGGTATTAATGGTAAGACACAGAGGACTGGTGCCGCTAAATCACCCACTGATAACAGCCACCAGCTGGCTGGGGCACCCTCATCCAGGAGGACATGCATTCTGGGTGGAGCAAAGCGGGTCGTCGTCACACGTGCGGTTCGGCCAATCAGAGGCCTGAGTGAATTTCAGCTATACCAAGAAAATGACTGTCAAACTCAGATGGGCTAACTTTAGTCACAGGACCAAGAATGCTGTTTTATTTACTTAATAACAGCTTCTAACTTTTAGGCCGCACCCTTGAGACGGGTTAATGCCTTTACATGTATTTGAGTAGAAAGGTATTTAGCTTGAATATGTGTAAGTGAGGCAGCTAATATGGACACAGCAGTTTTCATTTTCTCATTTTTTTAACGAGCCTGTTTTGTCTGAAAATCTACAGCCAGAGCTACACCCAACATCCACCCAAAGCCAAATTTCACGCTACAGCTGATCAGAAATTTGACACGCATCTCTCTAAATACTTTCATTTCTTAAACACCTGGTGAAAAACGTGGTGATGTCCTCTTCCACCATGCAGAGTCCTGTGGCCAAATCTTCACTCTCCTGAAGTTACATATAAAAATTTAATGATTCAATTTATCAGTTTATTTAAATATTAATATTGTTTAGAATTTGGGTCAAACAGGAAGCAGGAAGTAGAAAGTTTTAGTTTGTTTGATTTTGAAAACTCATGTGGAACGTTAAAGAAATGGAATGAGTTTGTCCTTATCCATAGCAAATTTTTTGGAAGACGTTCCATCCCTCTTTAAGTGAACCCATGTCTTACACAGGAATATATGCTGAGGGACTTTTGGAGTGATTCACTCCCAGCTGTTTGTATGGCCCAGATAAATACCTGTGCGTCATTCTATAGAGTACGCCCTCAGACCACGGCCGGTCCCTCGTCACGTAGAGTACGCCCTCAGACCACGGCCGGTCCCTCGTCACGTAGAGTACGCCCTCAGACCACGGCCGGTCCCTCATCACGCAGAGTACGCCCTCAGACCACGGCCGGTCCCTCATCACGCAGAGTACGCCCTCAGACCACGGCCGCTCCGTCGTCGCGTAGAATATGGCTTCAGACTGCAGCCACTTTATCAATATGGCGCCTTTAATTTTTATTCAAGCTGACATCATGTTTCTTGCAACAACTTTAGCTATTACTAATTTCTTGCAAGGAAGCTCTATATGGCGGTCCAGCTAAAAATGCCTTATAAGGCACAACTGTACTATTTGGGAGTCAGAATTGCTATGATTTTTAGAAATCTGAGTATATGCAGGCATTTGAGCAAAAGGGTCCCAGGTAATCATGTAGAGGCTGTTCGAACAAGGGCATAGAATAGCCTTTGCCAGCAGAATCCCTCTAATGCAAAATATATGTGTTTTTTTAGTCTCTGTTTAACTATGAGAAAGGCATTCATGGGTTGGGATGCTTCCTTTGGGAAGGTGTAACGGCTAGTGGAGGGAGATGAGGGAGGGTCTTATACCATGTCGAATTGGCCTTTCTGCCTGGGGTCAGGACATTCTGTCTGGGTCTGCTTGAATGTCCTTCTCTGAAGCTGCCCCATTCACTCGCACAATGTAGCTGTCAGTCTGAACACCAGTTCCGGCTTCCACTGGCTCCACAGCTCGCGGGTAACACAATATTTCACAGCACCGCACAATCGCCTGTCTGCCGGAGCCAACCATATGGTTACTATGGGGCCACAATATTGACACACATCACTAATTATTCATAAGAAAGAAGGGAGGGGGTGGGCTCGGCTCCCACCAGGGGCCTTTCTGTGGTGCAATCTCACGGCTCCGGTCCTGCACTCCTAGCTAAACAGGGGTGCGCCTTCACGGTCTTGAGGTTTTGGTGCCATGAAGACCTCTAACATCTGTGGGACGGGTGCATGGAGCTCAGGGATAATGAAAGTGGCACTATCCCGAAAATGGACAGACGGACGGACAAGTGCGACTTCATGTGTGACATTTCAGTCATCTGCTTTACAAAAACTGAAATGCGAAACACATTCAGATCTTCATTTCTTATAAATGTTATGTTGCAGATATCGCAATGTAATGCGCTTAAATGGCTGTTTTCCAAATAATTGCACGACAAACTGTTCATTTTCAGTCATGCGTCAATCTATAAGTGATCTGTTTTATGCCTAGAGTCTCACCGTCCCAAAGATGCAATGTGACATCCTGACAAAGGTTCAGCTCTCATAACCCCTTGCAGGGGAATTTGAACTGAGAAAATACTGACTGGAGGGTTGTGGCTTCAAGCCCCCGGAGGAACAGAATTGTGAAGCTGTCCACACTGTGGGAGAAAGCCAGTGAAACAGGTCACTGTCCTTTTAATCAATTAAATTAAAGTTGGTTGCATTTCTCCACATGCTATGCTTTACGCCTCGCATGCGGGTGCTGATATAAAGCAGAGCCAACACAGTGGTTTCACACAACAGGGGGGGTCAGTGATTTTGACCCCTGAAGCTCAATAACATGCTACAGTTTCACTGCACCAGCTCTGCACCATCCTGCAGAACGAGATAAACATCTCCGCTTTGCAAACCCGCTATTGCACCAGTAGGTTCAATAATTGCCCATTGCCTGCTGTACTGTGAAATTGGCACATCATTGTTTAATTGGGCGGGAGCACCTTGCCTGTGATTATGCTCTGAGCCGCGTAAAAAGTCCACCGGCACGCCGAATGCAAATACATCCATTACCTTCTTGGTGGGAGCTTTGCTGCCTGTTCACAAAATATGTATTTAAATAGCACCATTTTTTTAAGATTTCAGAGTTTTCAAAAGTTATGCGTGGAATTTATCAACCTCAAGCACATAGCTTGCAAAGCGCTTGAAACCAAAAATTCAAGCTATTTTAATAGAAACTGAATACAGTCACCACTTCACATTCACAAGGGTTAGCGGTACAGTACGCACATGCACTGACAAATGTCAAATAACACTTATCTATATATTATCTAATTTCATGTGATGAGAATCCTTTTCAGTATAGTTTATATATTTTTGGCTTAAATTCCGATTGAATTGTCGACAGCACAGTTGTGGAATGACTGGAACTTGTGGGGCGACTGTATTTGCTGACTGATATATTTCTGTTGGATTATATTTGGTATTAATGGTAATAATAAGGGCCGCTGTGAGCGCTGCGTATGGGCTGTGGCGATGGAGGTGCTTCAGTCAGATCCGGGGCCTTCTTCTTAGTATCTGCTCCCTTTCTGCGTTCAGGTCGGTTGTGTGACCACTGGAATCCGGCATTTGTTCTTCTGAGACCCCCGACCCCCCCCCCAGCCTTCCCACCCCCTACAAGGTGGGAAAATTCACTTGTCTATCAGCCCATGACAGGCCCATGTTGAGCCAGACAGCACTGGGCCGCCAGGCTGATTGACACCCCCTTACTTTGAGGCCTAGTCAGGGGAAGGCACCCCCCCCTCCTAGTGGCGGGACCCCTTCCCTGCACCGACCCACAGAGGTAACCCTTGTGACCCCCAAGCACAGGCGCCCCCGTCCTGGAGTTTTGGTTTGCTGAGGACTTTCGGTCTCGGGGTGGGGGGGGTGCTGAGGGCAGTGGCCAACAAGCTCTAGACGGTTCCCTGCTGCCCGGCCCCTCATGGCACCTGAGTTCTGCCCCCCACATCTGCCGGTGCAAAAACGGGCCATATTGTGCCCCATCTGCCGACGGGCCGCACCGAGGTGCCGCCTCTCCCGAGATCCGGCCTGCAAAATCCCCGGCCTTGCACAGGCAGCTTGATAATGCTGCTTGGAAGCGGATGGGGGCCCCCTGACCTCCCTCCCCCCCCGCCCCCGCCCCCAGATTGAAAACAACTCTCATCGCCCCACTGTATTTGTGGACAAGGCAGCTGGGTGGAGCGAGCGCCTCTGTGGTTCCGCGTAAACCGGAGCATGGGGGGGTGGTGGTACAGGCGTGTGAATGTCACCCCCCCTGCACAGCTCTGCAGGGGCTCCCGCTGCTCTGCCCTCGGCTGTCTTCAGCCATATGTTAATGTTTTCATATTCCAAAAAGATGAGTTTGGGGAGCTGTTTCATTTCCGGAACACTCCATAATGTCCTGACACTGCAGAATAGGCGCAGATTCCCTTCAAAGCCCTTAAGCCGCGACTCAGTCCTCCGGTGGCGCCAGGCTGCGACTTGCCACATCCCCTCTTATGTATTTTTAATGCTACGATGCGGATGGAACTTTTAATTAGGATGTAAACATTCCCATAATTCCAGAGGAAAGGTAACGAGCGGCAGGCTGCAGAAAGGACTGCGGAAAGAGCAGAGGACACCAGCAGTCTGGAGATGTGGGCCACAGTTATACAGAGGCTCCCTTCCGCTAAAATGCAAAAGAAAAATGAAATAATAAGTGGTGAAAGAACAGAGGGCTGGTCTATGAAAGATGGAAGGCTGGATTCTCATGCGCATTGAAGGGGCTGACTCATTAGAGGTAGATTTAGAATGTTCTGGAAGTGGCGTGTTGTTTTTTGGAGGGGGGGGTTGGCCTCCATAAATGGTGAGAATTTCCCGCTGGGATGGACTGGAGAGTGACGTTTTGGCTGCCGAACCAGTTTCAGTCAGGTTGCTCCAGCTGGAAACCTGTATGGGTTCCAGGCACACTGTAGTGGGATGTGAGCGTTTTGCTCTAAGAGGTCAGTCATGCGACAGAAGAGGCAGCCTGGGCTCAGAGGGTGACAGAACGTCCCTGTAACCCCCCAGCCCCCAGCACGGGCCATGGCGTGGCCGGCATCCAAGCCCCGCACCGCGTCCTGCCCGCCCGCCCACAGCCGTAACTGGCTGCCACTGGGGTGTGCTGCCGGTCCAATGGCCCCCCCGGCGTCCAATCGGCGCCGTTATGTAAGTCGCCGGGTTTATCGGAGCGGCCGCCCGGCGCTGCTCACCCAGACCATCCCTCCACTTGCAGGCTGACAGATGCTCCGTCCAGCTGGTGGAGGAAAGGTTTATAGCCTGGTTGGATGAAGGGTCCTCACGCACTCTACAATGTTGGCCACCATTGCCTTTTTTAATGAGTCACGAATTGCCTGTTTATCGTCTGCTCCCTGCTGTTTCGGCATTTTTCCTTCCAGAACAATCCTAGAAACACATGCTGGTGCAGACGCGGGCGCGATGTGTGTGGACGCTCGGAGCCAAAATCGTTACGAGGAAACTCGCGGCTTTTTTTTTTCCCTTCCCTCTTCTTCCGTACGAGAAAGCAAACCGGTGCAGCCGCGCCCGTGGTAATAAACTGGTAACTTGGATGTTTGGCGTGACCCCCTCAATATGGCCAGCGAGAGAGAACAGGGCCCATTTGAAGCCTTAACAAACACATAAATGACTCTATAATTGGGAAGCTTTGTTGTCCCGGTTTTGGCTCTGCTGAAACGGAGCTAAACACTTTGTTTAATGGTGCTACATTATGACAACACATGGCTCTCGCAAAGGGGGGGGGACCACAGGCGGTGGCACCAAAAAGTAGCAGGTGGTGTTGACGGCCTCCTTTTTTTGTGAAAAATGAGATGTCTGATTAAAAAAAGTTCTGCAGTGCCGACATCGTATCGGGCCCAGTCTTACCAGGCGCTGCGAGGGGCAAACGCAACCACTGAAGTTGGATTCACTGAAGTCGTTTGTTGAGCAAGACGTTGGACATACATCAAGAGTAAAGGGGTCTCCATACAGAGGAAATTTACATGGGGGCCAGCTCCCAACACTCCCTTGCAGTGTTTCGTCTCCTAGCGTGACAGGCGGCCATCTTAGGGCTGGCTCGGCGGCGGTGAAACAACAGATCGATGGCGACATTCTGAAATACGCTATTTTGTTTTTCCCTCCCAAAGTCATCTGAATGTTAAACCTCAAATAGACAGCTTTAGAAATGTTGATACGAGCTCTTTGGAGAGGGTGTGCCATGTGTGGGCGCCTGAGGCAGGTTGTTTCACTGTAACCTACACTGAGTGGGCTGTGGGCGTTTCTGGAAATCTCCGTCACCAGTCTGAGCTGACACTGGTAGAGTTGTGGGCATCCGAATTCTAACCTTAACGATGACTGTAACCCGTTTATGTGTAATTAACCTCAGTACAAAGGAGCTGGAGCCCCACACGCTCGCGAGTCCGACGTGGCACACACCACAGAGCGGAAAAAGTGCTGGAACAACACCAAGGATTCTCGCGGGAATTATCTGGGCCGTGCCCGTGCCCGTGCCCGTGCCTTGTGCCGCAGCGCCGGGCGTGGGGGTGGAGGTGGGGGTGGGGGTGGGGGTGCACGACAGCAGTCCCAAGGAGGCCGAGAAGTATCCGAGGAATCTTGGCATCGGAGATACGCGACCCAGCAGCATGAAATCTTATTCTCTGATTGTGCTCTTTGTCGGGAGCCGGAGGTCGGAGGCCGCCATTCCCCTATTGTAGGGGGTCATCGCGGCAGAGCCAAGAGAGGAGAAAGGCTCCTTGTAGGGGGGTGGGGGGGGCAAAGCTGGGAGTCGCCCTATAAATGTCCCTCCCTCAGCACTGCCCCATTGACTCGGCTGTTCCCCACCAAGGTGTCGCTGCCTTTAAAACGGCTTAATTAGTAGAATGCTGCCGTGCGTTCTAGCACCGCCACTAGGAAATAAAACACGGAACACGCAAAAATACTGTCTCCCCCACTCATTGTCCATTTCGTGGTCTCTTGTCAGAAACTTTTTTTATTTGGAGAATATGTACAATGTTTTTTTGACAGAAACACAAGTGTTTTTTTAGCCTGTCCTAATTAGCTACTCTGAAATGTTTTCATATATAATGTAATTTGCACATGGGTGAAATTTTATTTTGTGACTTATACATAATATCTTATGAAACATGTTTCTTTGTAGGTCTTAGTTATATAAGAGTATTCCAATATCTGTTCTGGTGGATTAGCTAGTTTTTAATTGGTTAAATATATTTTGGGTGATATTTCAGTCAGAAATTAATTCAAATATGAAACGCCGGGAGGACGGTCTGCTGCCTGCATTTGGAGATGAGAAGATGATCAGATGTACTGGAGCGCGGGATGCATGTAGCGAATTGTAAACCTGGTTGGAATTCACTGGGCTTCCAGAAGGTGTGAGAAGATCCACTGGGAATCGCTCACAATAGAATAAACTGGGGTTTGAGAAAATCAGCATGTCTTTTTCAGTGTTTTATTTTATGTGAATACATGAAGCATTTCTGTGTTTATGTGGTAGCTAATTACTCCCTGTTCCCCTATATTTGATCAGTAATGATATGAGTGTCGTTTTTTGATGTGATGATGACAAAGTTTTCTGAAATTGTTTGCCTGTGGAAAAAAAAATGCCAAAAAAAAATCTGAATTTAAAGGCAGAATTGAAAGTTAGCTCAGAACGGCACGTTGCGTTTGCGTGTATGACCGTTCGGCATGAGGGACACTCCTCTGTAACACTGTACCCTCACCACTGCTTTCTGCGGCCCCCGCTCTGTCTTCCATTCAGAGCCGACCCCCTTCACTCTTTTATCTCTCCTTCACTTCAAAGACTCAGAACAGATTGATTCTCATGTGAACACCGCCTGGGGGGGGGCATGCTCCTCGTCCTCCCTTTGAACCTCGAGGGGCCTGTTTACTAGTGTTTGTTTTCCCCTGTGTGTGGATGAACCGTGCCAATCGCAAAACAAACTCCCTTTCAGTGGGCCATGTCAAAGGTGAACGCCGCGCTTTGGAGCGGGAGGTGGAACTAACACCGCCCCTTGGGGTCCACCACGCCCCCTCCAGACCGTCCCACCATCTCCATGGAGATGTACCTGCCTGCCACGGCCTACCGTGTATCTGGTGTGTGTGGGAAGAGCTGAGGGACACTTTGTCACCGTGATCAATGGGACCGATGCTCGGGTTGACAGGGTGACAATGCCGACGTGGACGATGAAGAGGAACGACCAAAACTCCGCCAGCCTCCGAAACGCCGCCCCCAAGTCACATGGCGCAGTTTAGCAGAGAGTTACTGCTTATCATCACCATTATTTGTCAATATATACATCTGGGCGCTTTCGCTGTAGCTATTGCAATAACAGTTTTTACAGTTCCAATACGTCTTTTCTTTGCTTATTAGACACTCTATTTCAGTTTTTATGTTTTGGTTTTTTTCAAATAAGTAGTCGAACTTTCTTTCTGATTTATGAAACAACCAAATTTGTATCTCCATTACATTCACTAAGAGTGATCATAAAATTATTCTTGTCAAGTGTTTTTCTTGGTTTTTCGCTAAATTTACATTATTCGTCTGTTCGGTTTAATGACATGTTTGGTACCTAAACTTTTTTAAATTAAAGATAAAAATATAAAAAATGGACACAGTTTCTCTGGAAAGGCAGGTTGGTGCTCTGCATTCGTTAACTGTGATTGAGGCTCTAAAGACACAACGACTTCCTGCCAGTTCCAGATACACAGGCAGATCTTTGCATCCATACGAGAACTTCCTGGAAAAAGACTCTGATCTGAGCGTGGAGTTCAGTCGGGGGACACCGGTGTCCCCCCCGCTTGGTGTCCCTCTGCTCATTCTGTCACTTCTGACGGCCTGGAAGATGTAAAGCCCACATAAGTTATTTTTAAAAAGACCCTGGAACCTGATGGGAGCTCTTTGGGTTGAACCGTGTTTAACCCTTATGTGTGGACCACCCGCCAGTGGGCCGGTCTCTGACTGACCGTTCACAAGCAGCACCGCAGCCCTTTGGAATATGATATAGGGCAGCCTCCCCAAAGCCTGCAAAGATTTATACGCTACAGGACCCGACCATCTTTAGACAAAGCTACCTCGGCTCACAATGAAAGTGCAGCATAAATCGACTCGTTTTGGAAAGGGGAATATTTTTATGGAAGGCTCAGCATACTAAATCCATCTTATGCAGCACAGGGGGCTCTCTATCCACTTCCTGGCATCCACATTTATGCCTGTCTGGCTTACGAAAATGCTTGGTAAAGCGTTTTTCTGTGTATGTTCGTTTCCTCTTGTCATGTATTCAACTATTAATAACTGGGTGGCCCAGGCTGGTGATTACTGTCAGTAATAAACACTGCATAACTATGGGGGAAATATTACCACGTTCATCAGAGCTTAATTTTAGCACCAACTGTGACCCTACACTGTGAAAGATAGCCGTTTGTCACATGACACATCGTTCATGAAGACTCCGATCCCTGTTTCTTGTCCCCTCCTTTGTAAAACCCCTTTTGACAGCACGGTTCTGAATTTGATGTTCCCTCCTGTCGGCCTTTTATTTTTTTGGCCTGCTGGGAATTACTCTCCAACACAAAAGGAAGGAGGGAAAACCGTTCCTCACATGACCCCTAGTGCAGAATGGCCTCTGTCATGTGGGCGCGTAACTCAAACTATACTCATGTTTATTTGGCCTTTTTCTTGAACTGTAGAGGGAGACAAACACATTCATTCATCTTCCAACTACTTATCCATGTCAGGGGGAGGGGCACAAGGTTACAGGTAGAGACCCATACCAGGCTACAGGTAGAGACCCATACCAGGCTACAGGTAGAGACCCATACCAGGTTACAGGTAGAGACCCATACCAGGTTACAGGTAGAGACCCATACCAGGCTACAGGTAGAGACCCATACCAGGCTACAGGTAGAGACCCATGTATTTAGACTGTTGGAGGAAATCTACATGCTATGGGGAGAGCATGCAAACTACACACATAAGGTGCAGCGGCAGGATTCGAACCCTAGACCCCCAGAGGTGCGTGTTACCCACCATGTCACTGTGCTGCCTTTAAAAAGCTTAAAAATATTCTTTTTAAGCTTGAAGAACAGATAAATCCTGCTCCTTTCAGTGTGTAAATCATTAAATAGGGCTACTGACCACTGGTATGACTGTTACCTGGCGAAGGGGGGGTCTCTCCTGTATGACTGCTACCTGGTGAAGGGGGGGTGTCTCCTGTATGACTGTTACCTGGTGAAGGGGGGGTGTCTCCTGTATGACTGTTACCTGGTGAAGGGGGGTGTCTCCTGTATGACTGTTACCTGGTGAAGGGGGGGTGTCTCCTGTATGACTGTTACCTGGGGAAGGGGGGGGGTGTTCCCTGGATGACTTTTTCCTGGAGAAGGGGGGGTGCTTTGTGTATGTCTGTTACCTGGGGAAGG
>JAAGVU020000061.1:2507352-2525569 GCA_011763525.2 Mormyrus iriodes
GTCTGGGAGGGGGCAGGCGTGCTAAGGGGGGGGGGGTGTCTGGGAGGGGGGCGGTGGAGATAAAATCATATCTGGAGGTAGGCCTTTCAGTCCCTGCTTGGAGCCCCCTGCCCTCGCCCCTGTGCCCCCCCCCCCAAATAATAAAAGATGAAAATAATAGATATGAGTGTTTACTCTACCATTAATCAAAAGTGGCCTGGCCTCAAGAGCAGCTGGCTCGTTTGCAAATAATTGTAATTATTAATCATGCTGATTTCACACCCTTCAGTCGGGCGTGGGGGGGCCTTCTGCGGCCGGGCTGCCCTGGCGCCTGGAGCCCGGCCCGGGAGGACGGCGTGGGGGCCGGCCGGGCCCGCAGGCTCTTTGATGATGAGCCCCCCCCCCCCAGCACCACTGAGTGCCTCACAATGGGTGCAGCACGCGGCGGGGCGTGGGGGGCTACAGGGCATCGCCACCCCGCCGCACCCCCAGCATGGACACAGTGAGGAAAATGAGGGGGAAAATCTGTCTTTGGGATTTCGGTTGGATATACTGCATTGCCATTTAGCCCAGAAGTGACTACTCTGGTTATTGTAGTGCCACTGAGGTCCAATCAGGCTGGACCTCCAACTCTCAGCCCTGGTCTTCAGCAGAATGTTTTCCACCCTGTGTTTCTGGAACATTCTTCCAAACGGAGACCTCCACCATCATGAAAAGAGAAACTCACCGGCCCATTATCCCAGCTGGCTGCTTTCTCGTAACAAAGCTTCTGTTAAAACTGCACGCATGTGTTTTTACGGTGAAAAATGAACAGCGGGTGGGCGGAGTGATGGTGAATGTTACCAGCCACAGCATGGCCCAGCCCAGCGAACTGGGAAGCAGGCCGGTTTCCAGGCAAGGCGGTGTCCAGGTGAGGGATGATGCCATGTCAAGGTGCAGGAATCAAACAGGACACGGGGACGGGAGCGGAGTCCAGACACACCGGATGTGCGAGACCCTCCCCTGTACCTTCAACCAACAATCAGGAACATATTGAGCAGATGCTTCTCCTCAAGTTTGACTTGGGTTGAACACATAGTCGTATTCAGAGTAAGCTTGAGTTAATAGTGCTTACTGATGTAAGTCAATATATTTATAGTCGTATAATTTATCGTTATATAAATGTCATGTACATTAATTTTAAATTGTAACAAAATTATTACATTTATTTTTTTAAAAACTCAATCTGCTGACAAAGTATTGTTTTTTTTGTACTCATTTATGTTGTTTTAATTTATTTTTCCTTGGTAGAGTACCTAAATGTCATCTTAGGAACTTTCTTGAAAGCCAAGCCTGCCTGGATAGTCTAAGGATTGGCTGGAGTATTTGGGAACATGGGTAATGCTGTCAGCCAATCAGCTTACAGCCCCCCACCTGTGAGAGGGGCGTGCCTGGCAGTGCCTCTGGCCCACCCTACACAGTTTGAAGCCTGTGACAGCCCTGAGTGGTGCCTTTCAGGGGGTCTCCCCTGGTGGGGGGGGGGGGCGTGGACTTCGTCGGAAGGTGACGGATGACCCCTGAGCCACCTCATCTGCGTGTATAACAGTGGAGCCCGGCAGGCCGGGGGCTTGGGGGGGTACAAAGGGCCCGCACAGGTATTCAAATGCAGCCAGGCGGAGGCTCCAGCGTCCAGCGGGGACCTCGTCACACATTTAAGACCCCTTAATGAGTTGCTAACGGGGAAATAATTTTCTCTTCTCTCCCTGTACTGACGAAGGGTGGCCACACTCCTTCCGGACTGACTGACTGATGGCTCAACTTCGGGGGGCTCACTGCTGCGTTTGGGGCTTCCTCCCGATTCTGCTCCAGCTCTGAGGTCCTCTGGAGGCTCCTTCAGCTCCACACTCACACTGGCAGCTTTTCTGACACGTCACACACTCGGAGTGACTCAGAAACTCCCAAATATCAAAAATACCCTGTTCCATTCAATGGATTTAACCCTATTCCATCAGTGTGGCTAGTACTGGGAAAAGGTAACATGATACAAACTAGTTCTTAGCCCACAAAGTCACCATTAGGAAATTTCTGTTTTCCATTTAAATAGATGGTTTGTGTGGGCAGTGGCTTCGCCCACATTCCATAAAAGGAAATTCTTGCGCCCGTTTTTCCAAAAACTAGCAGTAGGCAGTGTCAGCCCTTTGCGGGGACCTCTCTGGACCCAAACCGAACTCAGAGTCCTGCATAGGAATCCTCTTCGTGTCCAAGGGACACATTGGGCCTTCAGTGGACCTTAATAGCAGCCAAATGGGATAATGAGTTTTCAGCTTGGTCCAGAGACAGATGGGGAGGAAGCCTCCTCTCTGATGGACTGATTGATCAGATCAGGCTCATTGGGCCGCTGTCATGGTCTGAAAGTGACAGCGTGACGTCCCCCCCATGTTGCTGTTTCCTTGTGTGTCTTCAGCTTCTGGCCCCATGCCAAGATGGGAGGGGGAGAGAGTGGGATCAGAGAGGGGGTGAGTGAGTGACGAGAGAGCAGCGAGAGAGCGGTGAGACAGTGGCGAGAGAGCGGCGAGAGAGCGGCGAGAGAGTGGGGAGAGAGCGGCGAGAGAGCGGGAAGAGAGCAGCGACAGAGCAGCGAGAGAGTGGGGAGAGAATGGGGAGAGAGCAGCGAGAGAGAGGGGAGAGAGTGGTGAGAGAGCAGTGAGACAATGAGGAGAGAGCAGCAAGAGAGCGGGGAGAGAGCAGTGAGAGAGCGGGAAGAGAGCAGCGAGAGAGCGGTGAGAGAGCAGCAAGAGAGCGGCGAGACAGTGGTGAGAGAGCAGCGAGAGAATGGGGAGAGAGCAGGGAGAAAGTGGGGAGAAAATGGGGAGAGAGCAGCAAGAGAAAGGGGAAAGAGTGGTGAGAGAGCCACAGGGGACAGGCAGCCAACACCAGGGCCTAAATCATGCCTGTAACATGGAGCTTCAGAAGCTCCATCTCGAGCCCACACCTTGTGGACCGTGACTGTCAGGACTACTGGTTGCTGGATTCCGTCACAACGCACAGAGCCCTGACAGCTGCTGTCCCCCAGTGGTGGGAGAGTGAGGGGGGTGATTGGGTGCCACTACCTCCCCATAAAGACAGTGCCCTTCTGGGTACGGGGGGAGGCGGCCTGAGTCATCCATCTGACAGCTGTATGTGCAGATACATGCACTCGTAGACGCACACACGCACATACGTACACGGGGGGCCGGCCCATCCCCCGCCCAATGTGTCATCTTAGATTAAGCAGCCTCCCTGAGGAGTTCCCGGGTACAAAGCGCTAACATCTGGCGCCCATTACGCCCCCAGATCAGTTGTGATTTGTCCATATGATGGCCCTGGCCCATGGCGGCAGCCGCCGAGCTGTCAGTTCTGCTTTCACAGGTCTGCTAATTCCTGTGCGTAATTAGCTCTGTCTGCGCGTGTCCGGTCGTTTGGCGGACGGTGGGGGCGGGGCGGGGGTTGCCAGAGATAGATGCCTGGTCCAGCGGAGCCGGAAGCGATGTGATGTCCTTGACTTTGCTGGAAGTCGTTTTGAGCTTCCCAGGAGCCTCTTGACATGGGGTCACGGTCGCGGTTGACATCCCTCTCCCCCATGACCGCTGAAGTGTCCGCATATGTCACCTGTCACCAAAACGGCGATGTTGACGGTAAAAAGCACCCCAAGGAGAGCTGGGCGTGAGTTTTTGCTTAGCGGCACAGATTGTGTTTTGACAGCAGAAGCACTTCTACAAATGCAAGCGAGAGCCGGTGGGGAAGCCAGCAGAGGCAGCTGACACAAGTGCTGCTGCGTGACTCCCCCCGATCCCAGTTAAAAAAACACTGCATTACCTGCACTCTGTCATCACGGTGATGCAGGATGCTGGCATCCATCGGCAGATCTCAAACTCTGACTCGCCGAGCGGAGGTCTGAATCAGCTACATTCTTGCTCTTTGGACCCGGCGCCCCCTGGAGAAGAGTGCGGTATTGTGCCGGCTTCTGTTTCAGTGATGGAAGAGCGGCTGTGGGGGGGGGGGGTGGATGTTTCAGAAATAGACATGTTGTCACTTATTTATGTTTGTTGTCATCGCAGGACGGTGGCCGGGTCCTGCTTTGGGGTGAGATTGATCGAAACCGCCAACTGTGACTGGCTGGGTTTGGCACGGCATTGGGAATGCCTCCGACCGGCTTGCCAAGCGTGGCCCTGCCAAAAAGAGATTTAAGAAATGGGGCACGGGGTGTTCGGGCTACAGGGTATCTGGGGCGGGGGGGGGAATAGGGGCGGGTTTGACCTTGGCAAAACTTTTCCAGAAAAGTCCCCCTGACATTCTCCATTTCATCCTAAAGTCTCCCCCATGAGCATGGAGCCGGCCCGCTTAAAGTCCCTGGTCCTGCCCCCGGTCCCACCCCCGGCCCGTCCCCCGGCCATGCCCACAATTGGAGCATGGGCCCCGGCCCGCTCCATCTGCGCCCACCTCATTTACATAAGCATCATGTGGCGCCACGGAAACCGCGTTTTGCCAAGCTGTCAGGCCGTCAGCCGGCGGCGCGCTAAACGGCCTCCCTGTCGGCACGCCTGGTGAGGGAGGCCCTGCTCGGCCCTGATTAACGGCGCAAGCTACCTTTTGTCTGCGTGATTAAGTATTCACTGTATCAATTTCGTTCAATCTGACCTCCCTCCCCAGCCTTCACTGGGCGGCCCCTGAGGGTGACCTAATGCTCGGCTCTAATCGGGAATCATCCCTCATTTTCAGCTGCTGGGTCTGCTGTGATGCCTCGGGGCCCCACTGCATTGTGGGATATGTCAGCAGGTAAATGTAGCCCGTGGGTGTAAGTTGTGCCGGCCAGTTACTGAGAAGAAAAAGGCCAGCAGAATATAAAGAGCCGGAGTCAGTGATGAGTTGGTTGATTTGTAGAATCACTGTGACTTTGTTTAGCAGTGGGGGTGTCAAATCAGAGCTGAAATCAAAATCCATTTGCTATGTTCATGAAATACTGGATAAAAAGTCTTCAAATGAGTAAGAACAAGAAGGGGTGGGTTAGGGTATGCAGGGGGTGAGAGAAGGTGAGGGAGGGCCAGATAAGGTCCAAGGATAAGAGGGTAAGGGGGTAAGAGGGGGTGGGTGAGGGTAAGGCAGTAAGAGGGTACAGGAGAGAGTAAGGGGATAAGAGGGGGTGGGCGAGGGTAAGGGGGTAAGAGGCGGCGAGCAAGGGTAAGGAGGTAAGAGGAGGTGGGCGAGGACAAGGAGGTAAGAGGGGGCGGGTGAGGGTAAGGGGGTAACAAGGGGCGGGCGAGGGTAAGGGGATAAGAAGGGGTGGGCAAGGGTAAGAGGGGGCGGGCGAGGGGAAGGAGGTAAGAGGGGGGGAGCGAGGACAAGGAGGTAAGAGGTGGCGGGTGAGGGTAAAGGGTTAAGAGGGGGCAGGTAAGGGTAAGGGGGTAAGGAGGGGCGGGCGAGGGTAAGGGGGTAAGGAGGGGCGGGTGAAGGTAAGGGGGTAAGGAGGGGCGGGTGAGGGTAAGGGAGGGCTGTTGGTTCAGTGGCTGCTGCAGTTTTCTGGGCACTGACCAGGTGAGGTCAGGCCGCTGCACCCCATGACAGCATGAGGAGCTGAGAGAATATAAAGGATCTCTTTGGATGTGAAGGAGGCCCAGGACACACTGCATGGATTTATCATCTGAGGATCCAGAAACATGTCAGGGTCTGTGACTTTGTGAATGAATCTTTCTGTCTGACTTGTTGCCACCATGAACCTGAACAGAAGAAGAGATGAAGATGATGATTTGATGATGATGAAGATGATGATGATGATGATCACTGTGTAATGAAATAAACACCTTGCAGAGCAGCAAAATGTCGGCCGTATCTGCAGACTCGGCTGCCCGGATGCCATCCTCTCCTCCGCCGTGACCGGCCCGGCACTCCATCCTTCCAGCCATCGCAGACACGAGTACTTCTCCCTTTTTTATTCGTCTCTGTTCTTGGCAGCCATCCCTCTCTCCCCCTCAACCCCCCATCCCCATACATGCCCAGCCGCCTGGCCGCCACCCCCATGTTTCGCTTTGTTCCACGGCTCCCCCTGCTGGGTGGGACAGAACCATGGTGCCCCACTCCCTTTGGCTCTGGGCTGGCACATGGAGACCGTCACGGTCCGGCCCCCCCAACCCCTCCCTGGCCTGCACCGCTGGCTCTTTGTGGGGAAGGGTTACCCCCCCCCCCACCTTCTGCCAGGTTGAATCACGATGAAAACGCTTCTGATCACCAAGCAGGAGGAACAGGAAGTTATTTCTGTCTATAAAACATCCAAAGTCTATGGAATCCCCCCCCCCCACCTACCTGTGTTTGGCTGGAGACGGGGGCTGTCCTTGCCTCAGGTTGACATCCAAGGACAGCTTCGGAGGCGACCGTGTCAGCGGAGGGATGTCCTCTCTGGGAATCCCTCGACCACAGGCTACTGGCAGGCGCAGAGGCACGGTGACAGCCATTTACGGCCGGCGAGTGAGCACCATCTGTCAGATGCCACGGGAGGACATTATGGCTCCTATAAATACACGTCGGCCCCCCCTTCCTGTTTATAGGAAAGCAGAGCTTCCAAAAGACGGCCACAGCACACATATGGCAGCATGCTGTTGACGTTTCGTTTGTTTGCAGCGTCTACACGATGGCATCCTGTTCTAATTCGGCTCCTGATGCCGCCTGTGAGATAAAAGGCCGGTCGGTTGGGTGGCATTCACACACTACCCCTCCCACCCCAGACCTCTGACAGCTAAACGGGCAAAGTTTCCTTCCTAAGTTACCACACTGTGTCATTTCCTGAAACGCATCCGGTACTCAGCCAAATAGCTCCTTGAGGGTTTGTATATGAATTTATCATTGGAGATTTTGGCCCGACTCTTACCTGCTGTTCTGTCCTAGTATCCAGCCTCTGTACATAGGTAACAAGTACATTTCATTATTACGCAAAACACCCTGTACTGGATGACAAGTTGAAGAATGGATGGATGGATGGATGGATGGAAACATATCTTTTATGCAAAGCAATCAAAACATAGCATATAGTGTATATTTCGGTTTAGAGCTTAATGTGCAGCCAGCGCTTTGCAAATAAATGACTTGTTTGAGCCATTCTGCTACAGTCACCCAGACCGCGAGGATTTCGGTCTCGCAGAGGCTCTCATTTTTCCCACATCCCTGAATGACACATCCTCAGGTCAGTTTGTACTGAACTTCCACAGTGTTGTGTGACATCACTACATCGTGTGTCATTGTCATTCATACAATTTCATTTTCTATAAGCTAAGAAAAAGCTGAGAATGTGGTAAGTAATGCCTGAAAGGAGATAACACCCAGAAGTGTGAAATAAAGAATTTTGCAGTAGTATTATTTTCATTTAATAAATATTCTGCTTTAACTTTTTTGGAAAATATGAATAAACATGCATTTGTAATTTTCTATATTGAGGTATTTACATTTCTTGAAAAATGCACCTTGTAAAGGCTTAACAACAGATGTCCCCTGCACAGAACATGCCAGTTGCCAGCCCAGGATAAACGCTTCACAGGAAGACTGGATTATTTCCCGTCATCCCGACCAGCACCAAGACACACCAGGAGCGCCGAGTGCATCGCAGAGACGCAACCGACCAGCCACATGCGGGCACAGAAAAAAAGAGCATGGACGCTCCCTGACTTTAACTGTGCAATTAACATGCAAATAGCCCGCAGGCGTAATGGCTGTGCCATCGCTCTCTATGATGGAAATATGCTTTCTGTTTTGGCTGTATGATGCAAACATTTGTCTATGAAATCAGCTGACGATGGGCCCTCGGTGTCCCCAGAGGGGACGGCGGACAGGCCCCTGCACCTGCCGTTTCATTCAGCCTGAGATGGGGGGGCAGAGCGAAGAGGAGCAGGCAGCCATAATGAACTACATTCAGCCTGTCAGGAGAGTCAATAACTTATCCCCACAACTGCCTTTGTTCTCGGGGGGGGATGTGCCCCCCCAGGTTGGGTCGATGCACATATTCAACTGAAATTTATTTTCAATTGCTGCCTCCAGTGTGACTGGGCACAAGCCCGACTCCGGCTGCTCCCCCATGACTGTGGGCCGCAGGCATTGTCAGGGACGCCCTCTATTGTGAGGCCCCTTTGACAGGACCCCGGCCCAAAACGGGAACCGTGCTCAGAAACAGGAGACCCAGGGCGGGCTTCCAGTAACAGGTGTGTCTTCTGAAAACGGTCGTCCATTTGTTAGGGCTGAAATGAGGAGGTGGGGGGGGTGTGGGGGTGTGGGGTGGGCTGTCAGCTGTCATAGTTAGCCTGAGCCCCATGCGGGGGTGACATCGCCCTGTCCGTGCCACCTGGGACAGTCCCTGGTTAACGAGATGTAAGGAAGGAGTCTCACTCAGATCTTGGGCAGGTATTATCTTTCGCACCCTGCTCCAGAAAACAAATCCGACCTGCTAAGACAAACTCTTCCACCGACGTGGTCTCATATTTTAATGTTCTCCAAGTATCCCCCCTAGGGAGGGAGATTTGCCCCTCCCCTGCAAGAAAGAGCGTAAGGCTTTCAGAGATACCATTCAAGTTCAGGTGTGAAAAAATCCAAATGATGTTAAATCTAATATTAAACAGTTTGTCCCAGAAAGTGTAAGGAAATCACCGACATTCCATCCAGGGTGTATCCATATGCCTGTCCTGTCCTGTGCTGCGGGGAGTTGGCTCTTGGCTCACCGTATCACTGCTCTGGATAAGTACTTATGGATGTTTGGGTGCAAGGAAGGACATAAATATATTCACCTGTCCGGAAAATATTAATCAATTGGAAATGGTCGAGTGGGGTGCGGGAAGCGATTAACGAAGCCTGTGGTCTTAAACCATAATCCTGCGACGTCGGCTCTTCCCTCTAGCTGAAGTTCTGGGTCGTCTACATGTGTCATTATCTCGTGCTTAATTAAAACGCCGAAAATCCGGGTGACAGGGCAGAAAAAAATGTCAAACACGTGTTAAATGTGTATGTTATAGTTAAGATCGTGTGAGAAAATTATGCAAATTAATTATTTGACAATATACCCGACATCGCAAACGAAAGGACTGCGGCGGTTCAGACCGTCGTAATATATGTGAGAGGTAAAGCTTTTCTGAAAACAAATCTTCTGTTCACAGAGGTGTTATGACAATCAGCATGTTTAATGAATCTCCTGCGGGGACAGGCTTTATTAGCTACAAAACTGTAATTAAAGCAAACAAAGGGAATAACGTGGGGGGGGGGGGGGAAACACCGAGAACCTTATCATTTACGAACAAGTAAAACGTGCGACGGGGGATTTGTAATTAGCCTGAGTTTACGTTTGACAATTTAGCAGAAGTGTTTGGAGGAAGATAAGGACGGAAACTCCGATTTAGCTTCAGGAATACAAAGAAATGAAATTATGGTGATTCTAGAAGGTATACGTTTGTGGCATATGATATTATATTCGCTTAAAAATGACTTTTTAGAGACAAATACCCACCTGCTTAAAGAAGAAGTTTTTCTCCCCTAATAACAAAAACAACATATCAGATAAGTTACGGAGAGTAACTGCTTAGGTTCCCTGACTTCATTCGCTTCAGTTTGTTTAAGATAAAACTAACAAACAAATAATTTAATTTAAAATTTTATTGTCTGTCGATTTTGAATATTTCTGCGCATAACGTGTTTTTATAACTTCTGATAAAAATGAGTCAGACTGTTATTCGATTTAAATAAATAAATTCGAATAGGCCTATATCAGAATGACAGGACATGATGACCAGCCGTTCGTTTATTATTGTCGATTTTTTTCGCTGTATTTTATTGGAAGTTTAACTGTAATGTCGCGTATTGAGATGTGATGCTTGTGAATTGAGATGTAATGTTTGTAAAGAGTGGGGACGCTGGACATAAATTGTACGGTAATAAGGTGAAATTAATCAATCCTTGAGTCGTTTCTTCATCCGTGCGTTTAAATTGCATTTATACTAATATGGGGCTATGAGCAGGGCGCAGCTAAACGTGAAAATCCGCGTCTGTTTATAAAGACCGCAGAGGAGAATATCGTAAGGTACGTTCTACATTCATTTAATATCACACTTTACACATCGCATATGGCTTTACAACACTGCAAACTACTTCTCCCAAGCGCTGTGTTTTAATTTGATGAATTTATTTCCAAACCATTCAGAGTCCAATTGTTTCTCGTATCATTAACTACTGTGATACGTCTGGCAGCCCCTACTGGACCAAAATTTAGGGTGACCTTTTGGTGCTGAGCCGCCCCCGCTTTTCCATCCCATCTGGCACGTCCTATCTGCCCATGGGTTGTCTTTCTGTAACTGTTTGTATCTTTAAAACAAAGTGTAATATAAACTCCCCCCCATTCACTCGCCCAACCTAAAGCAGTTACTTTGAGGAAAGAATCTAATCTTCGGGATGAGAAAATTACAAAAGGCTTTTTAATCCACTGACTCATTTACATGTTTTAAGAATGAGGCCTGAATGCATAATCTTTTGCATTTAGGGCCCTGTAATCCGGAGGCTCCCTCTGATGTGTCTCTCTCCCCGGTTCCCCCATGAACAATTAACTTGTAATCTCCACAAACATACATTATGCCGCAGCATTTCTGATCTGCGGCGCTGCGTTGAAAAGGCTCCTGGGAGCGTCCCGCGCTTTGTGGCAGCGAGACCCGCTGTATTTATGCTCTCCCTGCAGCTTCCCGAACGTCCCTCAACTCCGGGACAACTTATGAATTTTGTACAGATGTCGCCCGCGATTTATATTTTAAGCCCAGAAGTGCCGTATTACAGTCCGGTTCGTAGTATACCACAGCCGGCGTCGGCATGTTAAGGCGATGTTTCACCCTTGGGCAGGAGATTTAATATAAATTCCTACACTGATATTCTGATGTATTGTGGAAAAATGCCCGCTAATAATAATAATGATAATAATGACAATAAAATAGGTGTGCATGTGTGAGTGACTGGTGTGCGAGTGTGCTCTGCGACGGGCTGGCGCCCCATCCTGGGTTGTTCCCGGCCTTCCGCCCGCACTCTCCGGGATGGGCTCCGGACCCCCCGCGACCCTGAGTAGGGCAAGCGGTTACAGCAAACGGATGGATTGATGGATAAAATTAATAATGATAATAATAACGTGAACGCATGCTTGCGGTAAACATTCGGATTTACCTCACTCTCGGTAATGAACGCTTTGACGTTAATAATCCAAATTCTCTTTAAAAAAGCCAAGGAGTTGTATCGACATTCTCATGAACTAATAACGTGATAAATAGTTAACAAAATATTTTAACCATCTGCTTCAGCTACAGCTGCTCTTAATAACATAATGTCAATAAGAATTTCTTCTCAGCATATATTTCCATATTAAGATTTTTACTGACTGATTGAAGGTTTCCGTTTTCCGGCTGTATAACGAGGCCAATATTCACGCCTCCATCCCAGCTACATAAACATCGTGTTAAGTTTTATTTGACCGCATCGTAAAAATTCATGTATTTTACATGTAGTATATACATGTTGTGTAAACATGTAGCAAAATGTAAGCGTACCATGATGGAGAAATGATTTAAGTTCACATTTATAATTAGAAACTGAATTCCAGCGTACTAATAGAAAATTAAATGATTAAAAATTGAATTAAAAAGAATTCCATTTTACAATATTCTTGTTTTTCCATCCATATGAAGTGCGCACTAATAATAATTGTACTATACCTGGAGCTCAGTTTTTGTGTGTGTGGGGTAACTTTGGCGAAGCGGGTCCCCGAGGAGATCCCACAGAACTTTACTTCACTCAGAAAGGTATTGTGTCATTATTTAGGAGGATGCATGTGTTTCTATTACAGACAATCATTGCAGTTATTTCTGAAATAACCAAATGCTTTTTCGCGTTCTCTGCAAAAGAGTGGCGTTGCAAAGTGTTTTTCTTTGTCCGACTCTCGGGCGACCTCCTAACTTTCGGTGGAGCTAGAAAACCGAGTTTTGAAATTGGTGGGACGGGCCAACGACTGAGAACGACGGCAGGAACGATACGGATGACACATTACAATCAAGAACATTTGAATTTTTCTTTTTATTATAACAGTTTGGTTGAAATTTCATCCAGGAATGCTGGGCAATAATAAATATATCAATAATCATCAAGAATGTACAAAAATAAAGACACAAGGTTATCTCTGGGCATAACAAAATCTTTCCAACAAAACAGACATGCTTCATAACTGTTCTGACCACGGAATCCATGCTAAAACTGTCCAAATGATAATATGAATTGACACTGGATAACGTCACTCGGCTATAATAAAACTATTACCAGTATTTAACCAAACACCGAAGAAACGATATAATTTTACTCGATTATCTCGAACTATATATATGTATATTTATACATGGAAATAAATCATTTCATTTGATTTTTATTTGAAACGCTATATCACAGCCCTTGTTACAAGGAGCGTTGTGCGTTTTTTATAACTGTGAAAAGTTTTCCCCTTACTAGAAGATGCGGCATGCACACTTAACCCCAAATACATCTTGTGTTGTGTACAGCTAAAAGAACAAAGCTAACAAAAACTCAGATCGTCCTCTCAGACAACTTGTTGTGCCCTGGTGTACGTGACTAAACTGATTTTAAAAATATGTATTTACAGTACATCTTGTAGTGCAGGTCTCATGACGCTACATAATCAGCAGTACAGTTACCTGGAAATGACCAAATCCTTGTTACAAGGAAAAAACATGTAGATTTCGTATGGAAAACAAATATACAAGCAAATAATAAAAAAACTGTGAATTGCGTGCATGCATGACGTTTTTGTTTCGTCCATATGAACGTCTTCATCGAGAACAATGACTCTGCCCGCGCATTTTTACTCAGTCTGTGTGCATCGAATTGTCCTAATTTATTTCAGTCCGTCCTTGTTCTCGGCTGAAAGTCTGGTCAAGCCAGTCGAAGTTATAGGAATGTGAGGAGGTGGCGGGACCTGGCAAATGGTACAAGGACAGGGCAGACCTGCCCAGTGCTGGAAGCCGCTCCCAAGCTGAAGAGGAGGGGTAGGGGCAGTCTTCAGCAGGGAATGGGGGGCTCTGATCGAAGTAAGTCCGGGTAATGTGGAAGAGAGGGTGGACGACGTCGTGGAGGACAGTGCGCTTCCCAGAAGTGGGTGCACTTGGTGGGTCGGGTTTCCGGCGTGGCCCGCATGACTTCCAGAATGAGCGACCGACCCGCAGTGGAAGGCGGAGTGGTGCCCGCCGTAAATCTCTCCAACCAGCCGCTTCATCTCGTCCAAGGAGCTTGTGAGCATCAGTATGTAATTTCTCGCCAGGAGGAGAGTGGCGATTTTGGACAGCTTTCTGACAGACGGCCCGTGCGCGTACGGCATCACCTCTCGGAGACCGTCCATTGCCAGGTTCAAGTCATGCATCCTCTTACGCTCCCGTCCGTTGATTTTCAGCCGCAACTGCTGAATCTCTTGCTCCGTGACCTGTTTCTTCAGTTTGTATTTGCTGCCTCCCGGCGTTTTATCCCCGTTTCTGGAGAGGTGCTCGCCGGACATCTTCTGCATGAGCTCGTTCTGGGTGGAGGACACTGAATTGAGCCGGCCGTCTTGTAGGTGATGGTCTCTGAGATACATCCCATCCATGTCTGGTGAGGAGGCTCTACTGGAGCTAGAATCGGAATTCATTTTATTAGTTGGGCTGGGTAGGAGGTCGCTTCTCTCTCTCTGCTTTTGCTTCTGTTTTTTAAGTCTCTCTTACTTGATCACCTGATTTAGCAGCCGGAGGTTCCCTCCTCGCCTTTTGAGGGATGTCTTAAGAGGTGACGCTCCGTTCGCTGGCTGGCGCGCTTTGTGTACTTTTATCTCCTGGGTGCACCTCTCGCTCTGTGCTGAGGTGACAGAGAGATCGGAGTATTTATAGAGCTGCTTGAGAGTACAAGAACAAAAGAAGCCCTCCTATTCATAATGGTCTTGTTAGGATGACGTCCCCATTATACAGGGCGGTGTGCTTTGACTGTCCTATTGACCAAGGAGCATCTATTCATATTCATTGTAAAGCCACCGTAGGGGGACACTTCAGTCATGGATCCTCTGAAACCAAGGCAACTTGGGAACACCCGTGTACATTCTAGTAATAATATTGGGTATAGTTCATGCATGTTACTTTTGTATGGCGCATTCGTGCTGAATCGGTACAGACTAATATCAGGCGCCTCAAAGCTGTTTGTGAAATGTTCACATGTAGATAATGGTGTTGACTTACGGCTGTTTTAATTGAAATACTTTTTTCCAATGAACATTTTTACTCCTTCAGGCGACATCGCATACATGTAAGCTAGACACATCTTTTTCGTTTTTTGGTTGGTATCTTACCTGGAACGTGATTTTTTTTTGATAAAGCAAAGTAATATTCGCTCCACGTCACCGAGAAACATGTAGCAAGTTGTGATTATATTTAGAAAACTTCTGTTCTGAGCACACAATTGGTGTTAAACTTGTGAAAGCTTTACTTGAGAATTTAAGTGTACAGTAGCTTATGTAACTAGTGTTAGTACTGATCCCAGAAAACAGATGAGTTTAAATTAAAAGTAAGTGTAGGACAACTGGCGGATCGTGTTAGAATTTAATTACGCTACAATCCGAGTTTATCTATGCATAACCTTTCCGGCGCAGCGTAGCGCTGCGTGTAGCAGTGAAAAACCGCTTTTGCATTAGGCTATATAGACACTTTTGTTAATGTAATTAAGTTTGAAATTTGAAATGTCATTTAATAACCAACCCCTGGTTAAGTAAAATGTTCCAATGTCATAATATTTTCTGTGGAAATCGTAGTTATTATATGAATAGGACGCATAATTCCATATTAAAACAGTTTTCGCATTTAATACGAGATAACGACAGAAATATCGTTAAGCGCAGGCTCGGCCGGACATCACGTGTAAGTGTCCGAAAGGCGATTTGCTCCGGCTTAACGGCCAGGCTCTTCGATATGAGCGAACAGCTTATTAATAAAATAAACACCAGAAGATCGCTGCAGACTAAAGGGGAGACACGTGTGTCTATCTGCGCGTGAGTAAGAAATGAAACTGTTTCTTTTTATCCTTGTAGAAATTAATTTTCCGCCAAACACTTCATAATTTGTAAATATAACAAGAGGCGACAGAAGGCGTAGCCTTAAGGTATGAGTGAGTAACAGAATAGGCAAAAGGCTTTAGACATTCAAGTAAAACTCTTGGCACTTTACAATAATTACAGAAAAAATGTTTCGTAAAGGGCACGGATGGACACCTAGGCTGCACTTCAAAGGCCCTCTAAGATTATTACACGTTTAGCTTCATGAAATAGCTCTGTCGCAAGGCAGTATTTGCCATTTCAGATTTATGCAAGCGAGCCCAGTAACGGCCTACATTAAATTGGGTATCAGGTTTAAATAGGGCCTACGGGGCTTGATGCAACCATTTATATATTTCGGGGAGTTTTATTAAATGGCAGCGATTTACTTAACTTTTAATATTTGTGTATTTGTCGTATCCCCTGGTCACCATGCGCAAAAGTTATGCTGTCTATAAAAAGAAAATAAAGCAAAGTTGAGATTATACATCCTAAAGCACTCTATTGTCTAAGTTGTACATAACTGTAATATTTTTCATTACCTTATGCCGTCAGTCACGCAACTAAAATGAAAAACCTAGTATAACGGGCCAAGCTTATTTAATAAAACAGTTCGAGAAGCACACATGGATTTCGGAGGCTTCAGTCCTGCCAATGTATTGTTAAAGTATGAATAATAATAATAGTAATAATAATAATAATAGTTATTATTATTATTATTATTGAGATCATTACCAAACACGTGAGCTTGCACTTGTATCAGGCTCCTTCGAGCATTTTATTTATTTGTTTCTCATATATAATATAGCTCAGTGTATTGGTACTGCTTACTGTTAGGTGTCACTACAGCTGTAATATATAAACGGCTACAGGGAGTTTCTTTATCGAAGCTTTAATGCCAGAGTAACCCGGTCAGCAAAGACCGACAGTTCGCCTTATCTCCCGCAAATATGACTTTGTCATTCCACCGCCTACAGCTGCACTTGCGTTCAGGTGTGAATGTTGAAGGTGGCGAGTGACAATAATCCTGCAGTCATGAATAGAAGGTTTACCGCAATAAAAGGCCGTTTCTATGAAGGGCAGACCTAATAGATCTACATTTTTAGTCTTTTGGTTAAAACAGGCTCAACCTCAGCAGCGCCGGAGGAGAGAGGTGCGGGATGAGGGCTCTGTGCCGTCGGGATGGGGGAACGGGGCTGAAAATCTGCGCACGGAAAATGCCGGCGGCGGACCGTTAAAACCCACGAAAGGCAGCTAGAGAACCGGGCGTAATAAAGTAACTCACATAGAGTCACGGCGGTGTTTGGCGGCCTTGGTGAGCAGCTGCTGCCTGCGCCGTTTTCCGGCCGCCCCCGCCATCCCGCATCTGCTTAAATGCATTCGGTCGGTGGGTTAAGCAGATACTGCGGTTTGCGTTTTTTTAAGTGGCGCAAAACCGCACTGAAGGTTTCTTAGCTGAAATGTTGCGTCTCATATCGTTAAAGTTTGCTAACTTCTATTCTATTTGTGATCTAATTTTAAAAGTGATGGAAAACAGAAACTTATTGAAATCGAACGATGAATAGGAGAACATAACCGATTGATCATCGCAGTATGATATTGGCAGGAAATCAAACGTGCTGCTTAAAACCTTTTCACCTGAATTACACGCGTCTCCGCACCGCCTTTTCTCCGTTTAACGCAAAACACTGAAATATTTTAGAACTCGCTCACTATTTAGATGAAATACATAACGTAAACTTTTGTAAAGTTCTATTTCGCGATATGCAGTTTTTAACAGTAAGATGTAATTGTGCCACCATAAAATGCGCAGATACTTTTGCAGGGCTACTTGAAACTGACTCAAATACGCTCTGGCAGGTATCCCTGCCAAGTATGATCTTATAAAAGACCGGAACAACCGTAAAGCAACGTGCTGATGCACCTGAGACCGCATCTTAATACTCATAAACATCAGCAGCTCTGATCACTGAAACCAAGCGGCTTTTCTGTAACGGAAATACCAGAATGTATCAACATGTCGCCTGCTGTAAAGTGCCTTTCTATCTAAAGGACAATGTCATGATGAAATTGATGCTTATATAAAGTGTTTTTACGCCTGTATTTAGCTGAAATAATTATTATCTATACTAAGACTTTTGTCTCCTTAGTGCCACGTTGAAATTTATTTATTCTGTAATTTAAAATAGATTAAATGTGACATATGTATGTAGTTTTCTAAAAAGGAGATCATTGTGCTTACTTCGTTCAAGGCATATATTGATTTATATTTTTGTTTTAAACACAAGATCCCAAAAGTTAAAGTTTTTTTTCCTCACTGCCAGGAGTGCTCCAGGCGTATTGCACCAAGTGAATGTTTTAAAAGAGTTGAAAGGATTCTGTCAAACATTGGCCATACACCCTCAACTTCTCAAGATGGTGAGGCTGCTGACACAAAGCCAGAAATGCAGCCACCCAGGCAGCTGGATGTTACATCCCTCTGATTGTCAGACTGTTTATTCTGTCACTTTATTATGTGCCAATATCAAGTGGGAAGACCTTTCTCAATGCTTTATTTAGCAAATAAATAAAATCAGTGTGTAATAAATCCTGTGTGCCAAAAACAATCCTTTATGTCCTCCATAACTAAAAAAAAGCTGATTCTAATATTCCTCTTGGTGTCTCACAGCAATACCCCCCCCCCCCCCCACCTCCCGAAAGTGAGAATGTGTATCCAGAACAGCATTGTTTGGACAAAAAAGAAGGCCCACCCCATAAAGGTGCAGGAACTCAAAGGAAGCTTCTCGTCGTCTTTGCTCTCTCTTGGTGGCATTTGAAAGTGTAAAGCTTTGAATACCAATTGCTTGAACTGGACATATGTGAATCCCCTTTAATCCTACTAATCCCGTCCCCAAGCGACTCATTGTCCGCGGGGCGACACACATAGATCTAAGTGAAAGTGTTCCTAATCCGAGCAATGTGGAAAAATGTCTCAGTGTGAGGGGCAGAGAGGAGAGGGACTCGTTCCGAGGGCCAGGGAGGCGGGGGGGGGGCGGATTGGCCTGTCGGGGGGGCCGAGTTCGGGGGGGGGGGGGTTTAGGGGGAGGGGGGGGGGATCCCCCACCTTCCCCGAAGCGG
>JAAGVU020000061.1:2525669-2586526 GCA_011763525.2 Mormyrus iriodes
CGGGGGGGGGGGGGGGGGGGGTTTTGGGTCGCGGGGGGGGGTGGTCTCGGGGGGGGGGGGGGTTTAGGGTGAGAGGTGGGGGATCTCTCACCTTCCCCGAAGCGGCTTGTGGCAGGGTAGTCACCCTGCAGGACCGCTGCCTGACACGACCCTTGCCGAAGTCCATGGTCGCCAGGACGTTCTGCGAAATATTGCATTTTTTCTATTTGACGTTATTTATTCGCTCTCCGGGAGAGTGTCCCAGCAGGTAGTCCCTTAATGTGCTGAATTCATTAAGTGGCCCCCAGCCTGTCCTTTCTTCCTGTCTCTGTCCCCCATGGTCGCCCCTTCACCCAAATTCTCCCAGGCGAGTCCAGCTCCGTCTCAGGCCCGAAAAAAAAAAATTGAGAAAACTGCTTCTGAAGGTAGACGAGGAACAAGCATATGGACATCAAGTTCATGCTGCTCCAAATGTTTCAGTGACCCAGTTTACCTATCCAGAGGGATGTAGTTTGTAATGTTTAAAAAGCAGGTCGGACATGATGACCTCAGGAGGTTGTCAGATGTAAAAAAGAAATGGTGACGATTGGTGGAATATTTGCTGATTCCAGGGAGTTAAATGACACCTCAGATTTGAGCCCAACAGAGGCTTAATGCCACCCCCCCAGCCCATCCCCCGTTGAGAAGACACTCAGCTGAGGGTAGAATGAGCCAATTGAGCAGAACACCCCAATTGAGTGCTTGAGCGCCTCTCAAATGTGCCACGGCACCCAGTCCTGGCTAGTTAGCCTCACGCTAACCGCGGCAGCCACCACGGCGTGAGAAGAGCTCAGCGCTTGGGGGACCCAGATGCCGTGGGGCACAGGGGCTTCCCCGCACGCGCTCAGCTAAAGCACAGGAAGTACTGCCACGGCGTGCTCCTGCAGCTGCTGGGGGGTCACATGGAGCATGACAATCAGCCAATCAGGTGTCTCTGGAAGCCTGACCGTTAAGGGAGCGCTCTGGCAAAGGTTAACTTGTTCAAGAGCTGTCTTCCGCCACAGGTCTCTGCCGGGAAAAGGGCCCCGACCTGCTTTGTGGACGGCGACAGAAGCGCCAAGCGTTGTTAATATCTGCCGTGCCCCAGAGGACCTCCGTCTCCACTTGCCGTGAATCACACAATGCCCGTGCACATGCCAAATCGCACGCATGCTTCCCGCATTTTGGCAAGTGGCGGAGCTGCCAGACGCACTACGTGACGGAGACGCCCGCTCCCGGCGCCGTCCAAAACGCCACTAATTGCAATTATCGCCTAAACGAAAGTGAACCCACTTGGCTCGGCGCGACGATGCGTTCCGCCCGACGAGCCAGAGGGAGGGGACGCGAAATCACGGCGAAGAGCAGAAAGTATTACGATGGAATCTGTACCTACTGTTACCGAGTGAGTGGCACGCACACGCACTGCCACACGGACACACACACGCACTGCCACACAAACACACTGCCACACGGACACACACACACCTCTTAAAGGCATATGGCGACTGGCCATTCTTAAAGGCATGTTTAAGCATGGTATTGTAGCTGAACGTCCCCCACATTTTTTATTATAGCGTAAGTCACTAATAATTTACATAACCCAATCCTAATAAAAAATCCACCATTTGGTGCATGTATGCTAATTACCATTATTTAGCCAGTGGATGTTGTGCTTTGTAGCTAACCTGCATGACAACGTATGCTGCATACTGTTACTCACAAACAGGGGCAGACACTTTGGGCCCGAATGAAATAATATATTAGGCACCCAAACCAAACCATTCTAGTTATGTTCCAAATTTTTTAAGGCCCCTGTCACTTGGGGGCCCTTGAAATCATCTTAACTCACCCCCCTTTACGGAACCTCTGCTCTCATAAGACATTCATAATGAAGACTGAGTCATGTGATCAGTGTTTAATGAGGAGAACCTCAGGGTGGAGCGCCTGTATGTGACTGGGTGGCGTACTTTGGTGTGGGCGGTCTGACATGTACCGTCCCGCTCGCACCCACTCTGAAACCTTTTCAGCGTGAACACAATGCAATTACCAGCACCATAAACAGGGCTTTCACTGGCCCTGGGGGGGCCACTGAGGTCCTGTAGGCCGGGGAGCTCGACCTGGCCTAAAGAGGCGCTGGTCTGGGAATAATCAGCATGTAAGGAGCAAGTCAGCCTTTGTTTGGAGCTGCTCCTTCAGTAATGGGAGCAGACAGTGTCGAGCATCACCAGGATGAATAGCACTGGCCCTGCAGATAAATAGGGGCTGCATGCTTATATGGACGTCAAGGTCAATGACCTGTCGCAATGTATAGTGGAATGTGGAATGAGATGGAACCATGGAAACAGTGTTTCTGGTGTCAATCTGCTGTTTTATGAACTCATTTAAATAAAATGTAACAAATGTGGACGTGTGACAGGTAACGGTTCATGCTTAAAAGTGTGTCAATGAGTGAGGAAAACAGTATTCTGATATGTGATATGACACACCTGCTGGTGTTACAGGGAAAAAAGGGTCTGTGAGACATATCAGACGTGAGAAGGACAGCAGACGGAAGTCAGGAGGTCGACGTGTCCTTGGAGGGGGGGGGTGCATCATAAAATGGGTGTATCGATGCATCGTTCAGCTGCCGTCATTTTTGACCAAAGAATACACTCTTTCTAAGTACGCTGTGAAACTAACTTTTTTAAAAGCAGGATTTTCGAACTTGGGAGCCTGTCAAAATAAACATCAAGCTGGGTCTGCAGTCAGTATTACTGAGTGACGAGCTACCTTTACGATTTGAAATATTGAACTTTGCAACGATCAGACGATTAGGACTCACTAATTAGACAGCACACAAATAGGACCTACATATAAACACATAGGTCCTAATTAATATTTTCAAGTGTGGTTTTGTTTAAAGGATACATTTGCATTCATTAGGTAAAACAAAGTGAGCTGCTTGAATCTGAAATGTGCACTTTTGTGTTGTTTGTTTTAAATCATCCAACTTCAGAAACAGTTTCTCCCCGATAGACTCTCTGAAGCGACAGACAGAATCTCATTTTCAAAGACACCCTAACTCCACAATCCTACTTTCCCCAATTAGTGCTCGTTAAAAAGGTTTTCAAAGTGTGCAAAATATACTTCCAAAAATTCTTCCAGAATGTCACAAAGAATCTTTTTTTTGTTTTGAATAGATATTTCCCTTTAAATGCAGATGAAACTGTATACTTTTCTCAGCTGGGTTTATTAAATAAAATATAAATAGTTGCTGATATGTTTCATTCGGGCGTAGCAGGATGGCTCAGTGAGTTGCACTGCTGCCTCACACCTCCAAAGTTAAGGGTTCAAGCTTCCACTTGTTCTCCTGATGTCTTGCGGGTTTCCTCTGGGTATTCCAGTCTCTTCCTTGCAGCCCAAAGACACAGCTGGGCTAATAGGTGTCCTTAAATTGCCTGTTTCTGTACGTTTATGTGTGTGAGTGTGTGTGCCCTGCAATGGACTGGTGTGCTGCACAGGCTGTTCTCCTGCCTTCTGCCTGGGATCAGCTCTCTCTTCTGATGTTGTCCCGTTACATATGATTTGGGGTATGTAAGGTGTCAGACGTATAACGAGCGCAATTTCTCTCAAATGTTGAGTGTCTCGCTCTTCAGCATCTGTGATGGACACATTGGGTGTTTGAATTCACTTCGGGGCGAGCCAACTCTACACTTCAGACCCTGTGTTCCTAGCATCAGGCTGTGAGGCGGTGTTGCCGGCCCCGTCATTCGGGGGCCACCCTCCAGTTAGGCTGCGAGTCGGTGTTGCTGACCCTGTCGTTTGGGGGCTGCCCTCCCATCAGCCCCTGCATCCCTGCACTGGGACCCTCAGCCTGTAGTTGAGGTTTCCTTACGTCTCTGGGGCTAAAAATCGTCAGTCTGCTGGAGCAACAGCCCCTAACCGCCTTGTTCTAAGTGCCCCTTTCAGCTGGGACAATCGGCTGCCCCCGCGGCCCCCGCTCAGGCCCAGTCTCAGTCTGCCAGCCTCCATTCGGCTTTGTGTGTTACTCGGTGTCTGCCTCGCCCCCTCCCAATGGGCTCACATGACCAGAAAATGAAGGTTTGCCTGGGTGGGTGGGGGAGCTCCCAGGGAGGGGAGATTAAGATGTAAGCTGGGCAGATAAGCCACGGAGAGGTGGGGGCGCATTGTGCCTGAATGGGGTTACATGTAAGGCGGGCCGGGCTGGCCTTTCTAGCGCTGGCGCGGTGGCCGGTGGGACACCCGGCAGCCATTGTGCAGGTCATTCTGCGAGAGGTTGTTTCATTAATCACACATTAACCATATCCGCAAGGTGGGCGGTAAAGGACCAATAGAGACACAGATGTTCTGCAGAGTCGTCGGGTGGGGAGGGGATGGAGAAACACTCTTGATCCTGTCAAAAGAACATTTGCAATCAAAGTGGCTCTGCGGACTGTCCTGTCTTCAACCTCTCCCCTCGTTCGCCCCCCCCTTTCGCTCTCTCTCGCCATCCCTTGCTCTCATCTGCTAATTGACAGACTGGATGCCCTCTTTGCCATCCACATGCCCTCATCAGTGACCATCCACTGAGGACACCAATCTGCGGGAGCCTGTTTAACGCGAGCTAGAGGATTGGGTAGGGTTGGGGTGGTGGTGGTAGTGGGGGGGGGTTCCCCCCAAATACCCCACCCAGACCGAACTGAAACAAAGGCACTGGGTGGATGTGGCACACAAAGGAGAGACCCCCCCCCCCCGCTGCCATATAAAACTCTAAGAGGGATGGTGATTCACAGCCAGCCATGTCCTGACAGAGAGGAGAGAGTGAGCACAAATGGTTTTAGGGGTTTATGGCCTGTCGTGGAGCCTCCCACAACCTCCTAGTTCCAAGACCCACCTCCACTGCTCAACCCCCCCCCCCCCGGCTTTCACATAAAACTTCTGGGGGGGGGGGCTGAGTGTCCAGCAGAGGTCAGACATGGGGACTGGGATATCCCAAACCTTCTGCCCCCCGTGAAAAATGGAGATTAAGGGTGTCCCCACATCGTTTGTAACTGAAAATAAATTAAGCCAAAAAAGCCATCAACAAACAACCCCCACCCCAAACATACAGACATACGGCAGCTAAATACTGTTTATACAATCTGTCCTTTTAAATGAAACTAATTAGACAATTTTCAAAAACTATGAAATCTCTAATCTAAAAGTCAGACTCATTTAAGCCCTCCGCTCCTGGACCCTGGATGGGATGCCAGTCCATTGCAGGGCACATACAAACACACACGGTCATACATGATGGGCAATTTAGAGACACCAAGGACAGTAGCTACCTTTCTTTAGACTGCATGGGTAAACTTATGTAACACGAGAAGAACATGTAAACTCCACATGCACAGAGCGCAGGTGGGATTCAAACCACTAGCAACAGGGTTACTCACTGAGTCGCACAACAACTACCTTTGAGGGACATAAAGATTGAAGTAAACACTAGACTTCACTGACATATACATTCCCAGTTACTGACTATGGTGTATCCATGGCTTGGGGCATTATGGGAAGGCAAAGTGATCGGCGTGTGAACGCCGCGTATCCCTGTCAATCATTTTATTCTCGATGGTGGCTGCCATGCGTACCATTAGCTGGAATCATGTCGTCATTAGGGCTAATGAATCCCTCACACTGGAGGGGGAGAGTGCACCTCTCCCTTGCACCTCCCAGCTCTCAGGCGGTCCCTTAGGGGGCCCCAGCCCCCACCGTGTCACTACACCTCATTAACACTCTCCTGTCATGAACCATTAGCTTGTCAGGTAGAAGCAAGCTGCTCGTGGAGCAGGGAGGCAGGGGGTGTGCAGAGGTAAACTAATACTTATCCAATTACCGCCATGGCAAGACATGCGGGAAGCTGGCCGTGCGCACGCGGAGAACAGCCTGGCCTGGTGGGATGACTGGGGTCATGGAAGGACCTTGGAGTTTTACAGATATAAACCTCAGATCACACCCACTGTTAAGGAGAACATCAGGAGACCTCCATCATGGCTCAAGGCTACAGAACACTTTCAAACGTTCAGGATTTATCGTTAATAACTATTCCTCTATAACAGAGCACCTACAGGATCTTTTAAGAAAAGATACATATAATTGGCTTAAATAATAAATGTCAATTTAAGAGTGATAATGCCATGCTTTCCTGTGACCCTATTCTCCATAAGTGGTTGGAAGATGGATGGACAGACTTCATGTCTGGTTTCTGAGTAACATCTTGTATAAACATAAAAAGTGACAAACTGCCCCTGGTTCCCCAGCTGGAACACAACAGGAAAGGCTGGTCCGTTCTGGATCGTTACCTTATTCAGATCTTTTATGCACAGCCATAACTAGGCCCAAACATTTGGGTCCATATGCAGCCCGAATCTCATTTCTCTCACCAAAATGTTTCCGAGGCGGTAGAGTGCTTCCCGTTCACAGGCACCGTTCGCCATATTCCCCAAGTCACCGTTTCTTGCCTTTTTATCTCTCAGCATCTGTGGAGTACTCGTGCTCAGATATGTTCCCAGACACCCACGGCCCCCTCACATGGCGCCGATAAATAAATAAACAGATAAAGGTGCACATAAATAATAAACATGCAAAAAAAAACAAGCCTTGCCAATCCACTGACCGTCCAGGCCGTTTGAATTTCACCCATAAATGAATACCTAATCGGCCTCTAATAAGGACTGCCAGTAATTTGGGTTTTTACTCTGATCATTCGTCGGCTGTTCTTGTCAAAGCACAACCGTCCCTTTTTTGTGTGGTGAAAATGTTTCAAAGAAATGATTCATTTGCATAAATAAATGGATCCCTCCGAGAGCTGTCTGAAAGACAGCAAGAAAGAGGGAGTGAGGAAAAGACAGAGAGCAGAAGGGAAATGAGTTAACCGGTATCTTCAATTGTGTTTTGTACCCTGAAACTAAGGATGGTCAGGGTGAAATGGCAAAAACAACGTGGAATGTCTTACATTTCCCATTTTACCTCCTTGTGGTGGGGTGGCTTGTAATTTGGGGGCTATTGACAAATCCTGCTGCTCCGCCCAATTAATGGAGGGGTGGGAGTGTGTGGGGCGTTGTGTGCGACGCCCCCCACCCCCCCTCCAGGGCCGTGTTTTTGTACTCTTCCCGGCCCCGCATCTGTTTTGTCAGGGCATTGGCTAATGGAGGAAGTTAATTGTGTTGGTTGTAAGGCCACCTGTCACACCAACCTCATTTCCATACTAATAGGGTGAGGGTGGCATGGACAGCGCTGCTCGGCACCAAGCGGGAGCCGCCTGCTACCGTGCGCGCGCGCACACGCCGTCACACACGCGGACACAATCGCACCCTCGCGTGCCCAGGCGCGCACACGTGTGCTCACACGCCTGTCCCTGACGGTCGCGCTGAAACCGGGCTGCTCCTGTAATTAGCAACATAAAACCACTTCGCAGAGGGAATTTCATTAGAAGGGAAACGAGTGAAAAGGTGTGCCGGGTTTCCGGGGTGCATGAATGAAAAAGACATGGGCGAGATCACCATACTAACTTTCAGGAGTAAAAGTTTACAAAGTGTAAACGAATGCGTCATTTTCTATAAAAAAACACAAACAACAGAAATTTGATTCGGATAACTTTCTTAAAAAATATTCTTGAAAAATAACCAAATTCATTTGTGATTTTTTTTTAGTTTTATCATTTGTCAAATTATAGTTCATACTGTGCAGTAGACGGTCTTAATCATAAAGCTCCTGGAGACAAAAGCCTTGGACCCTAATGGGTTTTTTTCCAGAGCCATCTGTACCGGACCGACCTGTCCCACTGTGTTCCGCTCGTCCATCAAACGCTGTCCGCTGGAGAGCCTGAAAGCCGGCCGTAACTGAAACCCCGCCGGCCTGGTGCGTCCGCAGCGCTGGAAGCGGGTAAACACCGGGCGCGGAGTCCCCGGTGTGACGCGCCGGTAAGGCCAACCACACGTGACGAGGGCGCCACCTGCACGGGCGCGGAGCCGCTGGAGTAACGCGCTGGTAACTGCGACATCACGTGATCAGGGTACAGCGTGTACGGTGACGGTCCCACTGCGATAATTAAGGGGAAAAGAGCAAACCTCTGTAAAGTAGGCCTACTATAAACCAGTGCCGTGCAGGCAGTGTCATATAAATATAACGCGGATAATCTGCGCAGCAGAGCTCCCAGAATTGTCCTTATGCTCAGTAAAACGGGAAATGCTCGCGTTTAACGCGGGCGGGATAAAGGATCTTAAAATAAATAAATAACCAAAACGCTCTGTGCGAGTTTTCTGGGGCGTATTTAAAATGCTAATAATCCATTTATTAGGTGCTCTGTCAGATGCAAATGTTTTGTTTTACTGCTGAGAAGTTAGGCCGGCAGGCCGGCGAGCATATCTTATCCCCGCTCGTTCGCGGGCAGCGGCGCAGCGCTTTTTTTAATCTGCGCTATAAATTACGTTAACAGTCGCATTAGATAAACAAGTTAAAACGCTGTCGCCATTAAGGCTTACATCAGTATTGCATGCGGGTAATTGAAGGTGTCTGGCTTTAGCACCATATGGTGCGTGAAATCCCTCAAATCGACACAATCCCGGCTCTATCTGGACGTGTCAGGGAAAGCTGAAAGGGATCTAAACTGTTATATAAGTAAACGCTTTACGACGCAAAACAGTGCTAAATTGGTCATTTCAGGTTTTAGTGTGTCCCCGTTGCGAAGCCCGTAGAGATCCAATGGGCCTGCCTGGTCCTGGTCCTCATGGTATCCGGCCTCTGTGCTTCCCGGGTTAAATCTGAGTACCAAGTCGTTACCACAGGCTACACACGAATTTTTATACGAGCTTGCAGACAAATAAAATGTCGTGCGACCTTCTGAAACTTAAAATAATATTTATTTATTTTTTCCCCCATTTTTTTTTCTTGATCGTAGCGTGAGCTTAAAATACGCTTTTTAAATACTTTCTTTCTTTATAAAGATGACAGTTTATATAACCTTAGACGTTTAGCTTATGTGTAGCACAATTATTAAATTAATGTCCATGATGAAAATGAATATTATCAATTTGTACTGCTGTTTTAAATTACTCCAGTAATATTAGCATAATGACAGATAATGAAACGATGCTGCTATTTTCACAGTATCTAACGGCATCCATCTGGTTGTATGTCTGTGACTGTGGATGTTTTTTGTTTGTCGAGGGATGTTGCTGAGATCATCGTGATGAAGACACGATCACCCAGGGTGTCTCTGTTTCCAGGTGACGAAAAGTTTAGTCTGTTGTCATTGTAAAAAAATAGCTACCTGGGATGAACTTTGCCGTCGTCATCCTTGAGGAAGCGTGAGAACATAGCAGCCGTCATCACTACAGTGTGGTTGGACAGATCTTCCACAAGCCAGTCCCGGACCGGTCGCCCCAGCAATACCGCCATTGGGCCCGAGGCGGCCAAACCGGATCCTCAGTCAGGGCTGTTCGAGGCTCTGCCCCCCCAAATTGTCAGGTGAAACGCCACGCTGGTTTGGAGACGGGAAGCCGGCCCGCCTCAGCGCAGAGCTGTCCGTCAGCTGGCCGCATCCCCGCTGGGCCTAAACTCTCCCCTGACAGAAGCGGAGTGGGGGGTCTGGGGGGGCCCCGCACCGGGCTGGCGACAGAAGGAGTGGGGAGCAGAGGCATATGGCCACAGCTCCTCCACCTCCCCCCCTCCCACCCTGCCGCTCTCCTCCACCCATCCCAGCACCGACGCCCGGCAGATTGTGGCTGAGGTCCCCTCACGCTCCCCATCTGCACCTAAAGACCCGCGTGGCCCCAACAATGAGGGGACCATGTCACTGCCAGCAGAGAAGCAGAGGGGTGGGGGGGCAGGGGGGGGTCGCGCACATTAACAAGCAATAATCTCAACCACCTTATCCATAATGCATTGTCTGGGCCAATTTACATGATGTCAAACCCTTTGGGAGAGAGGCTCATCCATCACATTACTTTATTAGCTGCCCCCCCCTTTTTTTTTGTTTGCCTGTTTTGTCATGGTTGTTGTGCAAAGCGCAACTGGCCCCATAAAAAACTCCAAACAGCTTAATTGCAGTGTTGTAAAAAAATTTGCATGTTTGCGACACCGGGGTTTGGGAATTGGGACAGGTCCGTTATTTAGAGGAGACGGACCGGGAGATGCGGTACGGAGGTGCACAGAGTCTCCCCGGTTCCGTCCCAGAGATGTGTCCCCATTTGAATGGCGAAAAAGCCGCACCAATTACCGGTGTGGACTGCGCCGGGGACGGGGTCGGACGCGTCTTGTTTGCGCGAACCCGCGGGCCTCGTCTGGATTACTAAGTAGCTGGGTTGCCAGGCCGGACAAAAGGCGCAAAACAAAGCCGAGGGGGAAGCGGCTTACCGCTTACTAGGTGTCACTCGGGAGGGCGAGGAGCTCAGAGCCTTAAAGCCGAATGCAATCAGCGTGCAAAGCGCACTGCATGTCCGTTTAGGTGACCCACCAAATGCCGAACCTCACGGTCCCGGCAGCCGCCGCTGGCTTGGCGCAGCACGTATGCCCTCGGTGCGTCCTAAGCAGGGCCCCGTGTGTCAGGTCGACACCGCGGGGCCCGCAGGCTCCTTTAACGCGCCCCTCTGGGCGTGATCGCGGCCGCGGCCCGCTTGTCGAGACTCCTCTGTGTCGAGCGGCAACAGCCATCGCAGAGCCCCTGGCACCGAGGGCAGGACGGGGAGTTGGGAAGCGGACAGATTTTAGGGAGGATGACGGTGTGACACAATGTACCCCGGAGAGAATAGAGATTATGAATTGAAACGGAGTTGTCCCGTCTAACTCTGCTCTGCACTCCGGGAAACGTCTTTCAGATGGCGAGCTCTTCAAAGGCATTCTTAGATTAAACAATTAAGGTACAAACATTTTAAATGAAACACTTCAATAAAACACAATAATGAAAAAGGGTTTTACGTAAAGCCTTTACTACCATTATCAGCGTCTGCAACTACAGTTTGGCGTTTGTAGTTCTGACATTTCTGTTACTTATTAGGACATTTGTTACTTATTTGTTACTCAGTAAATTATACTTGTAAATAATTGTTCCATTTCATACGTAAAGGCGTAGCATCTTCTTTTTAAATTCTCTGTGAAAAATACATGAAACATTTATTATAAACTGTCAGTACTGCCCAAAAAAGAACATTTTGTTTCGAAGATTTTGTTTTTCCATTTAAGATAAAGTGGAAAAAGGTAGAACAAATTAATTTAAACATGGGACGAATAAATACTAAAACTGATGGTGAATGTTTATACATTGAAAATGTGTTGTTGCTACGTTTATCCAGTGATTTGTGTGGTTCTTCATAAATGAAAGAAAGTCCAAAATTTAAACATAAATCCTTTTAATTAAGTCATACATATTATTAGATATTTAATCTAATTTAGTGTATTTTGTATTTAAGTCTAAATATTTACATGTAAATGTTTTGTATATTACAGGATAATTGTGTCAAATATGGATTCTTCTATATTCAACTAATTGTTCATCTTTGCATGTTCTTTTATTTTTTTCCGTATCATTTTAATTGCTGGAAAAGTGAGGAAAGGTCGTTTTAAGAACATTATATAAGTCAGGATTTTACGCATTTTTGCTTAAATTCACCAAGACCTTCATCAGGATAAGTGACTGAAAACGGACGCGTTAGATTTGTGTAATCCTGGCTATTGTGGGCTTTCTTACAGGGCACTGCTCGTTTGACAAATGAGGAATCTAAATTCACGAAGATTAAACGTGCGATGTGTGAAACCGTGATTTCTGTGCGTTTAAAAAAACATCAAAGTTCTAACAAAGGTAGAATAGAACGGACAGATTCCGATATTCCGCGAAGAGGACTCTGTCCTTCCCTTTGCCAGCTAAGTAAATCATTCTGTTGGTCTTTTAAGATGCCTTGAGTAAGTAAATATCTTTTAATGAATAGCAGTTGGCCATTAATTTTAATTCGAATGCTTTTCTTTGTTGCTTTAAATGGGAAAAGCAAGCAATTCTCTTAACTAGTTCACATCTGCGCAGTCAATGAAAGACACTAAGTCCTCTTCATAACCGCGTAAAACAGACTTCAGATTTTGTGCGTTGACTCTTGTGCTAATGTGTCGGTGTTTAAATTACGTAAGATGTTTCATTTTTTGGCATAACAAAAATTGTTCGGGTTGTTTCTCTCGATCTTAAGTTTTATTAGTCCCTTTTGTTATAAATGATTTAACTATATTTTCAGTTGACAAGCGCGTGTTGAGCATGATCCATTCAGAATTTTTAGCGTTCGTTTAAAGTTTTAGCGTTACGTTCGTAGGAGACCTTCTCTGTTTAGCTCCACCTCAGCTTCTAATTGCTTTATTAAAGTAATTATTATAATGTTTTGTTACTTCATCTGGTTTCTGATGTCCATCAGGTGTTAATTAAATTTCTCTGAACCCCCCGAATAGCCTGCGTGGTCACAGCCACAGCTGATCTGGAAAAACCACGTGGTATATTTATAATCTGACATAATACTGGGTGATTGGCGCAATAATTGCCTGTGATTATGTGTGATACGCCGCATTCAGTATTAAAATAATGTTTTTAATAATGTATGTATGATTAATTATTTACACATTTTATAAATAACAAATTACTGGCACAATTATAAGCAATATTAAAAAATGCAATATGATTCTTTTTTTTTCAAGTATTATACACATTTATTTATGAAGATACCTGCTTACAGTGAGTACAAGTCTATAGTAATCGAACAAGCATGAACCGAACAAAACCTAAAATATCCAATAGGCAGTAAAACATACAGAGAAATATAAAATGTCCTTAGATTGTTGTAGTAATGTCGCTCTTATCAGCGGGCATGGAAACAACATGCCGATGTTGGATTTAAATATTTTTCTAATGAAGTAATTGGGCAACTTAACAAAGTCATGCAGCGCATCTTTGCGACAATATTATGTCAGTTTACCAATCGTGTAGTTTCCCCAGTGAGAATTAAACCAGCGTGTCATATTGCACAGATTCCTTTCTGACTTTTTGAGTCTTGGGTTGGCAGCTGACAATGACCACAAAATAAAATGAAAGATTCCACATTATTGCGTGCGCTGTCAACGCGATTGATTACAAAGTTTACTTCTCTAGCTCTGTTACCAGTTATTAACAGTAATATGCATAATTAGCCCCAAATAAAAGGGATGGATTGCATGTAATGCAAACGGCACGACAGCAGCAGAAAGACAGGGGAGACGGACGGGCCCCGAAGCCCATCAAAGTGCCAGTTTGTTTAATTGTCAACCTATCAGCGGCGCGAGCGAGAGCGCTAACTGTCCGCGCGATCTCCCTCATTACCCTGATGCTACTTTGTCGCACAATCCGTCAGGCGGCATAAAATACCAAGGCCCTGAAAAAGGGGATTATAATTGCAATCATATATGTGGAGGTTTAACATGCACGCCATACTGTACCATTAGTTACACAAATAAGTAATAATTTGCTAATGACAACATTATGTTGAGTCAGTTTAGGGGCAATTAAAGTGAATGATATTTACATATGCCTAATGAATCACGGTCTCTTGCGGCTGGAGAGACTCTAATGAATATTCATTCAGGCATTCTACATCGGCGCTGCAGTTTATAAACTGAATTATGGTTGATTTGCCCTTTTAAAAAATGAACATGGGCGAAACCCCTACAAGGAGGGAATGAACAATAAAGTCTGATTATAAAAATGTTTTAGTAGTAAACTGACTGCAAGAAGATCAAAGGCTGATTTTTATGGACTTCTCCAGCTTTTATAACAAATGTGCTCCTGCGTTCTGGGAAAACTGGGATGGGGGGGTATTTGAACCGATCCTCTGTGTGCCCCCGCCCCCCCAGAACCATGATTACACCCTGTGAGTTGAGAACGACTGACGCGCTTTGAATATTTGCTTATTTAATCGTCGGTGTTGGTTCATATCTTTCAGTTTCGCACAGAACACAGAGAAACTGAATCACATTTCACATAGATTGGCATCGATTGCATTCAGCTATAAAGCAGTTGTGGCGTTTTTATTATACCACAGTATAAGTATTATTCATACATAGCAGCTGGGAAAAATAGAAAATGGAATATGTGTGTGTGTGTGTCTGTGTGTGTGTGTTTGTATTTTTCCCCGAAAATTTATTTTTTTTAAATGTGTGAAAGGTTCTCAGTTTCTTATCAAAAGCTGAAAAATGTCCTAATGAAATAGACGTGCTAGTTATTAATCTCTATAATGTTCACGTTCATGCGGCAGAGCTACACAAATGTCCGCGCGCTTTTTCACCCTTTCCTCCGGATTTCTGTTAGGGGAGGCATTAAAGTAGCTGCTAAATTTACTAAGAGCAGATGTTTCTTTACTGGCCTGAGGACACACTGATTTCAACGCCTGGTAATTTTTATTCACGGCGCGTGAATCTGCAGGTACTGGAGGAAAATCTATATCTTGAAATTAAGTACTTACTCTTGTCCTTAATACTTGTAAATGCCGGTAAACATTGTGATTTTTAATTAGGCTGATCTGTTACCATCTGTCACAGTACACCTTGGTAACGCCTATAAAACCGGACAATATACAGAATAGTTATGCTTTTGTATCAATGCCAAATTTTATTTTTAATACTACTCAATGTCCTGTATCAGGCTGTGCCTGCCCTCTAGTGGAAGATATCTGATACTGCATTTACATTTTTACGTGTGTAAGAGAGACGATTCATACCTTGCGGTTTTAAACAATACCAAGTGGGAAACGGAAACATAGGAACGAAGAACGACATACGATAATGCAAAGATTACTTGTGAATAAACCCACACGTACTTGAAATGATCAACGCTATTAAATGAAAGAATTCATTAATTGCTTAAGTTAGATTATCTTTTTTCATTTACATAGACGAATATGTCTTTATTATTAAGAAAAATACATTTAAATGAGCTCCTAATTGCCTTCAGCACATAAGGTGAGCGAGCACTAATGTGATGTTAATGTATAGATTTCTTGAAGCCTACAGTATATTTGTCATGATTCGGTTTATCTGAAAACACACATGTAAACACAGAATTTTCCCGTTTAGATAAGATTAATATTCCCATCGTAGTATAAAAAAATCATAATTTTCCTCTGATATTAGGCGACTAGAAACGTTGCATAGCGTCAGCCGGATTATAAAAAACAAACAGAATGACTGGATGCTGAAGGAGGGGGTTACTCGTGAAAGTTGGAAATTGGCCTTAGTTCTTGTCAGGATCAGAGCTCAAAGTGTAATCCGTTTAAAGATAGAGTTCTCTCAGTCTTTGATCGTCCTGGGGTTAAAGGAGGAAGCACATATCAGACAGTTTAATCACGAGGGGAACTCCCGAACAATGATACTCTTTAATTAAGCAGAGAGAAAGAGTACAAGTCTCGATTTTCTGGCGTTGTCGTTGTTTTTGGTCTGAAGAATATTTACTGAACATGACACAAAGACAGACAGCTCCAAAAGTGACGTTTTGAAAGTAGTGATTAAAAATGTTTTCTTTTCCAACCGCCGTTTTATGTCTTGCCACAGCGTTTTTCGTTTCTATGTTCAATTCCTCTAAATCCTTCAAATGTTTTCTCCAGCGGATATTAAAACAAGTATTGATACAAATAGCCCAGCATCAAGAAACTCCCTGTCGGTCGGGAGAGTATGTCAGATTTTATAAGATGACTACGTCCAGGAAGTTCCCCAGTGAGTGTTAAACACGCACGCCGAAATATGGCGAACAGGTGTGGTACACATTTGCGGTAAGAATTACGATTTGCTGTTTCTCTTCCATAATGTTCAAATCCTTCTCAGAGAACGAAAGGAACGAACTTCAGATCATATGTTTGTCCTACACGATGCAATATCGAACACAATGCTATTTTATCACATGCGTTTTGAATCAAAGGGACACGGTCACATATTGTTGCGGGTGCTAAATATAAACTCGTCTATTACACCATACAGGGCAAATCCAAGATTAGCCAGTTCAGTTTGTTCATTCACACATTCTCACGGTTGAGGCAGAAGCAGACAGGATTCCTCAAGATGACACGCGCTATCAAATCAACGGGCTGAGCGTGATATTCTCAGAAGCCACTAGAGGGCAGTAAGGGCTGCGTTGTCTGCGCCGAAGACACGACAAAGAAACGTTTGGGTGTTGAGCTCATAAGAGACGGTGACATAGTGCTGTGGAATTACACAGTGTATTAATGAAAAAAATGATCTCACTCCACAATGTGTGAAAAGCCGATAGGGAATCTGAAAAGGTGTGTGCCGACAGAAACCCCAAGACGCCTCGAAACAACAAAATACGCAAAGGGGACCCAAAAGTCAGAGCAGCGGCCCATCCTACATGCTGAGGGTGAATTTGTCACTGGTTTGTGTTTTAGGAGAGAATTTCTAGCTTGTGATTTTAGAAACAGCCCCAAGGCTGAGCTATAGCGCAGAAAGCGTTTGAATTGATGACGTATAAAAGAGAATGGCTGTGTTCATGTGCATATAGGCCTACTTTAGGCAAGAAGACAAATCATCACATTTTCAAAGTCGAGTTGTGTTAAGCAGTAATAGGAAAGTTTGCTCTCAACTCAAAATGTGTACTTTCAGCAGTGAGGGAAGCGGCCAGAGTAGTTACACCTGTTGCATCAGTGGTTTTTAATTCATCCATCCCTCCATCCATCCATGCATGAGTGCAGTGATCCTGAAGCCTATTCCAGGAAACACCAGGCAGGATGTCAGTATGTTTCCGGACAGATGGACACACACACACACGTTTAGACGCTATGGGCAAATTTCAGTCACCAGTTCATCTAGGGTGCGTGTTTTCGGCCCTTCGAAAAAGCAGAGGACCCCCACGTGAACAACAGGAGAGCATGCAAACATATACATTTGGTCTCCACAATGTAATATATACGTAACACACAGACACACACACATGCACACATTCATTCATCCATAACTTTAAAACAGGTTACAATATGCGCTTACAGTCTCCCGTAAAAAGTATCATACAGAGAGAGGGGTGTTAGGGTCAGAACTTTAGAAAGAAGACAGTGGACAGAAATTTGCTCCAGTAAGCAGTTATAACGCAGGAAGTACACTGGTACCATCTCCTGGAAATTAGGACGCGCGCGTATTTCAGTTTGAACATGCTATATATAACGCAGCACTTATGTCATGTTATGTCGCAATTAATCGTCTAGATAAAAATTACAACTATGAATAAATGCATATTACTGAAGGCAATTGATTGCCAGTATTATTTGTATTTGATGCTTAATAAATATCGTATAAAACATGATATCTGTAGAGGAAAAGAATATATCTTATATCAATATTTGAGGAACATTGATTTTCAAGGGAATATTCAAGGGAGAAACAGGCAGAACATCTCATCTTGTGTTATTTGCTTTTCTTAATGTACTCTTAAGCACCATTTTTGGTGAAAACTAATGAACGAGCGTTACTTTCTGCGTTTCTCTCCGCTTAGCAATGTGCGGCCTGGCGCTCGCCACATCGCCACATCCGCGCGTCATTTTCCCAACCGCTTCGTGTCTTCCGTCGACACTATTTATTAATTCGGTATCCATAAGTAACTCTAAATAGCCGTATCCACATCTAACGCGAAAAACTGGTAAAAACAACTAAGGATATTACTTCTAAAGTAGCATCAAAACGAAAAGCAAAAAAAATCCGTTGAATGTTAATGTATACATTCATTCATTTCGATAAATGGCTTCTCGAAAAAAAAAACGTTTTTAAGATGATCCAGTTTGTTTTAATTTCGCCTTGAAAATGCCTCTGATATTCGTTCTCTCATCTCCGTGGGTAGGTACCTCACACAATGGACGCCCCTCGCTCGCCACCGCCCCCTAGCGGCCGTCGCGGATCTCTCTTCAGTGGGTTGCGAAAGCTTATTATTGTGGAAAGTCCCGAGGAAATCCCCGCACCGGGCCTTTCCGAAGACGGCGCAACCTAAAACTCCTCGCTGCCTCAAACTCATGTCAGTTAATGGTGATCCGAGGTGGAGGTAATAGCGCGAGCTTAATGGCGGTCTGGACTGGCTTCGGTGACATTGAGAACAGCGGCGGCGAGGCTGTCTGAGATCTTTTGTGAGGATTGTTGCTGTTTCTCACCGACATATTGCACAGGTAAGAGTTAACTTCCAGCCTCCGGTCTGTCGTTCAACGGCGAGAAATGGAGCCGGCGCTGACAGTCGCAGTGTTTGGATTTTATTGCCTTTAGGTTATGTCCATTTAAAGGCTGTGCATGCAGCTACACGCCATATTTTCACGGATCCGTAGGTGTTAGCGCATTTACGATGCAATAACGATTGTTGTGGACGCCGCAGAGGGGGCTGTATACACCGGCCAGACAACAAAAGCCTATCATTTCGTTATTGATTTCTGTAGGGGAGATCGCTACATAATGCATGATTCAAGGCGTCCTGAGATGCATTGTGTCTCTCGCCGTCCGTACAATGGAGTCCGCCGTCGCTTATTGTGCAATTGGCGCTATTGATGGTGTTTATTTTCTCATTGTTTTTGACGGCCCCGAATAAGCGCTCCGCCTCGGTGCCGACGCCTTGGAAGCGTCTCCAAAAACAGCCAAGGCGGCCGTCAGTTCCCCCCCCCCCCCCAAATAAAACGTTGCACAAGCTCTGCATTTTACACAAAAGAGGATGTTGGTATTTCCCCCCTCCCATGCAGGACGATGCTTGTGCTACCAGCTGCCGTTAAGGTTCCTTTTAGAGGATAATAGAAGCGTCATTTAGAAAATAAAATATTTCCAATGAGTGACTACGGCGCTTTGTGGTGACAGATGTGACTTGGGTCAGAGGTATGTTACAATGCGTGGATGTATCTATTAATAGCTGTTGCCACCCTTCTGTTAAGATACAGGGCAGAAAGAAAAATCCAGTTCTTGCTTTAGTTTCTGTTTATTTATCTATCTGTATGTTGGCTTGTTGTCTCGACTAAACAGTGCCGACTGCGTAACATTAATACCCGCTCCTTGATGTGCAGGTTACTACTTCCGAGAAGCTCATTCTGTAGTTTAGTTGAGTATTTTGTTCTGAAGGCCAGGTTTCCCAGCGTTGGCCTCTTTCAGGAGCGGAACAAAAGGCAGCGCGGCACTTCCCACGTCCGTAAGGTGCCTTCCACCTGAAGGCGCTGTGCTGTCTTTACAGCACTGTTTGAGCTGGGTGAATGGGCAGGCCCCCCTGATAATTGAGGCTGGAATTCACCAAGCGTGGGGAGGTGGTGGGGGGGGGGTGTCATGTGCTGTTATTTTGCTCACTGGGGTGGAGGTTATGGGGAAATTCTTACTTACAAAAGATCATGTTTTAGTTCTTACTCGCCCCTTTTCCACACTGCTGGCAGGCAGAACCTGAAGAGCCCCTCTCAGCGTCGTAGCTGCTTCATCGCCGGTCTCCCTTCAACAGCTTCGGTCGCCGACTCTTGCCAGAAGAACACCATGTCCCAAGGCCCAAACTTCCTCCCCAAGTTCCTGTTCGTCAGTAACCTCCTGAAGGCCATGAAGATCCGGGAACGGGTCCCCAACGACGTGGTGAAGCCGTCAGCTGGCGGCGGGGTCATCCACCATCTGCGCTCCATGCACCGGCACACAGTGGAGATGATCCGTATGGGCCACTTTCCGCAGGCCTTCCGGGAGGTGGTGCAGGCCGCTGTGCTGGACCGCCCCATGCAGACCTCCCTCGAGCTGGAGAAGAGACTCAACTGGTGCCGGGAAGTCAAGAAGCTGGTGCCTCTGAGGACCAATGGTACGGCCGCCGCCTTCTGCACGCCTGGCTGAGTTCGGCCGATGCGTCCGTCAGGGAGAAGTTGCCAGGCTATAGCTGACCCACAGCATCCTTTCATCAGGCTACGACCGGGCGATGCTGTAGCGTGGAGTCTTTATGTAGCTCTTTAGGCTGGGGTTCCGTTATGTCAAGTGATAAGAATAACATCCATCCATCCATCCATCCATCTCCTAGCACGCTTGTTCTGCCATGTTCATGGGGACTAGTTCTATAGACTCGGTACATTCGCCATCTTCTTTAATACAGGTTTTAAATGGGTTGAAAAATAGTTGTGGCTACATATGGCAAAAAAGTTTTGACTTGATTTTTGGTCATGTTGCCCATCCCTGCCTCGGTTGGTCACGGAGACTCGTTTCTCTTCTGCCATGCTGTAATTTGGACGCAGGGGAGGAAGTTACCCGTCTGTGTTCGTAACCTTTGCGATGCGGCTTTATTAGTAGCGTGGATTCGGTATCAGTCAGGCCGTTAGAGTAAGAGTAAGCCTGTCTGCCTTTATTTTAGTGTGGTGCATTTTTACAAGAAGCAGGCCCTCTGCTCTCAGGGGCGACACAATAATGAATTATCCCATTGATAGATAAATCAGAACTTTGGCTGGTCAGACTTTCCCCAGTGTAGTCTGTTCTATTATAATCAGCAGCTTCTAAGCCTCCAGTTTGCCTGCTTACCGTAATTATTGTAGTAGAGCGTCAGCACTGTGCTGTTATTCCTAACGGGATAATCCAGAGTCTGTTTTTACAGTAGTGAGAAATTCAGAGGCTGCCGTTAGACGTGACACCCGTGGAGTAGGCCTCTGAGAAGTGGGCTCTGATAGTGTCTCAAAGGGCCACGAGGCTCGCAGCCCGGCTGACTCAGCCCTGGTCACCTTCTGCCTTTACCGAAATGTTGTCATGGGTCCCCTTGTGATGCCTGTCTGCTGAACGGCTCTCCTTCATTCGTCGGAAAATCCAGAAACGTCATTTCAACCCCCTTCACTCACTTAAAATGCGCTTCAGATGTGCTATTGACTCACTCGGTTCCAAGGCCTTTACTGTACAGGGCTGAAATTTTTTTTCTGTACCGTGAGAATTGGGGTGCCAGTCAACGCGTGTCCCATTCATAATCAGAGGTGAGAGCATCAGCTGCTCGTCCTAGCCCTGGTATTCCCAGGGGGGTTGGGGGGGGGGGGAGATGTACTGCATGAAACACCCCCAGACCCTGTTGTGGGAATGTTTCTGGGCAGTGCTGCTGGAAAACACTGACAGTCCCTGCTAGCTTGAAAAAAAAAAAAAAAACAATTGACGACTTGTTTGATTACCAGCATACGAGCTGTAAAGTACCATTTTTGGACTGTGTTCTTTACTCGGTTTTGTTTTTTTTTTGGTGTAAGATCTTCCCGTGAAGGGACACGCCAGGAAGAGGCGGTGGGGCGTTTAGTAAATTCTGTGAAATTTGAAGGAAGATAAAGTATCCGGGATGTTACTTGATTTCCTGAGCCCTGAGCGTGGAATTTCCTCTTTGGTGACAAGAGACCCTGGCATGTCACCCCGGGCCTGACACTGACACAACCTCGCTGACTAATAGGAATTATAATCCCTGCACTACGAAACGTCAGGAAGGAAGTCTGAGGGAGGCGGGGTTTACATTCAATCCCGTTAGTGGGGCTGACATCACTGCCTCGCTTATTCATATCTGCGAGTATCTGGGCACGTCGAAAAGTGGGTTTTTCCAGCCCCCCCCCCGCGTGTGTAATGTGGTATCTCCCTGTTGCCCTCTGGTTATCATTCTGAAAGGACCCATCGAGTTATTCTCTCAGGGGACCATTCAGACCATCATGTTTCCTTTAGGGAAAGTTGGACTCTGAGAACCACGCACTGGACTAACCCCACATGGCTTTTGAGTTTGGATGGGGGGGTGGCGCTTTACATTCCTTGAATAGTTTACGGACCTCTAAGTGACAGTGACCTGTTTGGTATCGGCGCCGGTACTGCTTGTTCCGCCGCGAGGCTCGGGCAGCCTTGTGCGGATGTTAATATTTTCATGACAGTGGAAGATTCCTTGAACGCATGGAAAGCTCACCTTCTGTCATTTCTTTCAGTTTTGGGTCGGCTGTGTATGTTTTTTAAATGTTTGCACAGAGTGCAGCTAAATGACAGGCAGAAGGGCTCTCTTTCCATTCGCCTCGCTGCTTGAGGTTGGAAATGTTTTTCTTTGCTATTCATCTAAATCTAATAAAGTTTCAACATTTTCTTTGTAGATTTTCACATTTAAATGTTGACTCTCTTTGTCCCCCCTCACCCAAAAAATGTATTCATTTGGTGATGGAGTGAAAGCTTATTTGATTTTAGGTAGCCGCCCCCCCCCATTGTTGTTCCTGTCTTCTCACTGTTTCCATTCACCCCTAGAGTGAGCAGCTGGGTGTGGCTTCCGAGGGCCCCGTCCCCTCGCAGCAGGAAACATTAATACGGGGTGATTTCCCCACTCCCCTAACACCTACCTCTGCCAGCGAATAGTGTCCTCACTCAACTGGGGGTGCCTGGTGGGTGCAGAAGTAGCCCTGGCTTCAGGGCGCAAGGCATTGAGTGAGAGGAGCTCTTGCCCCCTCTTCATGCAGAAGCATAGGGTGGGAAGACAACGCTGTGATTTCAAAGAAAAAAATTATAACATTTGGCTCTGAGAGAATTGCAGGGAAAATATGCATTCCACTAGGGCTAAGCCCCGCCCCCTTGGGAAAGTCCAGCACTAATGCATGGCTGTTCTCTCTCCAGGGGAAGTAAAGGTAGGGCGGCGGCCACCCAGTTATTAGTCAGAGAACCGCAACAGGGAAATTCCCCTGTTTCAGACCCTGCTAGCTGTGCAAAGGGGAAAAACAGTGAAGCAGACTTCGATAATGTTTGATGAGATGGTTCTTCGTTAAGCTCATCTGAGAGCACCTGCTTCAGGTTATTTTTATTAATCGGGCAATAGCTTCTGTTGACGGCTTGGTTGCGTTTGTACCGTGCAGGACTTGTGCGTAAGGACACCTAATCGGGCATGTAGTAAGTGCTTGTGTCATGGCTCAGGCTGGCAGTATCTGGATGGGCAGGATTCTGTGAATAGCTGTGTACAGTCAGACTGCTATCGTTGCTAAGCTCCCCTGTCCCTCGCAGCATGTTCTCTGGGAGGCACCGACTGCGCGTTACGCTTCCTATAAGTTTTGTTTCTTTTGCAGCCTCATGGTCAGAATTATGGCTGTTTCTCAAACAGCTGATAGGGTTTTCTGGAAATTCCCGCCCTTCCCCCGATTGACAGTGTGCTCCCTGCTGTCCTTCAACGGGATGGGAGGTGGCAGTCTGGGAATAATGCTGGAGGGCTGCCCTGCTCCCTCTGCACCTGCCGGTAGCTCTGTTTTTATGGTGTGGGCTGCCTGTTTTATCTGGGATTTTGGAAACTCAAAAGGCTGTTTTGCCACTGTCTGGTTGTAGGGGATGGGAACTGTCTTCTCCATGCTGCCTCCCAGTATATGCTGGGCGTCCAGGACACGGACCTGGTTCTGCGCAAGGCCCTGTATGGCGCCCTGAAGGAGACGGACACCCGGATTTTCCGTCTGCGTTTCCAGACGGAGCTGCTCCACTCTCAAGGCTTCACCCAGACCGGCCTTCGCTATAACACACTAGTGAGTCCCCGTGGGTGGCCCCACCCCCTTCTACTTCTGCCCGGTCCTATCCGGGCCTGTGTGCTGAAGCCTGTGTTTCCCACCCCCATTTAGAACTGGGAAGAGGAGTGGGAGAAGGTGGTGGAGATGGCTTCGCTGGAGACAAGTCCTCACGGCCTCCAGTACGACTCCCTAGAGGACATCCACATCTTCGTCCTCTGCAACATTCTTCGCCGGCCGATCATTGTCATCGCAGGTACGGCCCGGCCCAGACTGGCATGCTCTGACGAGGCCGTTTGATTCTTGGGCCTGTTTGCTGAAAGGCTTCTGGTTGCCCTTCACAGATCAGGTCCTCCGAAGTATGAAGTCAGGCACCTCTTTCTCCCCCCTAAACGTGGGGGGTGTTTATCTCCCATTGCACTGGCCTCCGGGGGAGTGCTACAAATATCCCATAGTGCTCGGCTACGACTCACAGCACTTCGCACCACTCATAACGGTCCAGGACAGCGGTCCAGGTGGGTACGGCCCGAGTTGCCGGAAACCTGATTTCAGACTGTAGGCACCAGCATTCCGGATGCTTTGACATCCGGTCCTCCTTTCATAGAGATCCGAGCCGTCCCACTGTGCCACCTGGGCAGGGGGGGCTTCGAGGAGCTCAAGGTTCACTTCCTCATGGAGAAGGAGCAGCCACAGAAAGACAAGCTTCTGAAAGACTACCTGATACTGGTCGACATCCCGGTGAACGGTCCCAGCCCGGGAACGACGCACGTGATCAACGCTGCCAGGTACGCTTCCCGTTCATGTAGCATGAAGGGCGTTTCAGCCTGGTTCCTGAGGCTTTGGACCTGAATTTCCATCCACAGAACCCGTTAGGGCTGAGGTCCGTGCTCAGATCCACTAAACCTCACTGGCCTGAGCATTGAGGGGCTGTAAGGCAGACTGCGTGGCACGGGCTGTCTCTCAGTGACACTGTCGTTCGGCATTATCTGCAGGCTAGACGAGAGCAATCTTCCTGAAGATATGAAGCTAATGGAGGATTACCTGCAGCTGGTCAACCACGAGTATAAGTGCTGGCGGGGGGACCAGGAGGTGGCGTGGGACGTGCGGCCACAGCAGGACACCCGATTCTCCGTCTCTCAGCTGTCCCTCATCGAGATCCGCTGCGCCACGCCCCGCTGCACCTTCTATATCTCTGTGGACACGCAGCCTCACTGCCATGAGTGCTTTGAGAAGCGGCGTGCTGAGCAGGCCCACGAGGTGCCCCGTGCCACGCCGCCCGCGCCGCACGCACCCGCTTCCCATTCGTCGCCCGCCGTGGCGCCCAGCCCCCGCTCGGCCCCGCCCACCGCACCCAGCCTCAGTCTGTACAGTGAGACGCATGCCATGAAGTGCAAGACACCAGGCTGCCTCTTCACGCTGAGCGTGGAGCACGACGGCCTGTGCGAACACTGCCACAGCGCCCTGCGGGCCGGCCGCCGTGCCGGCTCCGACCGCTGCTCCCGCTGCCAGCAGGAGGCCTTCCGGACGCTCGACGGCCTGTGCGCCACCTGCCTGCAGAGGGCAGCCAAGGAGAGGGCGGAGCCTCAGCCGCAGGTGCCTGGCCCAGAGCGCCCCCCGGTGGACTGGCCGCCAGTGGCTAACGCGAATGAAACGCTGGTGCCCAGGATCCAGAGGGAGGCGCCCCCTGTTGGCCGGATGTGCAAGAGGCAGGGCTGTACCTTTTTCGGTACGCCCAAGCAGTTGGGCTTCTGTTCCATTTGCTATGAAGATTATCAGATCAATCGTGAGTACAGTCCAGTCACACTTATCACTCTGGGCAGCACACTTCAATTTTCCTTGTTGTGTTATGTGTGGCATTAAAATTTGCCTGTGACAATAGAACGTGCTTATCAATAGGACCTGATGCTGACATGATATGAGGGTTGCCCCTGGGTGTATCGGTGAATAACCTGTGGCTGTGGTGCTAGGGTGGAGGTGACTGTTTCACACTGCCCCATCTTAGGGTCCGGCCCCGCGCCTGCAGCCTCGAGACCGTCACCCCCGCCCGCCCGTGCCTGCCTGGAGGCGGGGCAGAAGAATCCCTCTCACTGCCGTGGACCTTCCTGCGGTGCTCCAGGCCGCACCGCCTATGAAGGCTACTGCAAGAAGTGTTTTGTCAAAGAGCAGAGTGTCCGGCTAGTGCAGGCTGGCACTCGGTTGTCCCAGTCACCCCCACTGGCCATGGTGAGTGCCCTCCCTGCAGTACACCCTCCCAGCCAGCAGGGGTCAGCACATTTTTCAGCATCACTTCGCACAGTCTTATTGTTGCATCTCTTACACTATGGCTAAAGCTGGCTTCTCATTTGGCATTTTACACACTGGGTGCCATGTGCTGACTGATGGAGCCTCCTTGCTCATTTTAGAGAGCTGCACAGCCCAGAGCAACCTTGAAGCCGGCCCGCTGCAGTCGCCATGGCTGCAGGAACGCCCACCCAGGCTGGGCAGAGCTATGCTCTGAGTGCCAGGCCCGCGGCCGCTGGGAGGGCAACCGGGGCCACGGACACGACGAAACCACTAAGCAGCGCTGTCGGACGCAGTGGTGCGAGCACTACGCCAACCAGGAGAAGGACGGCTACTGCAATGAGTGCAGCTTCTTCCTACAGAACGCCTGGGGCCCCGAGGGCTTCCGCCGCGTCCAGGACAGCCGGTCCACGCGTTAATGCTTCCCACCAGCCTCAACCCTGATGGGGCTGCATGGGTGCTGAGCCCTGAGCATCCATCTTCTGTGCTCTGCGCCACGGACGGTTATGATTTCTGTATAAACACATCACATCGTGACCAAAGTTCACTTTTCACCAGTGGAAAAAGTGTTTCCAGTGCCAAAACCAGGGGTCCTTTGTCCGGATGGCCCAAGGCCAAAGCTGCTCTGGCCCGGGATCCTCCAACATCCTGCTAAGGAGCACAGAAGGGACCAGCGGCCGGACTGTCTCCTCTAGTTAGGACGATGGTGCTAACCTCGCTCAAACACTCACGCTCAACAAGGAACCTACCGCGCCAGGATCTGGTCACACCACTGTTGCTGTCCTTGTGGCTGTCCGCTAACCGTAACGTACAGCGCCGGGGTGTGTGATCCGTAAGGTCATGCCGCTGTCACCATCCACATAGCCGTCTGCTAACCCTAACCCGCAGTGCTTGAAGTCCGTGTGTTTTCCTCTGCGACTGTGTGACCCAGCTATGAAACGCGTTAGCCGGTGAGCTGGTCTGTTAACCAGCGGTCATCCAACAAGCCTTTTCAGTGCCGATCGGGAAAGTTGGCATTTGCTGATGTGCTGGAAACCTCATACGTAGCAACGTCCTGTCTTGACAAGTAGGAAAATGGGAAAGATTACACCTTTTATAGGTGGAATCTATAAAATACGATTTAAAACGCCATCATTTTTATGTTCACACTGTAATTATTCTCACCGTCATAATATCTTAATTGCATTTAGGGAATTGCCCATATAGGAATAAAACTCCCTTTGTCCAAAAAAGGAAAGTAGAAACAATCGCGTGTAAAATCCCCGGAGTAATTGATACTGTATTTATGCAGGAGGGAGAGCGAGCGAGTGAGAGCGAGTGCGCATGCTCAGTTGGAAGGGAAAACACACCTGAGAATTTAGATCAGTTTGGTTCCCCCTCCGCCTTTTCTCTAACCCTTTCTTTCCTCTTGCTTTGGCCTCTTCGTCTCCACTTCCTTCCGTTTCACACTCTTTAAAATGTGCAACTGACATTTTCCCTTTTCAGTTTTTCATTTCTGCTTTGGCTGTGTACACATTTAAAAAATTTTTTCCTTACACTTTCTGAGGAGACACCGAGCATGTCTGCGAGGACTATGCACTTATGGGTGATCACAGGCAATTTTAGGCGAGTTTGTGTAAAGTAAGTTATCTCTGGGGGAAAAAAAGAAGAACCTTGTTGCTGGCCCATCCAGTTTAGTTGTGTAGTGGGTGTTTTAAGTTGATGGAAGCCTGTATACAGAATTAAACACACACACTGGGGCTGTCCTCCATCTTGTACAGACATTTAAGACCTTTTTGTGTCCTGAGTGTGAATGTAGTTCATCTGATTGCAATATTGCACAGTGCTGATATAAGCTGTTCTGGAATCTTGGGTTGGTACGAGGGCGGACCTCAGTGTAACATTCCACGAATAGACAATTAGGAAAGCAGTCATTTCCTTACAATGTATTTTAATTGTATTGTTGGAAGAACTGTTTTTTTTTTTTGTTTTTTGGTATTTATTCATTTTAAAAAATTAGTAATTCGCCACTTTATTTATATAATCTCAAATAAATTATTTTTAATAATATGTGTGCGATTGGTTGATCTTTGTTTCGATCTGCCCTGTTGGGAAACATGCGTGTGACGTGCTTTCCTGTTGCGCGCCGGGGCCGTTTCCATGGGGATGGCTTCTGCGTCGGTGCAGGCGTGGCGCGGTGGCCTGCCGCAGACGCGCTTGATGGCTTATCAAAGAAACTTCGCAAGTGAGAGATGGGGCTGATTTTTTTTCTATTGGTGCCTCTAATGCCAGGGAACTTCCGGTCTCCCCTGTTGTTAAACTGTAAAATCATATGTATTATTCACTAAGTAAGATTAAGGTGAGCTTGTGGTATTTTATGATTATAATTGCTGTACTACAAGAACCTCACTTCGTGTATCTGAGACGCGGTTCTTGTTTTACAAGGGTGTGATACAATAATTGTATGTAACTGTAAAATGTGCTGAATGTAATTCAACAAGCCCATTAAAGCCGCTTGTGTGCTCCGGAGCCGTGGTAATTTTAACACCGACTATTTATGTGAGTCTTGCTGGGCGCTGGCAGCCCTGCCATGCAAAAGCATTGGCCTTAAACTTATGTTTTGTTTCTAAGTGACTTGCAGGTAAGTGGTTTTAATTCCACACCACAGCAGAGCAACATGTGTATGTATGATGGACGATTAAGTTTTTTAGCTTCATTTCTTGAATTTTGACAAGCTAAAAGGTTTTGAAATTGCGACGATGGGTAGGACTTCAAAAGTTCCACGGGCATCCTCAACCAATGAGTTGCTTCCATCGGTCAGCTGACCTCACAGGCAATCTATGATTGGCTGGAAGCGAAGCCAATACATCGTTGCAAGCATAGTCGCTTCTTCTAACAGCGTGCATTTCTTATTAAAGGAAACTGCTTAAAGTAGGTCGTAAGGGTCGGTGTGTCTGAGGGTTCTGGTATTTATATATGCACGTTTTGAAAGTCGACGCTGCGGCAGAAATCCCGCTCTTTTTTTAGTAACAAGATGCTTCAGTCCGATAAGCACCTTTCAGAGGGAGTGGGCTATGCCTTTTCCATTTTTTACTTGTTTGCGGGACATTTTTGACATTTTCACCTTTACCTTTTAGCGTATTTTTTGCCTCCCCGGCAACGTAATCCTGAGAGCCTGCCCCCTCCTTAAGCTCCGCCGCCCACGGACCCAGTTCTCACCCAAAAAAAGCCCTTTTTGATATAGAGTTCTGAATCACACACAAAGGAGGAAACTTTTCCTCGGCAGTGCTGCTGTCTAGAGGGGATATTTGCGGTGGGCAAATTGTGACATTTGTGCATTGCGGGGGCATGCCACTTTTGGTGGGGGTCGTGGACCTGAGGTCCTCCCAGAATAGCTACGTCACCCGCAGTGGCTCTCACACAGAACAGCCGGCCCCGCTCAGGGCAAGAAGAACCGTCCCAGACGTCATTGTGTTTTTTTTTTTTTGAAGCACATGCTCTCCAGCCCAGATAGAAATGAGTCTTATTAGGGAGTTTTTAAGTTGCATCGTTGACACATATAAGCTAGCGCTATGAATCACGCTGGCTGTGCAGAACAACCTGATTAAACCCCTTTGCTTCGCTCTCTGACGTAAAGTGGCAGAGCGTTACATATTAATCAGGCTGATAGCTAATTCCACCATCCAGGTGCCACCATCGCAGCGCTTATGAATTATGACATCAGTGGTGAACTCCGAGACACAGGAAGCCGGCTGGCCCCCACTGGCCTCGGTGGTTTTTAGCAGGTGGCTCAATGAGGATGTTGTGGTGTGTTTTTTTTCTCTCATTGTTTTACTGTGGTGACGGCTGAATCGGGCATTTAAATGGCCCAGGCCGGTACCCAAGCTATGGTCCCTTCATGCGAATGACTGGAACGTACCCTGAGCATTACCTAAGCTATGTCCCGTCACTGAACCAACCTCTATGCTTCTTCTGTTTGCTCCCATGTCTAATGTGATATTGCAGCATTTATCAAGGGCCCCATGGTATCATGCCTCCCAGGCCAGGTTAACCTGGGTCCTGTAGGTTTTTGGAGAACATCAGTTATTTGCCAATTAGCACTATGCTCTTCTGGCTGAGGTGACCTGTCGTCTAAGCTCAATGTCAGCTTGTGTATAAATGTCTTTATGGATCCCAAAGGGGCACAGGCATCATGAGGCATTAACACCTGTAAAGCCGTTGGATAAAAATCCAGCACACAGTCATTCCTCCCCTGGCGATGGACATTGGAGTCCTCCCGCTAAACTAGCATTATGTCTACTGTCTGTCTTTCCAGGTGTACGACTCTTGCCAGCTCCAAAGCCACTGAGATCTCACTGTCCATTCGATGGCCTGAGCCATAGACTCGCCATTCCAGGTATTTCACTACTAAAGTTAATTTTTGAGAGCTGGAGATAAATTTCCATGTGCTGCTCATCAGTCAATTCCAGGAGCAGACAGTTCGGCTACCAAAGCTGTACATTTTATCGGCTAGCAGTACATGTGCAGAAACATAAAATGAACACATTGACAAAGTTTTTAAGGCGAATAAAGGCTTTGAAAGAAATCTCAACAATCTGTTGAAAACTATCATGATGAGGAGGACAGAGGCTCTATCAGAGGTGCTTTCCATCGCCAGCTGCTCTAGAGACACACCGAGAATGAAGCCCGTGCATTATGAGCCTCCAGCTAGTAGCTGCCAATTGATGATGAAAAGCTCTTTTGTGAAAGCTGAAATTTGCATGTGCCTGTCCTTCTGACCAATTCGCTCTGGTTTAGGTGCCATGTGACCAAGGTAAGGTAACAGAATTGATGCACATGGATAGCATTTTTATGTAGGAAAATGTATGGATTTGTTCCTGGTTAGCGATGACAATGTTAAAGATTCAGTAAAAATCATAGTCTGGCGTTTAGAAAATTATGAGCAGCATATGTTTTATAAATCAGATACCTAAGGCTTGTATGAATCTATGCTGTATAACAATAATTATACCTCACCATAGGACAGCTATTAAGACATTCGAGTAATTATTTATTAATGTCAACATGAAAATATCATATGTAACTTTTATTATTTTGTTAATTAACTTTTGACTATCTATGTTGATGCATTGCATGGTACTTGGGGTATGCGCATATTAAACCTTGTAATATATTTTTATATTGGCGTATTTGCTGATCACAATGACACAAATACCTCTGTAACAGAGCACTCATCCATCATCCATCCATCCACCCATCCATTCATCCATCTGTGTTTCAACTGCTTATTCTGCAGACAGAGTCGCAGGACCACTGGAGAGCCCTGACGGCGACATTTTAATCTGCTTCTGTCATTATCTTGGAAAAAGAGCCATGTTCTGCCTGGTCTTTCATTCTGGAGGAACAAACGCCTTCATTGATGGTTGTGTAGGAATTTTAGAATGAATTGGTGGAGTATTCAGTTGTCACAAATAACATGTGTCTAACCTGGGAAAAAAATCTCTCCTGAAAGTCCATCATTTCTGAAAGAGGAAGCTGGTTGAAATGTGTTTTTTCTTGTCTATGCGCATTTTATTTTGGAATGGGTCAAAGTTCCTGTTCTTTTTTTAACATTAGGGCTTTCCACCTATCAGGACATCAGATTTACCTGGCAAAACCGAAGGATGTTCTGATGATTAATCAACGCGATCACATATGCACAGTATGACGTTTAGCTTAACTGCACCCCTGAATTTGATGTGTGATTTGATGAAATGTGAAGAATTTCAAGTTGACAGTCAGACAAATTGTCCTAAATGACAGATGCATCACACACTATAGGCTGAGTAGATCCTCAACATATTAATAAATGCGATATTTTAAAAGGCAGTACAGAAATCCAGGAGTGAGAAGTGAAACTGTTTCACTGGAATAGTTCCCCTCACTGGGTTCAGTGGTCGTGCTCCCATATAGGTCCTTACGGTAACACTTTGCATGTTCCTGTAGCATTTACAATAGAACACATTTAGTATGTACAGTGGTGACTGCCACGTGTGATAGCCTCCATTTGCAAAACCAGTTTGCTAAGGGACAGAAACAATGATGATTTACTTTCCAGAAACATTCAAAAATTAGAATAAAGGCTCACAAAAGCCCATTGACAAAAAAAACCCAAATTAAATAATATAACTATAATTGAGTGAGTCAACAAGTGTACAATCCACATATTAATAGTTGGGCAAAACTGACTGTAATGAATGTATAAGATGACATCTAGGTCACCCTTTCAAAGCAGTTACCAGTTCTCATTCTTAGACTGGGACATTTCAGATAATGAGCTGTCAGTAGACTGAGGGGAATGTCTCAACATTCCAAAAAGCTTTCAAGAACGCTGGAAATCACCTCAACTTCAAATCCAGGGGACAGTGCCGCTCCCGACGATAACCTCACGGCTGCTAAGAGGGGTTCTGTGGCAAGGAGGAGAATGGCAGCAGGAGAAGGCCGAAAACGACAATATTTCCGGATGGTGTGTTTCAGAAACACGGTACATTATTTTAAACACATTTTATAAATGAGGTTGCCCCCCCCAATCCACCGACTCTGATTCTTATCAGAGGTGACATTTCAAAGAGCAAATCCGAAAGGCAGTCACGTGCGTGTCACGCAGAAGACGGTCACAGAGGCACAATTTGCATGTCGGTATTCAAATGGTATCGAGCTGTCAGTCATGCACCCTGTACTGACTCATTTTTGCAGAAGTTTATATAGGATAGATCCCGTAAATCTCATCCATTTTCTTGCTCGGCGTGCCCCGTAAATTTGTATAGCAGGGGGGTTGTCCCTCGCTGAAGAGCAAAGGAAATGTGCCGCCATCAGAAAGCTCTTCGTGACACAGGAGACGGGCTCAGCCGCCATCAGCGGGCCAAGGGCAAGTGCCGTGCTTCAACAAGCTCCCTGTCTCACGCGTGCACGGAAATGAAAGTAAAAGCCGGGGGAATGCTAACAGGTTTTTGCCTTAAAACTCCAAGGTAGTAAAGTACCCAGGCAGCGAGGCTGTCCCATTTCGGAGTTTACACTGCGCGGACTCTGCCATGTCTCCATAGCCGATGTCATGTGGCCTCTTCAGTAATTTCGACTCATAAGTGTATCGGGTTGTGACGTAAACAAACTGAACGTGTTTAGGTGTGACATACAAGAACCACAAGATGATATTACCAAATACAAAAAATACAGATGGCATGACTAAGTTACTGGCAATTGCATTTTTTTCCACGTGTGGGGTCCCCGTTTCTATTTAATACATAGAGCAATGTTTTATAGGTAATAAATATTAAAACTACCAGTGTTTTTAATTCTTCAGAAGACAAAGTTATTTTTTTATATGTTCCTACTGCGATTAATCTGTGATGTACTGAGGGTCAGTGTGTTAACTGTTTCAAAAGTGGAGCATTAACCTGTATTCTTGACAGACTTTCAGGGGAAATTACTACAGGAGACATTTACTGAGGTTATTTTTTAATGATGACGAGTTTCAAACCCAGAGAATGCGAAATGACATATAGAACTCAGAATGGAATAGATTACTGTGCAGTTACATGCAAAAAGAGAAGACGCCGTGTGGCTGGATGGAGACATGGCGGCGCGCCTATGATGACGCGACGCTCTTTCATAGCTCCGCAGTGTGACGCCGCACGTCTGCATGGTGACGAGGCAAACTTTCGCACAACATGCGGACGGACTGTTAGAAAAGTCACATTTCACCCGGGCGAGGGATTTTCTGCCACCTGCGTATGACATAAGTTGGGGGGGGGGGGTAGTTTAATCAGTCTGACTGGATTTAACTGCACTTTACTGGAATTTATGTACTCAGTGTGGACATGTGTTAAAAATGTTATATATACACACACAGTTAGATTTATAACTTACTTTGGATCTAGTCCAGAACCTACTATAGCTCCTATAGCTGGGTGACCATACGTCCTCTTTGTCCCGGATTTAACGATGGTACATTAATGTGTCTTGATACAAATTCAGCTGCACACGATAGTTACATTAGATTACTTGTTGCACTATACGCTGCTTATAATTGCTATAATACAAAAACCCTGCGTCAGGTACAAGGTAAATCTTCGTATATGCATGAATTGTTCATTGAAAGATACTCTCATATTTGAATTTGGTCCGTATTATACAGAAACATTAGCAAATGACTTAGAATCTATTGCAGAATATTGTAACTTGGTTACTTCCGGGTTCATCATATTTGTGTAACGACTGCCACCTAGCGGATGTAACAAGCAGACACGCTACCTACTGGCGGTACCTTACCCCGCAGAAAAGGCACAGAAAGGCAGAAAGAAGGCATGGTAGTACCAGGACAAAGGCTTGAAGTAACCGACCCATTCTTGCTTATTTGCTGGCACTGATCGCCACACTGTCCTGTCATTTATAATGCTGCTGTTTTTCCGTCAGTAAAACTGCACACTGTCTGATGCTCTGGGCAATGTTCTGATTGGGAAACCTTGGGACCTGGCATTCATGTGGATGTTACTTTGACACATACCACCTACCTAAAGATTGTTGTAGACCAAGTACACCCCTTCATGGCAACGGAATTCCCCGATGGCAGTGGCCTCTTTCAGCAGGATAATGCCCCTAGCCACACTGCAAGAATCGTTCAGGTGTGGTTTGGGGAACATGAAAAAGAGTTCAAGGTGTTGACTTGGCCTCCAAATTCCCCAGATCTCAATCTGCTCGAGCATCTGTGGGATGTGCTGGACAAACAAGTCTGATCCATGGAGGCCCCACATCACAACTTACAGGACTTACAGGATCTGCTGTTAGGGTCTTGGTGTCTTGGTTGCTTCTGTATTCACGTGTTAGTAGCAGTTTATTTGTGTGTTTTCTTTTTGTGCGTGTTTGCATGTGCCCCTGTACAAGGCAGTATGTATTTTGTGTGTGCATGTGTTTGTAGCAGTAGCTATTGTGTGTATATGCATGTGGTAGTAATATGCGTTTTGTGTGTATGTGTATACATTTGTAAGTATATATTTTGTGTATTCTGTGGGTGTGAAAGCATGTAGAGCAGCATGAACAGTCATGCAGACTGCGCTCCCTTCAGGAAACTTCTCCCAGAAAACTGTTGCAATTACAAGTCCTTATCGACACGTCCATTTCAGAGATTAAACCCACAGGTTCTCCCAGAAGGACACTGGCTTCCTCAGGTAAATTTCGGAAAACCCCAGCCTGGCTTTTTTTCCGCCTCCGTTAGCAGTGGGGTCCTCCTGTGTCTCCTGCCATCACATCGCCTCAGTATGCATCGCGTGTGCAACCTTCTGAGTGCGTGTTCACGTCTCAGTAGCAGCATGTATTCTCTGTGTGCTTGTGCATATATGTAAGTATCAGTATGTGCGCACCCTTGTTTGCATATGTAAACAAAGCAGTATTCTGTGCCTTGATGTATTTCTGTACAATTATATATGCATGTGCCTGTGCACAGAGGACTGTGAACATGGGAAGGCAAGTGTTTGTGCTTTATGTGTTTTCAATTAAAATATAATAGTATTTTATTAAGCGTATATTAAAATTAAAACATAGCATTGTTTCCCCTTAGCACAAGGGAAAAAAACCTCAAAAATATATTAATTTTATTTCTAGCTGTCGTCATGTTTAAAACAGGGTCCATTGTCATTCTCTCCATCAGCTGCAATATTAACATTCACTTTCTGCTTGATGTAAAACATCCAGACTTGCATGCAAAATTAAGATGGTCTCAAAATGCACTTTATTGAGAAAGAAATCTAACACAAGCACTTAAAAATGCACACTGCTTAGTTTGGCACAAACGGGTTTCTCTAATGATAGTTACAGGTGACTGCTGTATTCTCAGTAACACAACTCCATGTCTGGGTTATTTTCATTACATAAGCATTAAGATCCCCCTGAAGGAGTAAGGCACATTTATGAAGTTTTAAACTACACAGAATTACAGGAATACATGGTTAAAAATGATGAATAATGGAAAGATTCAATCTGACAAAATATTCATTTGAATAAATCAGTTTTACAATAAGTGCAAACAGTATAGTAGAGAATACAGCACACTTCAAAAATAAAAAGCAACGTTGCTTATTTGTAATATTTCGGATTCAGTTACAGAAAAGAATAAAAGATCCCCACAACCACAGTAATAATAGATGATTTTCGCAAAGACATTCAAAGCCCTGTCCTCAGGAACACTGGAGCACAGGCTGACATTTGGACATTGACACTGGGGCTTTGTTTTGGGATAAATTCTTCAAGATTAAGAGCACTTTATGTTCCCAAAGGTCCTATTCTATCAGAAATACATACCTTTTGGGGAGGAGGGGGAGACAGTAAAACAGTAAGGAAATGTTCAAATACGTTACTATTTACACCGTTACAGGCCCTTGGTACCCTCCGGCAGGTGAGGTGGCACCAAGAAAGCTAAACAGCAGTAACTCCTGCTCGAACTGTTACCTAGGCAGTGGATGTGTGGGAATATTGGAAGGCTGAAAGGGTTTTCCTCCAGGAAGCTGCCCGGGCAGGCACGCTGTGTCCCAGCCCCCGCTCACCGCGTCCGCTGGACGGCAGCGAGGCCCTTAGGCGCTGCTGTAGATGTACTTGGTCTTGGCCAGGCCGGTGATTTCGTCTTCGTAGCGGGGCAGGCAGCAGAAGAGCACACTGCAGCCGATCATGAGCAGCGTGGCACCCCAGCCGAAGCCGTACGCCCACGTATAGTAGTAGTGACCCTCGAAGATCAGCTCGTTGAACTTGACTGGGTAGATGATGAGCGCGATGATCTGGAGAATCGCTGCGTGGAGAGAGAGAGGAGGGAGATGCACCACCACACCGTTTCGAACATGGCCCACAGCGTGGCGGCTATCTTGGTCATAAGGATGCCTCGAGGAACTACTGTCAGGGCCTCCTTTGGATACGTGAAGACTAGGGCTGCATGATATCACACCGCGATATAATCAACATAAGGATACACCGAATTTTTATTAAATTTGGTTTGGAAGTAATTAGCACTGAAGTGGCGGTGAAGAAAGGGACAGCTCAGCAGCCCCAAAATCTTTTGAAAGAGAAAAAATTGTGGATAAACAAGGTAAAAGACGTTGGTGGTGTGGCGGTACTTTTTGTCATTTAAAGTCAGATACATTTATTAAACATAAGAATACGCCGCATATGTATAGATCACTAACTTTGAGGTGCCACAATATGCCTCGTTAATATTTTAGGCGTACGGCTGATCTGCTTATCAAATTGTGGTCATAAGTAAATGTCTGTATAGTACGAATGTTTACACCAATCATCGGAAGCATGTTCATGCTGGTCTTCAAAGGTATCCGGAAATGGCAGCGCAGCTGGTTACCTGCTATTCCGAACTACAGAGTCCCGGAAAGCTCTGTCTGTAGATCTCCAAAATGACTTCTGAAAGGTCTTTGCATGTTATACCTTATTGGTTTACTCAGAATGCCTGAATAGTGGAATTTAAATGTCCTGCAGGTAAAACGTCCTGAAAACTGAGAACCGTGGAATCATTAAACTAGCGGAAGAACAGCTGGGCCACAACAGTAAATCATTTGAGTCAGGCTGAGAGGCGTGGACATGTTCAAAAAATGCTGCGCTGAACGAAACTGGGAGGAGAGCAGACATCGCCCCCCCATGGCCGGAGCCCGGGGAGCAGTGGACGCAGCTAAGCGGTACGTAGTGACAGGGCTGTGACAAGATTCCTACATAAGGGGGAGCTAATGGCGAGGTTCTCCGCACAGAGGTACGAGTATTAGGGCCCAATGCATGGTTTAACGTCCCTTTAAAAAGGTTCATTATTTTAAGTTACAGTGTACTGCTAAGTTACAGGGTAACTCTTTACTTGACGGGGGTTACTTAGCAATAACTCAGTTACTACTGAAGTAAAAATCATAAACAAATATAGTCGCTACTTGATATAAAAGATGCGTCACGATTCATTAATGATGAATTAGCATGAGATCAGTATGTAACAAAGACTATAATTATTACATATGTAACAGCAAAATATTACATTATTTGTGCCCCCTCAAGTAATGTGTTACCCATTGCAGTGTCTGTTGAAGAAACAGACCAGCAGGTGGCACAGTGGCTCAGCATTTCCATACACCTGGCCAGTCCCTGGTAATACCTGGCCGGTTTGCTGGGCTACGCCCCCCCCAGGCAGACTCATGCTGGGAGTGGTCAAAGGTGAGGGCGAGTCTGGGAGGGAGTGTCACCACAGCAAGTCGGTTATGCTCTCATGTAAGGGCTATGCCCAAGTGCCCGTCTGTTACACGGTCCAAAGAGCAAAGTGCCCCAGGCTTCTGCTGGCTGATTTTATTTTAAGTATTTAAAAACAGCTAAGCTGCTGACCACACTATATGCCAGAAACAACAAAAAAGAGCTTTTAAAAATCACAAAAAGGCACTAAATAATTCTTTACCAATATAACAGTAGAGGACATTGCGCATTCCCGCACAGATTAAATAGCTAATAATGACTTAATGGCTGGTGAAACAAAAACCGTATTTCACCCTTTGTGTAATAAATATGTATGCAGAACGTCGACCACGTTCCCTGGGGATGAGGTTAAGGGTTCTGGGGGGAACTGACCTGCGATGATGAGGAGGAGTCCGATGACGGGAAGCGCGTTGATGTTGACACTGCAGCAGAGAGCTGGACAGGAGATGATGAAGGCCACGATGAGGAAGAGGAGTCCCAGTATCATGAGCGCAGCTACGGCCTGAGCCCAGGCTGCGCAAACAAACACACGGAAGGATTAATTAAAAAAATAATAATTCAGCAGCCTGTGTGTCCTTAGTAACGATTCCACTGAAAGATCACAATGTGATTGTGACACTGAATTATTCTCCGGTATCAACACGCTTATGACTCAGAATAAGGCAACAATGACAAATCATTAATTCTGGGCTCCCATCCCAATACCTCCATTCGCCCTGTTCCAGCTGCAGAGGGCAGAAGACCTTGGGTGGAGCAAGTTCCCAGTGCCCTGGATTTACCTTAATGATGCCAGGTGAAACGGTTGAAAATCTGTCTCAATTTACAAGAACACCCTTAACAAAACATTATGAGATGAGAGGGACCGACACCACCCACATGCGAATGAGGAAAAGTATGCATAGGCAAAAACACTTTCACCGTAACATGGTAAAAACCCAAAGTGAGCCAGTTCCTCTGGCTGTTCCCAAGCAGGATGGGCGAAACATTGGCTACAGACCATCGCAAATTGATCTTTGGAAATAAACTCTGGGCGGACTCCGGTTCATGGCCGACGCTGGGGCGCCAATGGCAGTTTCTCATTTTCACAGGTGTCACGTGGCAAGGAGCTTCACTGTCACTTACAGCCCACACCCTGCAGAATTAACTCATACAGCCAGGGAGTGCAGAGTCACACGCCCAGCCCACGAGCACACAGGCAGGCAACAACTCGCCTGAGGGAGGGGTCATATTGAACAAGCTGGCTCCTGCTGCCTGCTTCAACCTGCGAGATCACTCACTAAAGGCCCAAAAAAAAGCCATCTGCCAATATGCACTCTGGCAGGTCCTGCCCACCCGTGGATGGTGTCCTGACAGCATGAAACAAAACACACCAACATCACCAAAGAGACTCGAGGCACACTGAAAACACAGACGTTTTCCCCATACGGCACTGAAACGTTGTACTACCAATATGCTCTCCAAAACACAAAGCAGACCAATGTTAGGATAACTTACATCGGCCAAACCGATTCACTCACAACTTCAGACTCAGCTTTCAAACAACTGGGTGCTTTCTACTCATTACTTGGCAAAACTGATGCTTTTCTGCAGTTTTATTTTTGTGCCTCTTGCTTCTAAACAAAGCTAAGATGACGCAAACGGCATGTTGTTCAGCGACGCATCTCACGGTCTGGGTGTGGCTCGCCCATGGCTGACACCTGACTCAGACATTCTGCCTGGATGTGAAACATCCTTCATTTAGCTGGAGGGATGAGTAATGCTGCCTCTGCTGGCCGGCTGCCATGTTCGCACCCCCATGCCGAGATCCCAAAAACTCACTTCTGCTCAGACTTAACAGGCGGTCGCTTCTGTTTCTTTCCAACGTGCATAAGACAGAACTCCCAGACCAAAGGGGTGCCCCGATAACACAGGAAGCTTTGCATTCTCCGTTTACGCAGAGCGTGAAGAGAAACCACTTTACAAGCACCAACGCCTTCTGGTATCTCAGCTCCTGTAAATATTGTGATTTGGTGCCTGTGCCGGTGATCAGAAGGTTGTCGGTTCACATCCCAGGGTTGGCAGAGTTATTTCACAGTTGGACCCAAATCCCACTTGAGCCAGGGACTGGCTGACCCTGCTTTCTCAAAAATGTAGGTCGCTCTGGTTAAAAGTAAATGCCAGTAAAAGGTAAATTTCCAGTGGACAGTGACTTAAGTGACTGCATGGTGGGGGAAGGAGGGGTGATGGGGGGGAAATCAGCCAACTGAGGTGTTTGTGGGTGCTGGTTTGTGAGCTGTACTGCACAAAGAACAACCCAGAGGCCAGCAAGATGGACAGAACCACATGTGGGAGCAGGAGAAGAGAATTTCAGATGCTACAAAGGCATCCTACTGCATGCAAACTGCCCAGGAGTGTATATCACTTATCTACAGTCATAGTAACACTTATTACAGCAACACAGAACAGAATGTATGATCACTTAAGCAATTTCATGCTTCCCAATTTTGATTTAACTCCTAAGATAAGATGATTCATAGAAGGAGCCTCTAACTAAAACTAGTACAATGTCTCATGCCTGTCAAATAAAAAAATTAAATTGTAACAAAAATTTGGGTCACAATGCAAAAACTTTCAGTGGTTAAGTAGAGACTCAGGATGGACGGCTCCAGCAAAGAGAGACGCCATTCCTGCACCAAGCCTGGGCCTCTCTGGGTGTGTCAGTAAGGTGACCAGCCTTGGCAGAAAGCACACAGGGGAGAGTGCACACCCCTGTGGGGCCGTGAGGATCACCTGCTGGCACGGAAGATTCTAGAGACTACCATACGAATGAAAAATCCAGCTCACTGCAGGGCCCAGCTCATTCCACAGATCCAGTCTACCACACCTCTTTCCAAGGCTTCTTCTAAGGGAATGTATGATGAGATAACACCTAAATTCACCCACCTCACAGAAACAAGCGCCGCATTGTTCTAGAGTGAAACAGCCTGGGCAGATGGACTTGGGGCAGATAAGACAGCTGCTGACCTTTGCCGGAAGGCCAGGAGGCCTCGTTAGAATGCGTGGGAGTCTCACCCCCATGTGTGGCTTTCACAGACATGTCTGGGGTTCCCTCCCATGCAGGTTATGTTTCAGCTCCATGAGAAGAAAAGCAGACCCATGTTCCTGCGTCCCAGAAGCGGTCAGTCTGATTGGTCCCTTCCCCACTTGCAGGAACCACTTTCTGGGGGTCTAAATATAGCTGCCACCAGATTCCCAGCACCAGCACCACAGGGAATCGAGCTACATGTTACACCTCATGAAATACTCAGGAACTTCCTGGAAACACCACCAATCATTTCTGGAAGTGGTTTTCAATCATCTATGAATAAAAATTGATAAGGGTGTTACATTTGGAGTTTTACAGTCCCTCAGCAAAGGTGTTACATTAGGAAACAGGCTCTGTGTTTGTCGTCACAGGCTGGATCAAAATGGCAAATCAAGATACATGATACAAATGTATCATAAAACTGTATGTCTGCATGTGTCTTAAAAAGAGGAGAGAAGGATGGGATATGTGTGTGTATGTGTGTGTGTGTGTGTGTGGGTGGGGGGGGCTTAATCATCCCAGGATTCACCCTATTTTTCTCGGGTGCTCTCTGGGCTCATTTAACAAGGCTAACCAGAAAAGTTTCTGAAATATCCGAGGGCCCCAAACACTCAATGTCCTCAAAGCAAGTCTCCCTCCCATAGCTGGGTCTCTCAAACTGACTGAGAAATAAGGCTGCTGCTCATTTCAATGCTACAGACCATAACAGTAATCCTGCGACTAAATCAAGGGTGGGTTAAACAGTCCTGCAGTTTTACATTCACACCCAGTTTGGAGGGAAAGTGAGTACAAAGACTTGTCACCTGGAAAGAGGAGACGCTGAAATTATTAACTGTAGGAGGAGATATCTGAGCTGGTAGTACTGTCACCACCTTAATATTACTGGCAAATATTACTCACCGTCATCAACACGAAGCCCAAAGCAGCTGTAATCGTATCCGTTCGTAGGCCCCGGTTACCGAACATTTCAAAACTTTTATAATGTTCAGAGGTGAATTTTGTTAAGACAGTAAGCCTCACAGAAACGTAACCCCTTGTACATAGAGGAGAACTGCTTTCGGGAAAATGATACGGTGCAGCAGCGGACCCACCCCTGTGCTGGAGGGGAAATATCTTCCAGGGTCCGGCGGGCTTCTTAAATATGCATGAAAATGAAATCCGCCTGGCTGAAGCTGTATGCAGCGTGAATGTTAATGTCACCGTGCGGCGCGGAGTTACAGCCACATGGATCACCGGCGGCGCCCAAGCGGAGGAATGCGCCGGCGGATCCAACACCCTACCAACCGGTAATTCTGGCTGCTCCGCTGTAACTGTGCAATTGTGAGATATAATTAAGTGTGTTCCATAATACAAAATTTTTATGAATATAAGAATACATTTGAGGCACTTTATGGGAAAGATTTGCCAAACAAATGAATTAATAGACCTATATATACAAAAAACCTTGAGGTGAAAGTAAAGTGTAATATGGGAAGCTGTTTAAATGTTATCATGTCACTCAAAAGGAGATGATTTTCTCATGCAAAAGTAAAATGACGACGGGATTCATCTGCCTCGAGGATGTTATCGCTAAGGTGACGTTTCTAAAACTTCAGTTCAAATAAATCTTTTGTTTATTCAAAGATAATTCTGGAGAAAATGCGGGCACGACATGCCAGCTGTGTGTGTCCCTGCAGTAAACATATACTTCCAACAGAACGGCCTGGTCGATGCTCGATGCTCGGTCTCAGCAGGATTAATAGGTGGAAACGGCGCTTTCACAGGAAGGCTCTTCCCAGAAAATGGTTGCGGGAAAAGGGCATGTTTGAGCATGTACATTTATGTGCATTTTTTTGTCAGAAGAAAAGGGATTATTTGTAAAAAAATATATATCCTCAAAGTTCGGAGTTATTAACATTACGGTACAGTAAATGTGTAAAACACTGTTTATTTTGAAACTTGGGTGGAATTTCACAAAATAAAGTTTCCCCTCGGGTATAAACCCACGATAAACATGTATCCGGGCCCCATTTTTCTAATTCTTCATTCACCCTCTAAGACCAACGCATATTTGTCTCGTGTTGGTGTTCCCCCTAACATACAGCAAATTAATTCAGCAGCATGCTGGAATAAGTTATTTTTCATAGTAACATTTCATTGCTGCTCAGAGCCGACATCTCCCTGTGATATGATCATACTTGACGTACGGTTCGCATCAACCCCGTTACAGCCCCCTACTTACGGAACTCCATCAGCGATTTGCACTCCCAGTTATCGTTGCGTCCACGGCACTGATTCCACATGCTGGCGTAGTGGGTCTGCGCGTTTTCGTCTTCCACCCATCCAGAAGTAGCGGCGATGGCGATAATGTCAAATAAAATGGCGAAAAGCAGTAGCAGGGGCAAGATCCACCTGCACCTGGGATAGGCGATCCCACAGCGGAACATACTGGGCGCGGACGAGGGTGACAGACCGGAGCGCAAGAAAGAGCCGAAAGCAGCGCGATCCGCTGAAAAGGCGACAGACTGCGGGCTGTTATACACAAGCGCCCCGCCCGATCCTGCAATGCACGCAATAAAAGCAGAAACCTGTACAGAAACCTGTCGGGCTGGGCGCCGGGGGGATGGGCCAAAGGTTGCAAACGACAAGCAGAGAGCCCGTCCGCCACCGGCCCTGCGACGCCCCGATCCGGTTTCAGGTTTCGCACCCTTTCGCTGCCACTTCGCACATAAACTTCCAGACAGATCCCCTTCCTTCTGGTGTGAATGGATATTAACCAGATGCGCGCCAGTCCAGGAATGACCATCCAAACACTGAACCGGTTTAAGGATATTATCTAACTAAATGCATCAATTATGCGTATTAGTGAAAGAGCGGGGCTCAGCAGTAAACTATATGTTCCATTAAAAAAAATAACTGAACTACTATCCGTACCATTCGCTCATTTTCACAATGACTTTTCAGGTTCATATTGGTTATACCAATTAAAATATAAGTTTAATAACTTATACTGAGGCACCTTTAACGGATTAGTATTCCAGCGCGAACTCGAAATTAAAACTAAATATCTTCTGTGTAAACACCATAAAACTTTACAGACACGCCCTCTATGGCGACCGTATTTTTAAAAATAAGTTCTGCATTTCGTGTACATACACGTGGGCATTATATCATAACTCAGGATTTCCCAGCGCTATCGTCTCCAGTAAAAGCAGCAAAAAGATTAAAAAAACAGTTTTGACCGACTTGTTAGATCTAACGCCTAGGGATTATGTAACTAAAATAATTATTAGCATTTGCCCCCTTAAAACGTACGGTTGGTGTTCATTGTGTCTAGTTCAAACATTAATTTTCATTAATAACAGAAAAGGGTCACGCCGATCTGCGATCCCATCAATCGACGACTCACAAAACAAACACTAAGATATACCATTATACATTTAATACCCTTCTCTCTGTTCACTGACGTTAAATATTAGGTAAGAAATTTTGCCAAACTCTCCAAAACGAAACAAGGACGCGCCACAATTGCAAAGGTGTAACAGTAAATAACGCAACTCGTTTATAAACGTTTAGTATATATGGTAAGGAAAATCTAAACTATTCTGGTTGCCATGTTTAGTAATTCAACAACACGCCGTTAGCAGCCCCTGCCGTTAATACTGGGCCATTACATGTACATAAAAGAGTGGCACGAATGAAATAAAATATTTAGTATGCTATTCTCCCCAAACCATTAAAACATCAATGAGCTCATCGTTTTGGTGCTCTGGCTTTGGGGGGCGGGGGGGCATACCTTATCTTTGGGGGAGGGTAAGGGCGAAGTAAACGACAGTCTAGGGCTTAAATACGACCCACCACATAATCAACAGATTATGTGATAATGAAACAGTTGGGTAGATGACAAGAGGGAATTCCGAGTGAAACTGGAAATGTCTTTTTACAGACAATGCCACTGAATTTGTTTACTACAAAATAACTGCAAAACAATTTCGGTACGAGATTTTGCGTAGACAAATGAGGCATTTTGTTTAAAATTGTGCAGCGATTTGCAATAATCGGTAAACTGGAGGGGTCATAAAATTTAGTACAAGCAGGTAGGATCAATACAACCTGTGGAAACCAATCGCCTTCGGTGCTGACGCGTTCCGGGGGGGAGGTAAATATAAAATGTCGGTTCTGCTGCATAATAACCAACCGACAATGTTACAGCGTCATTAACTGGCCCAAAAAAGCGCCCCGGCCCCTTTCATCTAAAATTAATATTAATGTAATGAGTGTAACCTATGATGCAGTACAGTAGACTAAAGCGAAGGTAAACAGGTAACGAGATCTCGAAAGCGAGAATCGCGTTTGCTTTTCGCGTGACCCAGTTATTCAGATGGGGAAAAGATCCTCCAAACTTCGCGATCTGGGATCAGGTGCGCGTTTCCCGCACTACGTCAATCCTACATGTTTCAGCTGGATGTGACGGCGGCGAGCTGATCCCAGATCAGGATTCAGAGAATATAGAATATGGACAAGGAAATCAGTTAAAGCTGCACGAAATTTCGTTATCATCATCGTGTATGTATATGGTAGTTATATACTGAGGACAATAAAGCCCATTATTTATTTGGTTATGTAAAGCATACAAAACTATATACAGCTCGGCATATAGAAAGAGTACAGTACTATTGGTACTCTCTCTCTCTCTCTCTCTCTCTATATATATATATATACATACACATATACACACACACATACACCTATATATATGTGCAAGCCGTCTTTCTAATATGGCCTCTTCCGAACGTTTCCCTGCTTGCTGACAGTATGAGGTATATCTGAATTACTCGGGTGGATTTCATGGGAATCCAGCTGTCAGCAAGCGGCGCCTTTGCATGACAGTTTCCCTCCAGGCGTCTCATATGAATTGCGGACACGGGCAGCTCCATCAGCCAGCTGTGCATGCGGGAGGATGTGCCACAAAACGCCCTCCCCAGGCCGAGCGGCATCCCGGCGCGCTCGAATCCGGAGTCTGGCCCATTTAATCCCTCCGCTCCGGAGAAAGGGGAAAGTCCAGAGCCGCAGTTTGCAGATTTCAGTTTTCCCAGGCTGATTTAGGGAAATGGCCCGAGCTGATATACAGTTACCTCAGCAACATACATGCGATTTAGCGCCCAGCATAAGAAATTTCACCCAAGCAGTCCGACATCCCGTCTAGGAACCTGGATCCATCGCCCCGGCGAACCTGGAATATTTCTCGCCGACTGAATGGGTATTTCCTACTGAACTGACGTGTGATCTTACATCACTGGCCTTGGGATGAATCATCGCTAGAAACAAGGATGCTGCTGAAATAGCTGCGTAATCGCAGTTGGTTCAAATCAGGTTTCATATATTAATTTTCACCATGGAAGAAATCCTACGAAAGCTGCAGAAAGATGCGTCCGGGAATAAGCACAGGGCGATAAGGGACGCCTGCAGCTCAGCTTGCGGTGGGTACTTCGTGCGACACCTGGCAGCCTTAAAGCGATCCGGACGCGTTTGCTGTTACCAGCAGAGCCAGTGATTAAATCGTTTACGTTAACAGGAAACATTGTCTAATGCAAAATACTAACTAGGCCTAATATGTGTTCAAGAACGAGATCCTGCGAGTTGGGGCTACAATCAGACACTTTACTTTCTAACGATGACGGTATTTGGCGAAAAATGCGCACGTTCAAGTAGATGGTTAATGCACCTTTTGAAATGCATTGATCGTGTTGACAATTGTGAAATGCAATGTTCGTAATTTAATTTAAAAATATATGTCCATCGTCTACGGACGGTAAAGTGTAACAAAAAACTGGCGTATGCCATCCATCACCTGTCCTAAATGTATGTTAATTGTGCAAATTTACTATTTTGTGGAAAAAGTTGCTGTGGACTGCAGTTGAACCATATAATTAATTTATTGACACGCCAAAGTCCTTGCTACGGATTTGAAGGATTAAATAGAAATGTAGGTCTGCTTGGATAGTTCAGATAATTCCCGTTTCCAGATTTGTGTCAGTAACTTTATAATATAATAATAATAATAATAATAATAATCATCTAATTTCTCTGTATTAACTCATCATGTATAAAAGTACATTAGATTTAATTTTTAACACTGGAATCAAGGCGTCAGCCGTTATATCAAATAAATATACAGTAGACTCTCTTATGAATGACGTTTAGGTTACATTATTATATGCATAAACACTGTACATCTCATTATCTTAGTTTTATCAAGTTTTACGGAGAAAAGTAATATTTGTATCTAGCTGGCTTGTTGATTTTAATGTATTAAAATTCTCACACTGGCTCTTGTAAGTGTGGGCTAGGTAATATGAACATTAACAGTATAATTTTTTGTCCCTATGATCATACATCTACCCTGCATCCTGTATATTTAAGGTTGGCTGTTGTGCTCTTATTGACACAATGTGTTGACATTGCTGTCACTGACACCAGCACGAGGTGCACAGGTGTGGTTAGCATGAAGGATTCCCATTCTTGTGCTCGCTGGGGCTGTGAGCGCACTGTATCTCACAGGCAAAGCCTCGGCTCGCCCCGCCGTCCTCTTTATTTAACTTCAGCATGAGCCGCACGCTGTTAGCGCTGGAGGATTTCTGTTCCAGTGCGATGGGTGTCTAGATACTATTAACTACCACCAGAGATGCGGGGAGTAACATGACAATTTTTACACCGTCTTCAACAATAAGGCACCCACTTGCTTCTGAAAACAATAGATGTGATGTTTCATTGGCCGAATTTGAGTAGCCTGTCCATGATGGATGTTGTTCTTACTGAACATGCTTGTGAAAGTGAAGCAGATTAGTGCAGGAATAAATGATCTTTTAAGACACAAAGTAAGCATATAAGGAATGCAATGACCTCTGCATAGGAGCATGACATTGTCTGGAATAAAAGTGCAGTTTCAAACTAAGGAAAAGAATCCGGAATCGTTATCTGTCCGCTCTTCACTCGGTTTTGAACGCGTTATTCCTTCTGGAGCTGAACGGCATCAGGCAGAACCTTTGCTGTCTTTCTGAAGTTGCACTGAAGTGAGCACTGACCTCCCTGCATAGACCCTCTGTGCCCTTTATAAATGTTTTACCGGGCAACGCAGGAAATACTTTCGAGAACTTAGATTCTGGATCAGTACTTAGCAACTTAGATTGCTGGTGGCCTGCTGGGGCATCTGCTCGTTGGTCTTTACCCACTGATTAATGCTGTGCTGTGGAGGTTGTCAGAATAGTGTAATTGGCCTTGCTACTGGGCCACCTGTCTGTTCTCTCTTTTTTTGGAGGGATTATAAAACGACACGTTAGCACAGCACTGGTGCACAGCTTGCATCCTAGATGGCTGCAAACTAACAGGCTGTCAGATAAACTGATACAAAATGGGTGTAGTGCCACAGGGAGCAATGGATGAGTATTGAGGGAGAGGGTGACGTCAGGACACACGGTTCAGAGATAATACTTCATTTGGACACATGCCTAGTGCTGTTTGATTGCTCTTTCTTCATTTAAACAGAACATATCCTTCAATTTGCAGGCACAGTTTGTAAAATGCTGCTTTGATGCATGTAAAAGTATCAGCTAGTTGTATGTATTTTATATTTCTGAAAGAAATATTGTTACAAAGTTATTTGTGGATTATTAGATAGAGTTATAGCTTGAAAGACTTGACCTCAATGTTACTTTGTCTGACTTGTCCTGACTAGACCTTTGTAAAAATTCTGACCCGATCTTGTCCTTTTATTTTGTTCATAATGCAACAGAATCCCTGGAGGCTCAAAATGGATCTGTGAAAATTCTGCCATCTCAGCTCAGGTAAGGAAACAGACACCTTTGTTATTTGGTGTGATGGAGGGACAGAGTGAGCATGTGTAGGGGCGTGGGCATTGCTTCTGTCTGCTGCGTATCAGAGTCACCCGTGTCTGACCTTCAGCTGAGCCTTGCGTATCCTGGAAATATTTCGATACGGTCTGGGAGAGTTATAGTACTCTGTTCCTGTCAAAGCAGATCCGGTTTGAACATCAGAGCTCTTTCTGTCTGGGCCTGCCCCTACTGCTGCCAGTGGAAACGTAGAAACGCTGCCACATTCTGCCCAGTTAGGGTAGCATCCCTTTCCATCAGCCTTAATTTGAGTGACTTCCAGATAAAGTACAGTACGATTCACTGGGGATACTGTCATTAATTGTAGAAATGCATTCACATTTAGCTGCACAAGTTTATACTAGAAAACATTGATTTTATTATTGATAATACCTATCGAGCAGCATATAAGCTTTACAGTGTTTTTTTTTGCATTACGGCCTGTATTACCTTGATTACTGGCAATGCTTTTTAATAATTTCTTGAACTTGTGTGGATCTGAGTATGGGCAGGACAGCTCTCTCCTGGACACTTTGCATGGGTGCAGTAGTGGTCCCCACGTCGACTGGGATTACTGAGCCGGCTGGCCATGCCCTGGCTGCCCTCCTGCAGCCCATGTGACGCCCCGCCCCCTCCCCATTCCAGGCTTATCTGCCCACACGCTCTGTAGTCTAGTCCGGTGGTGTGGGGACATGTCATGCTATAAAGGGCAAGCTGTTCCTACAGCCTACAGACACATTGTTCTATTCCAGGCTCTGTGTTGTGTGATAAAGACACAACGAAGTTTAAGGGAGTTTCTCATGAAATGTACAGCAACCCGAATGTATTTTATTAATTTCAGAGAATATGTGTTAATATTTTTGTCAGCTAAAAGAATAGATGTATCGTATATGTGCATTAATAGTAATAGATAGAGATGGTGGGCTGTTTTGGCTAAAGGATGCTGTTACGTTGTATTTGGTTGTTAAAAGAGGAGGGGTCACAGAACGAGGGGGCGCTCGTGGGTGCTGCCATCATGAATAAATGGCTATTTGCTATGCACCTCAATCTGCCTGCATAGCTAGCTCGGTTTAGTCAGTGTTGATGGCTGATTCTTCTACTGGCCGAACAAAAGTAGAGGCAAGACCTTGGCTGGTACGCGCCACAAGCCATGGTACAGCAGCTACTGCGATTTCATTGCAGAGGTCCTGATTGGCTCGTGTATGGCTTACCTTGGGCTGACCATCAAAGGCTATGAGGACCGTGCTCTGCTGTCATGGTCACAGCCCACATCGTTTGCGCTACCTTTCTGAGGGCTTTTCCGTAGGACCACACCTGTGGGTCCATTTGGGCGTTGATGGGCCTGTTCACAGTTTACCAGTTCAGCGTACAAAGACATTGAGTCCGCAAGGCTCCACGCCATTACCATACCCTCCTGGCTGTAGAAAGAAACAAAACAGAGTGCCACAGAGAAGAAGGTGGCCATGGTTGGGAGGCAAAGGAAGGGCGAAGGTAGCTGATGTTGCCAGACTGTTTTGTGGTTTTCTCCAAGAGACAAAGTGCCTGACTTGTAAAAGATTTCCCGCTCAGAAAGGGTTGGGAAAGACTTATTCACCCCTCCTCCCTTAGTCAACAGAACCGACTCCTTAATATCCCGGAGAATGCCAGGCCATCCCTTCCTTATGCAGAAAGGCTCATTCCCTGTTCTTATTCATGGAATATTTCTACCAGGAAAATATACATAGCATTTGTTTTAGTAATTGTACTTTCAATCTTATGTTCCTCTGTGCTCCTATCAAACATTTTCATTTGGTTCAGTTAGAAGAAGGACACATTCAATTTGTTTTGCCATGAGTATATATGGTCCTTGTAAACCATTTGGTTGTAAATGTCCAGTGTGAGCCCTAACTGGAACGACTCTGCTGGCATTTACTTTCCGCTGTTCCACAGGGAGAGATGCCTGCTCCCTCTCAGGCTCGCCTTGGAGTCCAAGAACATCAGGCTGGCGCAGACGGCCCTCGCTGGAATGCAGGTGTTGCCTCCGTCTTGGAGAAAATACCAGCATGATCACAGCGATGTGTTGCTTCTTCTTGCACATTGTTGGGTTTTCGCATCATTAGGAGTTATGTTAGCCCAGTGATTTGGACGGGCAAGGAGTCTGCTTATTTTCATTGGTCCACACATCGTCCTCCTGCCTTGGCTCGGTCTTTGAATTGCTGTCTGTCTTCAGTGTTTTTTTTTCTCTGTCTTGATGGCACAGAAGATACTCTCTGAGGATCGCTTTATTGCAGTGGATCCCGAGGCTCCAGAGAAGCAGCTGCTGAGCCAAATTCTTGATGCTGTGCGGGTGACACCCATCCTCCACGAAGACCTGCAGGTGGAGGTGATGAAGGTGAGAGCCCAGAAGACAGTGACAGTTACTATGTCCAGCTCACACCTTCCTTCCAGCACTCCTCACCGCTGGGAGGGAGCAAAAACATGAACCATCTGCGGGTCCCCGAGGACCGGATTGGGAAATGCTGTTGTAATGCATGAAGTTCACAAAGCAGACCAAGCCCTGTGGAGTTGAGGATGCGTGAACAGTAGCTTATTTCCAAACCCAAAGATGAAGCTTGTTTGTCGTCTTTGGTGTTTGGGCTTCACTTTGTTCTTGTCAGTCTGTTTCAAATGACAGTAAATATCCGGGCATATGTGTTAAATTGAAGTATAACACGCAAAAACAAACTGACTATCAGTGCTACGGAAAGTGTATCTGTCTTCATAACTGTCCTATCCGGGGATTTAATAGCGTTGATTCACACAGTCTTTTTTTATGGTTTGCAAGCGATTGGGCACTTCCATGTGATCATTCGGCAGTGGGGCGCAAGGCCTTTTCAGCCGCCTGTGGCTCAGTGAGAGTGTGTATCAGCCTGGGCGTTTGGACACCTCCGCCTAACTTGTGGGCGCTCTGCGCAGCGAGGCTGCTGTGTACAGATCAGCTCCGGGCACTCTGCCAGAGACAGCCTGGTCATGCCGCCTCGCTGTGCCACAAATCAGACCGCAGCCGTGGCGCACACTGTCAGCACACTCCGTTTTTCCCATATCGCTGGGCGTAGAGTCAGCGTTGGTGCTGCTGCCAGGTAGCCACGCCCACTTCAGGAGTGGAGGGGTGGTGGGCGGGGCACCAGCTACCTGTGTCCACCTTGGCATCACGGCCGTAGACATCTAATGTTTTGGTTATGGCATCAGGTGCTGAGAAGAATGTAACTGTAGCTCTGTCGTAACACATTCATTTGCTACAGCTGATTGGATTATCCGCGATGGGTTGGCGCCCCATCCTGGGTTGTTTCCTGCCTTCTGCCCACACTCTCTGAGATGGGCTCCGGGCCCCCCCGTGACCCTGAATATGACAAGTGGTCACAGAAAATGGATGGGTGGATGATTGGATTATCCAATATGGCCTACAGTTGGCACTGATTCAGAAACATTCCCAAAAAGCAAAGGCAGAGCTTTCACTGGGCTGCCCTCTGTTCCTGCACAAAGACACAACCTAAGACACCAGAGTCCAAATTCACAGGGCTTCAGATACAGAAAAGACTCCAGAAAACACCAGGAGATCACATGGATTAAGGTCACAGTTGGGGTCAGATTTTAAACCCGCAGGAGGTAACATGAATAGCAAAGCTAAAGTGACGTCATTTCAGCATGACTTTGGGAGTGATTACAGCAGGAGTGCAGCCACGTCCAGTCTGCTGACCCGCATTCCCTGTCCCCATAGGTCCTGCTCTGCATCACGTACTCGTCCACCTTCGAGATCAACGGAGACGCCATCCTGAGGATCGCAGAAGTAAGTTGTCTTCCAGAGCTCATTTTTAGGAGTGATCATACAGAGGTGATTTATTTGGCCCTGTGGGTACCTGTGTCCGTGAAATCCTGGTTGCTGATTAACTCGTAAAATCTTTTTACTGGCTTAATGGACTTGGCCCCATGACAATACCCCAGTGCCGAAAGAATCAGGCACCCATCATGTTGGTCGGATAGCACAGGCCTGTCCCTGTCTCGTAAATAACACGGGCCTTAATGCTTCCAGGCATAAATTTGTAAAGTGAGGTTGCTTCATGGGATCCAGTATTCATACTGTGTACTTTTTGTGGAAATTAGTATAACAGAGATGAAACAGTTGTAACAATTAACTGGTCAATTATGCCATTATATCAGAATAAGTAATGGATACTGATTTCCAATACTTTTTCTGTGCTATGATGATGTCAACAGTTTTGGGTGGTGTATTAAACGTTGATGTTCCTAATGCTAGTATGTGTATGTTGATTGATATGTCCCAAAAAGGCCTATCCCCCGGGTCATGTGACCATATAAACAGAAAAACAGAAACACAAGGCCTATCCCCCGGGTCATGTGACCATATAAACAGAAAAACAGAAACACAAGGCCTATCCCCCGGGTCATGTGACCGTTTGCGGCCCAGCCCCTTGCCTTCAGCTGCCTCTGATGAAAACATCCGTGCTCGTCGAGGGCCCCACTTTCCATCCTCCCATCTCCCTGGCCCCCGTATCCATGGAAACCCCCAATCACAGCTGCCGACAGCATGTCTGAATCCATCTATTCCCCATGTCACAGATGGGTGGAGAAGATGCGTAATGTGGCGGAGGGGAAAATCACTGTGAGGCCGCCGTCGGTCTGATTCAAAGGCGGAGCGTGACTGCAGACGCTCGGCTTCCTGGGAAGACACGCGCCGATTAGCCGCAGTGCTAACAGGCGCTCAGCCGTGGGTTGTCCTAGCGCTGGGTGGTGTCAGAGGGTGTGAATGCTTTACTCACTCCAAATCCTCTGACTCACCGTTGGCGTCGATGCCCCCGACTGCGCTGCACTGTGCAATACTGTTGTTCTGTTGAATGGAAGAAAATATCAGCTGTTTGTGGATCCTGTTTGTATTTCAACAGATAAGAAGAGAAATAGGTGAGGCCAGCAAAGCACAGAGCAGCTCTGCACAGACTAGAGGGATATAATGAAAAGCTTAAGAACAGTACAAAGGGGGAAACATTAACAGCCCTACAACAAAAAAATACTAAAATCACAATTTAGTATCCATGAATTATTAACGTATCACCACTCTCCTTAAATGCTTTGGGAGAGCTGTGTTGTGAAAGGTGTTATATAAATTCAGAATTAGCCATATATGTGTGTATGTATGTAACACACACATTATACATACATACACACACACAATCATATGGGACGGAGTGTAGCTCTGTGCCTGTAATCAGAAGGTCACCGGTTCAGATCACGTGGTTCGTGATTTGGCCAGCAGAGTGACTTTGTTGTCGGGCCCCTGAACCTCCAACTGCCCCAGGGACTGGCTGACCCTGCTTTCTCAATCGTGCATTGCTTTGGGGAAAAAAGGGTCTATTAAAGTGAATGAATAAAAAAGTAAAATCATATATGAAAATCTGCACTTAACCTGAATTTACCAGCAAAAGGGAGCTGTGAGAGAAGCAGAGCAGCGGTGTTTATGGCAGAGCCTGGGCTGCCGTGTGATTTACTGTGTGTAATTAGGATGGTGCTGCCTGAGAAATGAGAGCTCTGTGTGACTCCCATCGCCAGCTTTAAATTAGCGATAGAGATGGGAGTGTTATTTTAGGAAGGAGGTTGGATGTAGCCAACAAAACGCTAAACACTTCCGTGTCCTTAGCTGACTGATGGCTGGTGAGCGCGCTCAGAGCTGATGTCACCACGGCATCATTTGGCGGCCAATGAGCAGGCACACGCCGCCCAGTGACCTTTTCTCATTCGTCAGCCCCATAACGTGTCTGTCTTGCTGACATCAGGGGTGCCTGTATGTTAATGTGCGACACTGATCTTATCTGCCCAGAGGCCTGTTCAGGACACATCATATGTTAATGACTTGTATTAATAGTACTAATAATTAAGTTCCAGTTGTATTGTTTAAGCTGTGGGAATCCATGAATCTGATGATCCAAGCCGAAGCCCCGCGATAGATTTCCTTCTTGAGCTGCTACTGACCTGAGCACTCGCAGAGAAATGGGTCCAGCGTAGCTCTGAGCGGCTGTCCCTCCTGCCTGTCCCCAGGTATGCATTGAGACGTACATGTCCAGCTTCCACCAGCGCAGCATCAACACAGCCGTGCGCGCCACACTCAGCCAGATGCTGGGTGACCTCACTCTGCAGCTGCGTCATCGGCAGGAGAGCGCGGTCAGCAGCTGGGGGGGCGCGGGGGGTGGGGGGGCTGCTGGCCCTGGTGCATCACTGACTGCTGGGTGTCTGTCACGTTTGACTGTGGTGATTTCTAAGAGAGTAACGGTCCTGAAACCAAGACCAAAACCGAGATACAAATATTCACAAACTCATATCGCGGTTACATCCCCCCCCAAACCCACCCCACCCCAGGAGCAGCCTGTAGAGCTCATTTTTCAATGAATAATTAACACTGTTACACATGTATATCACAAATGTATAAGTTGTATATTTTGTAAATATTACACATTACACCAAGTTTATTGTCTTCCAACTGTGTGTCATGTGACTCTTTTGGTCCAGTTGTATTCCAGTCATGATAGTTTTATTATCTGAAGATGGATAATAACTCTCTTTAGTGTTCCAAATTGTTGGTGATTAATAAAACCCAGAAATTTCCCCCCGTTTTTTTCTTATTAACCCCCCTCCACACAAAAAAAATGAGATCTGAAACGAAACCGTGGATTTGGAAAATTGTTTAACCGTATGAGATAGTGATTGCCAACTGTTTTACGAGAACATTCTCAAAGTGGACCAGATAAATTGAGTCTTTATCGTTAACTTAGACCCCACAACCCTCATCAGAATAAGCTGTTGGATGGATGGATGGATGGATGATCACTCAGGTGTTTGTGCAGGCTGTGTATTCCGGTTGAGATGTGTGACTGTGTCCGCATCGTTTCCCTGCAGACAGCGGATGGAGAGGAGGGGGTGTTGCCCACAATGCAGCGCAAAGGTACTTTATATTGTATATTATATTGTTTCTCGGAAAGGCGGCAACTGGGTCCCTCATGGGCCAGAGTGGGGAGAAGGAGTGACAGTAATGGCTTTTTATGGCCAGCTCGCTCGTGTGTTCCTGGAAGGAGAGTGACGTATGACCTCGTTGGTACTGTGCCGAGGCACAGGCAAGATTCCCAGTGGGAAGCCGAGGGCGCAGGGGCCTTACCAGCGGTCGGATTTCAGTAACAAACCTCCTCATTGTTTCCCTCTTATTGTCTGAAGATATCTCCCCAACGACCGAGAGCCTGTGCGAGGACGTCGTCACTGTGCTGACCGTCTTCTGCAAAAAGCTGGAACGGGTCACAAGGTGAGCATAAAAATGGGGGGGGGAATCTTATGACCTATTTATTCAAGCCATACAAACTACGTGCTAACACAGCTGACTTCTGGTCCTGTTCAAGCCATTAGTTTGAATGTCCAAGAGGATGCCAATTCCCCATAGGTCAATACGTTTCACGGTTATAAGATATGATGTTCTTCTTCAAATGGTTGCCATGCGACCATGTGAGTATGTACTTCTGGCTCTGGCTGCTGTAGACCCCCTGATGTGTCCCCCCCCCCCCACAGTGATAACCAGCTTCTCCAGCTGCTGTACCTGGAGTGCATTCTGTCTATGCTCAGTAGCTGCCCCGCCACCATGCACTTGCACCGTGGATTCACAGACCTTATATGGTGAGTCACCATTTCTGCCAGACCTGTTCCCCCTCAACTCATTGGCCATGCGCTCCTGGGTTGCCTTGTCCAGGACGTGACCGGTCAGCCTGCTGTATTCTCACTGATCACTTTGTGATTCACTGGCTGCCGTTCGCTGTGGCTTCCTTGTAGGAAACAGCTGTGTCCGTCACTGGTGGCAATCATGGGGAACCCGATGAACGACAAGACGATCACGTCAGCTCACGGTGGCGTACTTCAAGAGACAGACCCCCCCTCTGCAGGTGTGTCGGACCAAGGCCGGGGGTCGGGCTGCTCCTCCAGTGCTCCTGCGCTCATCGGTCCCGTAGCCAGGACTGTCTGCTATGTGGCTGCCGAGCTAGTACGCCTGGTGGGCTGTGTGGAGTCCATGAAGCCGGTTCTGCAGTCTCTCTACCACCGGATCCTCCTGTACCCACCGCCTCAGCACCGCGTGGAAGCCATCAAGATCATGAAAGAGGTATAACATTCCTGCCCTGGTCGATCCTTAGCTAACAGTCTGCATGCTATCTGAGAAGAATAAAACAGGAATATGACGTTTGTCCATCATCTGCCAAAGACTAAAATGTCTTTCTTATTGAAGTGCAGAACAAAGAAAGTGAGCAGGGAATCGCTGTGTCTGGGGTCCTGCCAACTTTGTGTCTTCGTCTTCCTGCAGATCCTTGGTAGCCCTCAGCGTCTGTTTGATCTGGCGGGGCCTTGCATCACCGAGCCAGAGTCCAGAAAAAGGTCATTCTCCAAAAGAAAGTCTCACCTGGATCTGCTCAAACTGTAAGCAGTGTTTGTTTGTTTGTGTGTGTGTGTGTGTGTACAGGTATGTATGGTTTATGAGGACACCCCTTTTCTGGCTTATGGTGGATTTATCCTGGTTTACTAGGGGATTTATCCTGGTTTATTGGACTTATTCCCTTTCCCACTGTCTTATCAACACAGAGAAAACACCAAAAAGTTCCCACCTATAGGGGTGTGTGTTAATTTTGTTGTACTCATACACATCGTGGTTTATTAGGTCAATTTTCAAAAACATGAAAAACTTTGGGTGGGGGGTGTTTTTTAAGTCATATAATGATGCAGTCAGAATTATGAGGACAGTAGAAGTGTCCTTGCATTCCAAGTGTCCTCATAATGCTGGTGAGTATTCAGGTATTTGCCCTCATAAACCATATATATCAATATGTGTGTGTGTGTGTGTGTGTGTGTGTGTGTGTGTGTGTGTGTGGTTGGTCAATCATAACTTGGTAACTGACGGTTTCTCTGGATTGCAGGGTGATGGATGGGATGACTGAGGCCTGCATGAAGGGTGGGATAGAGGCCTGCTTCGCCTCAGTGCAGTGCGTGGGTGCTCTGCTGGGGGCGCTGGATGATCTGAGCCAGGGGCGGGGCCTGAGGCCAGAACAGGTTCGGCTGCTACTGCGGCGGCTGGATGAGCTGCGAGACGGCACCGAGTCCTCCCGCGAGTCCATGGAGGTCAACGAGGCAGATTTCCGCTGGCAGCGACGCGTCCTCTCCTCTGAGAATGCGCCGTGGGAGCCCAGCGCCACTGAGCGCAGCCCTGACATCAGCATCAGTGTCACCACGGAGACGGGGCAGACTACCCTGGAGGGGGAATTTGGCCGGACAACCCCGGAGGAATGTGGGGAAGAGCCCCGGCTGCCGTCTCCTTCTTGCGCTCCGGACAGCGGCGCAGACGCTCCTCATGGCGGTAGGGAGCCTGCAGCTTTGGCAGATGCTGGCAGCCAGCCTGACGTGGTACAGCGGAGCCACGCCCTGGTCTACCCGGACATCACCAACTTCTTATCGGTGGAGTCGCGGGCACGGTCGCATGGCTCGCGCTACAGCGAGAGCAACTTCAGCGTAGACGAGCAGGACCTCTCGCGCACCGAGTTCGACTCTTGTGACCAGTACTCCATGGCTGCCGAGAAGGACTCCGGGCGCTCCGATGCCTCTGATATCGGCTCGGATAACTGCTCGCTGGCAGACGAGGAGCAGACTCCGCGGGACTGCCCAGGGCACCGCTCACTGCGCACGGCCGCACTCTCCCTAAAGCTGCTCCGGAACCAGGAGGCTGACCAGCAGAGCGCGCGGCTCTTTGTTCAGTCTCTGGCCGGCCTGCTGCCGCGGCTGCTAGGCCTCCATAATGCTACAGATGTGGACGTCTCCCTCCAGAATTTCTCCTCCACTTTCTGCTCCAGCCTGCAGGCGGGTAAGACAAAGTTGCACCAGCATCCACAAAATCCAGACAAAACTTTGAGCTTTCAGTGGAGGCTTAGAAGAAGCAGTCTTTTCGGTCAATATTTTGCTGGAGTTATACGGGTACCTATAGACATGGATTTATTTGTCAGAAAATCTTAATAGGTAGTTTAAGCCTCCTTCTCTCACCTTCGATTTTGAGTCAGAGGACTTTATGCGCAGCTACAGATTGATGAAGCAATGCTCTTTTACGGCTGCCTCCCCTGAGAGTATTGTCCTGCTGTTAATCACCTTAAGCACAGAAAGTTAGCGTGATGCTCGAAGGCATGCCTAGGGCAGAGCATTACAGCACATTGAGTCAGATGGTGAAAGATGATCTTGTTTAAATGGGATTCCTAATTTTGCAGACAGAGTAATGGTTCCTAGTTGCTCACTCATTAGGTAACTTTTTGAGGGTGACGGGGCGTCCCTTTGTCCGCACAGGTGGCATCCATTCGCCGGGCTTCGAGGGGAGTGAGAACCTGAGCTGCCAGGCCCTGATGAATGCCGACGGGCTCTACCTGGTGTCCTACTATGCCCTGCTGCTCAATCTGAAGCTTTGCTGCTGCGACTATTACCGCAGGAAGCCTGCGCCTGTGCTGGTCAGCCTGGTATGGTCCGCAAAGGCCCCCACGCCTGTGCTGGTCAGCCTGGTATGGCCCGCAAAGGCCCCCAGGTGGCTCAAATTTATGAAGACCGGACACTGTCCATGGAAATGCCTGAGTGTCCATCAGCTGTCAGTAAACAGCAGTTAGCCTATCAGGGCCATTTTGTTTTACTGCAATGACTGGGAGGTGTAATTGCGGTGTCTCTCCTAAATAAAGCCTCCCTGAGCCAGTGGATGGGTGCTCATCTCCACTGAACAGTTCCTGTTTCCCAAAATTATAATCACGTTCAGTACTAATGTGTTTGATACAATGAAGCATATCCAAGCATAATCTTGCCCCTAGTTTGTTAATAGAAGCAGTAAAAGTGCAATTTTTGACCGAATGGGATCCTCCACTTGTCTGACTTTACCGTGTCTATTCCAACAGAAAGAGTTTGTCCGCCAGATCCAGAGCAGTGGCGTTCTGGTGGTCCTCTCCCAGGCCTGGATCGAAGAGTTGTACCACCAGGTGCTGGAGAGGAACCTCCTGGGGGAGGCAGGGTACTGGGGCTCCCCTGAGGAGCACTCCCTGCCCCTCATCACCATGCTGACAGGTTTGCGTCCCAGCACCGTGTCCCCCAGTCCCTTTGATGTGTCCCCTTAAAGGGCCACTCCACCACACATCGCAAGCAAATCATTCTGTGTTCAAAGGTTATTACTTGCATCTCGAACGGCAAGCTTTAATGTAGAAAACAAAGATTGGATATTACATTGCCACACAGTGTAATGCATATTGTTGTGTGGGATTTACAATCAACAGATTTAGCTGAGAGATTTAAGCTCATTTGCTATGAATTTGCGCTCCCTGAAATGACTAATTGACACCATCCAGCTACATCAGGTCTCTGTGCAGCAGCTTTGCTCCCCTTGATGTCATATTTGATTTGGCAGTCCGGCACAACCGCAGCTGGCAGTCAGCGGTCACTCACCCTGTTTCCACAGATATTGACGGACTGGGCAGCAGTGCCATCGGGGGTCAGCTGGTGCGCAAGGCCTCCATGCAACCACCTCTCTGCTGTGACCCAGCCACCAGTGACACCATCATGGCAGGTATGGGGACTTGCAGCAGAGCACTAACTGGCTCTCTATCGCCGCCTTCAGGACACGGTGAAGGTGTAGCTGTTCCATCAAGGGGAGGTCGCACACAGTGATGCTGGAAGTATTCCGGGCAAAAAAAGGCTGTTTTCTACATATGAATTTTAGAATATGGTAATAAATACACTGCCTGTCCAAAAAAAAAGTTGCCACCTGGATTTAACTAAGCAAATAGGTACGAGCCTCCTATTGGATAATTACTGCATGGGCGATTTATTATATACTGAATGACCAGGTTATTCCATCAATGGATTTTTTCTTCCCTGATGGCACAGGCATATTCCAAGATG
>JAAGVU020000061.1:2595746-2607819 GCA_011763525.2 Mormyrus iriodes
AGGCTCTCATTCCCCAGACTTCCTCGGTGTAGGCTCTCATTCCCCAGACTTCCTCGGTGTAGGCTCTCATTCCCCAGACTTCCTCGGTGTAGGCTCTCATTCCCCAGCCTTCCTCGGTGTAGGCTCTCATTCCCCAGCCTTCCTCGGTGTAGGCTCTCATTCCCCACCACAGACTTCAGCTCCTCATCCTGTGTTAAAGTTCAGATTCAGCGTAGAATCACATTCGCTCCTTTTGTTGGATATGAGACGTCATAGTTCATCATCAGCACATTGATAAACTCCTCAGAAATATTCCAGCACCACCTGCTAGGTCCGAAGGACCCAAGCAACTTCCTCACAGACTCCTCGAAGGACACGTTACCCGAAGCTCTCCTAACCAGCTTTGATGGTCTATGACCCTCCCAGACACCTTTAACTGTCACACACTGGTGACAGTTAATGCTGCAATATGGCACCATCCTTTTCTCCAACTGTTTATTCATTTTTATATTGAGTAACAGTGTGGATTGTTTCTTATGCCTGTAAAAATCACAAAATCTCTGTCACCCTTTTTAAAACGACAAAAACAAGCCACTGACTGTCATGTTACACCCACAGGTAAATGTTAGTCATTGAACTGGAAAGTTCATTGCGTGGCTCTGAGTATCTCCTATCGTCATATTCATGGTGATCTGCAGTCCGGTCTGGAAACCAGAACCACCACTGAGATGACCCTGAGTTTTTAAACACACCACCAGTGTGATCAAGCAATCAACAAGAACTGTGTAGGACAGACTGCATGGGTGCCATTTAACAACTTGTCTCATGACAAACGTTTTCAGTATTGCATAAAAAATATTGTTAGAAGGAAACATTGAGCATATAGTGCCATGCTGTGTGTGTGTGTGTGTGTGTGTGTTACTGCTACGTGGGCTGCTTTCTGAGACATAAATGTTTCTCCCTCTTCTCAGGTCTTCATGCTGGACACCCAGTGCTCTCCCAAGACCCCTAACAACAAGGAGGGCTTTGAGCATGTTCAGTCCTGCGTGCTGATCATTGAGCTGCCCCCTGATCAGCAGTCTAATGGACATACTGCAAAGAGGTGGGAACATCCTGTGTGGTACCTGCATATCAGCATCTCTCTTAAAGCAGACCTGCAGCCGTAGCCCCATCATGTCTGCTATTATCATAAAAGGATTGTTTTTTATAGTGTAAACAAATTCATCTTAGCTGACCTGCAAGATTCATGCTGCTTTCATGCATTTGGTGCTCTGATTTAAAATGTCAGCCGGTGATAAATCCTTGGTCACACACCTGACTGAAGCCCTGTTTCTTGCAGCTGACTGTTACGTTTGTCTTATCGCCTGATCTTTCTCTCTTGGTGATTTTTCTTTTCTTACACGCTTGACTTGCAACAGGAAAGTCGGGTAAGGCGCCTGAGCATCTCCATATCAGTCACGTGTCAGTGCTGCATTCTGCGGTGAACATTGAAGGAATTACCTTCTCGTTCGTGGTGCAGAACGATTTTTGCACTGCGTATTCGTCAGAACGAAGAGAATATTTGTTTTCGTTTACCCACTCTTCTATAGCTTGTGTTTGCATGCAAAGCGCTGATAGGCTCCAGGGAAAAGCTGATAGGCTCCAGAGATGTTCTGCAGAGCTGAATTTATAATATACTTCACTGTATTTGCCTGAATATAAGGGGACCCAATTATAAGAAGATCCCCACATACACACACATTTTTTTCAGAAACTATTTTTGGAAGAAAACTTTTGCAAGACCAAATCTTCATAAAAAAAAATATATAATTTTATTTTACAAAAACATAGACGATGTTCAGCATATCACTATTACAAAGCAACTACAGGCAACTGCAGCACAGTATGTGTAGATAGAAAGTCAGTATCACAGTCTCCACATCCCAAGGCAGCGCAAACTGTGTTTGATGCAGCAGACCCACATAAAGGGGACAAAAAAACGTATTATCATGAAGTTATTTTAATAAAGGAGATGACGGCTCTTTTAAAATGGAACTTACTCTTTATTAACAGCCACTGTCGGTTTAATACCAGCAGTGGCACAGACAGGGAAGCCAGCGATTTACACGGCACAGTTACGCGCTAATGAAACATGCCTTCCACGGCAAACATTACATGGTTACGACATTTACAATTAACATGAATTTACACCATTTAAAGATATGTGTGGTGTGGTACAAGGCCTACCGGCTGCTGACCAAGCCCCCCCGCGTCACATTATGTCAGCCGGTTTTCGGCAGCGAGGGGCATCACCGTTCACAGCCTCGTAGTGCTGAAACGACGACGGGCACATTGGAAGTATGCGGCTCCCTTAAGCCATCAGGCGGATCATTTATACCATCTGCTGCTGTATAATGACATTTGAATTCTAGCCCTCGAAAGTAAGACGACCCCAAGTTTTTTACCGAACGGTTCGGTAATACACCGTGTACCGTTGCACCCCTAATATTTTCTGTGATGCACAATTAAATGTATGTTTTTTAAACCTGAAAGCTATCTCCTCTTGCGGTCACAGAATCCCTTTCAGGACCATTGTGGTGAGCCTGCTGTCACACCAGGTGCTGCTCCAGAATCTCTATGATATCTTGCTGGAAGAGTTTGTGAAGAACTCTGGCCAGACGGACGTGCCAGAGAAGGCCACGCCTGTATCAGAACCCAAACCAGCCGGCTTCCTACGCTACATTTCCATGCAGAATCTGGCTATCATTTTTGACCTACTTCTGGACTCCTATCGCACCGCACGTGACTTTGACACTCGGCCCGGCTTAAAGTACCTCCTGATGAAGGTGTCAGGAGTGGGCAGTGCTGCCAACCTGTACCGCCAGTCAGCCATGAGCTTCAACATCTACTTCCAGGCTCTTTTGTGTGCCACGCTAACCACCCAAGAGAACATCACAGCTGAGCAGGTCAAGAAAATCCTGTATGAGGATGAGGAGGGAAGCTCAGACTCCTCCCAGCAGTGCTCGTCTGAAGATGAGGATATCTTTGAGGAAACGGCACAGGTAAGCCCCCCACGGGGCAAGGAGAAGCGCCAGTGGAGGGCCAAGATCCCCTCCCTCAGCATCCAACCAGCCAGCAGTGTGGATTGGGTTTGGCTGGTCAAACGCCTGCACAAACTCTGCATGGACCTGTGCAACAACTATATTCAGATGCACCTGGACTTGGAGAGTAGTGTGGATGAGGCCGCTGTCCTCCGGGGAGATCCCCTCTTTTTCTTGCCACTGTTTCCCTCAGAAACCTCCACGCCTTCTCCCGGAGGGCTGTCAGGACGGGGCACACCGTCCGAGGACGGGTTCCGCTGCCACCCGGCCGAGACGCCGTCAGAGGACGCCCACAGCCCCGGGCTGGGCACCAGCGTCCCGCTGAGGAGCGAGAGGCGGGACGTGCCCCGGAAAAAGGAATGGTGGGAGAGCGCAGGAAACAAGCTGTACACCATCGCCACCGACAAGACCATCACCAAGCTGATGATTGAGTATAAAAGGAAAAGGCAGCAGCACAACCTCAGCAGCTTTGTGAAGGAGGCCAAAGCCAGTGAGAAGAGGGGGGAGCCTGTGACACTCAGGGGCCCCGACTCGCCCGTCCCGCTCAGGCCCCAGCAGCTGCTGGACCAGGGACCAATGCGCCATTCCTTCAGCGCTGGCCCAGAGCTCCTCCGGCAGGAGAAGAGGTCCCGGTCTGGATCTACTACCAGCTCACAGAACGTTTCGCTCAGAGACTCCGAAGCTCAGATACAGGTACGTCTCACTCGTCTTTAAAAATCCAAGTTATTCTCCTTAAATGTAGGCGCCACAGAACAATTACCTCATGGACAAACTGGCTAGAATTCTTAAACAGAAATAATACGTTCCATTTCGGATACCGTCATGGGAGGAATCAAATCACTTCTGAAGATTTCAGATTCTGCGTTAAGTGAAATTGTCACACTCATTCCCATGCCTCTGCCTGTTCTCTGTGCCCCTGCTGACACTCAGGCCTGGACCAACATGGTCCTGATTATCCTGAACCAGATCCAGCTCCTCCCAGATCCCACTTTTGTGGCCCTGCAGCCAGCGGTGTTTCCCTGCATCAGTCAGCTGACGTGTCACGTGACGGACGTCCGTGTGCGGCAGGCGGTGAGGGAGTGGCTGGGACGTGTTGGCAGAGTGTATGACATCATTGTTTAAGGGGCTGTGTCCTCACAGGTGAAGGGAGGGCTACACTGGAGCCTAGGTTGGTATGACTGCCTTCATCTGTATTAGATGTTTGCTTTACCACTACTATATGATTTAAGAAAGTTATTTTACTACTTATATGAAACATCCATGGATTTAAATCTGATGTATTTATAGCTGTATCTAATCCTGAATGTTATCTATTTAAAATTTATGCATCTATGTTTATTTAACCTATTTAACAAACTGTACGGAATATATTTTTGAATTGAGGCTCCATGTGAAATGTAATATTTTCTGCCAAAGTGAAAACCACACATTTAGCAGATACACAAACTAAAGAAAAGACAGCAGTAGACTGTTGGAACAGGAAGAGAGAATGCCATTGTGAAATCAACATATATTATCACTTAATTTGCATACGGCATGACTTAAAACTCAGTCTGACCACCAAGTTTTCTGGCAGCTTAGAAAAAGCCACTTCTACCAGAACGCGGGTCCGCTGGCCATGTGACTGTACATCGTTATGGCATCTTATAACAGCTTAGATCTTTTTTGCATTAATGCCAATTAACCTGTCTGTCATCGAAAGAGGGAAAGACGGGCTGTCAGCACACCTTTACTGTCTGACCTGGTGGCTTATGAGAGAAAATTCCCAGTTTGGGTGTTGAGTCAGTTCCCACAGTTTCAGGGGGGGGGACTGCTTGTTCCACACGCCCTCCCCATGATGGATGGTGGGATCATGCCTTTCCTTGGCCACCTGAGCGACTTTGAAATCCCCTCTCATGCTGGTGCCATAAAAAAAAATCAGTTGCCATTTCCTGTGACCTCCCACTGTCCCAAAAAATCTGTTAGAGCAGATAGCTCATCTTTAATCACCTGAATGAGAACAGGTGAAATCGCCCCCAAAAATAGGGGGCAGCATAAACATAGTTCAGATTAAACTAGACCAGGGACACCGTTTATGGATTTACTTTCTGGATAACGTGTTTCTCGAGGATAGTTGGAAAGCTGGAGTAATCAAGCTTGAAACTAGCTTAAGAAACTCCATTTCTAAATATTATTGTTTTACTTTTGTGGACTGCCTGTACTCTCTGTGGTGTCGGATAAAAATTATATAACATTAATTTTGCTCAGCTGGATAATATATATAAGAAGTCTTGGGTTTATGAGAGCTTTAAAAAGACAGTGAAATGGTTAGGAATCCGCACGCTGCCGTTTGTGGGATCATGCAGAGACTGCGACAGCTCATTTGGGAATTCCCACTGATTTATTTAACAGTCAACTTCTGTCCAAAATGTATCATACGATACAGAATTCTGCAAAGCTGTCCATTAATGACGTGGAAAAATGTTACGAATTTACTATTATGAAAACCAACTTAAAGGACAGAAAATACCTGTACTTTTCACGTGCTGCATATTTCTTGCAGATCACAAATGCGTTCGTTATGGTCGTCATGAATGACGAGCCAGAGATATTAGGCTTTGCATATTAATCCTAACGCTCAGACCAATTTGACGATTAAAAAAAAAAAATCCTTTTTGTGTACAAGATGAATATAAAGTTCTACAGAAAACCCTTGATAAAGGTGGCAGCTTTCTGATTCTTGCTGATGTTGGTGTCCTGTGAGCTGCTTTTCATATTATTTTGTCTACCTTTCTTGTCTAGTAACAAAGTGTAAAGACCAGATCATTTATAAATGGCAGTATTGTTTATGTAACTCTGTACATGTGTTTTTAAACATGAGCAAACAAATGCTCACATTTTGCCAGACCAACAATGTCATGCTGTTATGGACTCACCCCATCATTCAGTGGGAATGGCTCCTGTTCACTGCAAGCCAGTATGAACCAGTTATCCATTTAGGAATCGGACTGGGCTTTCTTGATCCAGTGTGACTGGCCTAGTTTTTGACGGCTGCCCTGAACAATACTTTATTCAACTTATTAGGGAAAAAAACCTCTCTTACATACAGTAATCTGCTATTTATGATTATTTTCACTCAACAAGGGACAGATGGAGTGTACCGCTGGACCCACGACGCCCAGGCGGGGCTGCTGACGTGGCTGTCAAGCTTATAATTCACTTAAAATAAAATCCGTGGGACATACTCTTATCCAATCAGGAAAAAACAACCATTCGTTACAGAAACTGGATTAACAGTAATAGCAGTGACTGTGCTGTTTTCCAACAGAGAATCTTTTTTTTTTTACATTTTTTTTAGTTTATATTGAAAACGAGCTGTACGTGGTTTGAGTTACTAGTTTTGGCAGAGAGTACAGTAAAATGGTAATGGGTTTATAATCACAGCAAAGTGTTAACCGCCACATGCCTGCCGGCCTGGTTTTAAATAAGCAATCTGTAGATAAGGCAGGAACATGGCACCTGTGCCCCAAAAATTGCTTGGCACTAACTTCCTCAGACTCATTTTCACTGCTCCTGCAGCTCTGCTGTAAAGAGGCCATTACAGACCTCGGTGATGTAAACAGGTACCCCCACTTCGTAAATCACAGGTCGCATACTGCATGCTGAAAACAGATATTAATCCGATAATAACTTGCCTGTGATTTATAAGACTCTTTCTGAACGACTACTTTCATTTAAAAAAAAAAATATATATACATATATTTTTGGTAGGAATGCAGATTATTCACAAATCTGCCAGGACGCACTGTAATAACCAGACTGAATCTGGAGGTAACAAAAGCTAAAATAAAAGCTCTTAGATCTTAGACGTCATTCTGGTCACATTTTACAACACGGTTAAGAGCTTTGCTACAGGTGTTTTGACAGCTGTATAATACAGACAGGAGGCTATTGTAATAATGCCCCACTTTTCACCTTGTTTTAATGTCACCAAAGCTTGTACGGCGAACTCATACCCATGTGTCTTCTCACGGATTGGACATGAAGTGAGTCACACCCTTGTTTAGTCATGGTGAGGTGGGAAATGGTATCAGAGCCAGTACTATATAGAGTGGCTTTTAAAAATTCTGCCGTTGCTAAATTCTTGGGACTACATCATTCTTAACGCTCTTATGACTAAAACGCAGGACACTGGTGTCTCACAGGTGTAATTTGTCTCAAGAAATGTAATGAACAAAAGTTGACATATTGAATAAGCTGTATATTCTGATGTTTCCCAGTTTGAAATTTCTGTTGAATGTGTTGTAGAATAAACCAGCAGATGTTTATGTGTACCTGGCTAACCTGTTTATTTATCAGAGGGGGGTGTTGCCATCTTTTAATCCAGCCACATACAGTTTCCAATGACAGAAAGCTCAGGTGACTGGCTGACTCTTACTTTACAACAGTCGTATCCAAGGTGTACTCTGCCTTAAGCCCTGTAGTTCCTAGAACAGGCACTGGGTCACCGGAAACCTTGTTAAATTGAAAATGCATGGATACAAGGACACTGGGTTAAAGATTTCAGTAATTTTCTGTTTTTAGAACTGAAATGTGTGACCTAAAAAATACTATATTTACACATAACATTAAAGGAACATTTGTTCCTTAAGAATTTTTCATCAGAAAAACATTGAAATGTGATATTTAAAGGATATTTGTGTTCTTTCAAGCATGAGATCTTGCTAATCCTGCAGTAGGTCCTTTGGAAGGTCAAATCAAAAGCAGGTGGATTAAATGGAACCACACTGAAATGGAAATGTGGATCGGTCACACAGCATGGATACGTCACTCACACTGAGTGTCACCAAAGCTAAGAGTGCATTAAAGAGCTGCTCAATTTAGTCCTCCATGATGGATTTCCACTAGCAGTAGGCAAGCCCTGCTCATCTGGGTTATAAAAACCTTGTTCTTCTTACCACACATAAGGAATGTTTAGAATATAGTGCAATCGGTTAGCTCTCAAGGATATGAACATTTAAAAAGGTTTTTCCCTTAACAGATATTTACAATTCTTTGATGCAATTGAAAAATTGTCTTCTTAAAAAAATGCAGTCCAAAAACATAAATGCAGTTACCCAATCAATCAAAAAATGGCCCATTTCTCTATAACGGGATGTAAGCATCACCTGTGAGGCCGTGACTAAGGCACTGGATTCTTAGGCCAAAGGATCGAGCAGAGCTGAAAAGTACAATGATTCTCGATATAAAAAAGGTACAATTGCTGGTCAAAATGCAACATAGATGGCCCCCATTAGAGAAATCAGACAGTGATGGAAGTGTACACTGACCTTGGGGCAAAAATGGACCATGCCCCCCCCTTACAAATTCACACCTATGCCAGTAGCAGATAACATCTAAGTGGCCTGCAAATATCATAGCCATCATTCACTGCAGTAGTTAGCAAATTCCACAAACATGCTTTTGTTAAATATACACCTGAACAACGTAGTTTGACTACAAAACATTACTAGCTTTTACATTTCAGAATTAAGTATTGTATCAATTTTTTGTGTCATGACTCCCATCACAGTCAGACTGTACGCATAAAAAATTTTGCAGGTCTATATAATATATAATCCTCACTAATGTTCCAAATAGAGTTGGAGGGGGGCCTTTGACATCACTGGGGGGCCAGGCTTGGTATTGAAGATTCTCTGTTTGAGTTGTGTGGATTCCATTACTATTCCAGTAATGATTAACGTACCCTTTGAATTCCCAGGAATACCACTGGAATGTGTTGACAGCCAGCAAGGAAACCAGCTCAGATATCTTCTACATTCTTCTTCCTACCATATCCTTCCTCCTCCTTAGTGTTTTGGCCCTTGTGGTCTACAGGCAGCATGCCCAGGGGCAGCAGGACCTAGCATACCTCATCAGTCTGAGCATCCAAGATCAGGATAGAAACTGCGAGATCCCATCTGCCCTGTCCAGGGATCGTGAGCCCTACCCTGGCACCAGCTCCAATCCAGCAGATGGTGTCTTGCTCTTGTTTTATCTACAATCACCTTACGAGGAGACCGTCACCAAGATCATCCATGTGACTGGCTCCTCCTGCTTAAAGGATGCCCACATTACCATTGAAGACTCCAGATCCACCCGATAGTTCTGACCCAAGCCCAACTCAAACAATCACCCTTTACACTGGTTGACAAAGAAGAGGGGGACAGAGGCGCCTGAAGCTGTATGAATCAATTGACAGCTCACACCTGGCAGGGAAAAGCTCTGGCCTTTATACAGGTCGTTACTGCAGAACATCCATCAATGTGGATCCATCAATTGGGACAGACTCTTGGAATCGACTATATTGATTCCCAACCCTTCAAATCGAAGTAGACTCCAAAATTTTTTGAATCGAATAGAACAATTCGGTTTATCTTTTTAAGTGACCAGCTCGGCCACAACCTGCCCCAATCGTCCACCAATCGCTTGAAGGATTCTGACTGGTTGAGCAGCTTTAACTAGCCATGATATTGCACAATAGGGATTAAACAGGCACCAATAAAGCAGTGGAGATTATTATTGGACTGTGTGATTAAAATGCAGTCATGGGGACAAAGTGCCTCGACTGATTAAACTTTGCATAGCATTAAAAGAAAACTTACTTTCCTCACTAAGATACGTGAGGCACATCAGAGTTTTACAACATTTCTAATCGAGCCTGAAATTAAATGTAGGCTTAACACTTGGTGTTTTTAAATGTGCCTTATAAATAAAATTACTTGGCTTAATGGAAAACATGTCTGTCATCATAATTAAGAAACACCGCTCCACAAAACTTACGTCTTGAATCTGGATGGAAAACATGGCAGCTAACAAACAGCCACAATAAGAATATAAGTATACAGCAAGGACTAATAACGTGTTTTCTCTCGCAGGTATACAGCACAAATACCATCTGACGCAGATACAAGGTAAAGAGCGACACCTGGTGGATGGATGAGTGCAATTCTAACAGATTATCTAACACAGAGTCACCAAGGGACCTGTAGCCTATGACAGGCAATATATATAGTGCACAAGACAGGGGAACTCCCTGAATGGGATGCCAGTCCATGCACACAATCATATACTGTGGGTAATTTAGAGATCCCAGTTAGACTAACAGTATGTCTTTGGACTGTGACAGGAAATACACCAGAGGCAGGACTTGAACCCCCATCCCTGGAAGTGCTCCCCACTGAGGAATCTTGCTCAAGTCTTTACTAACCACAATCCAAGCCAGAGAAAGAAAATAACCCACTCCAATAAATAATTTAATCATTGCATACTCCAACAAACATTTCATTTAAACATTCAAACATATGGCCTCAAAGGACAATAAGTAAATATAATGCAAAACGAACTACTTGAAGACTTTGCTTTGCCATGATGGGAAGCCGGCCACTTTGAACTCACAAAGAACATCCAAAGAGTAGCGGTCCATTTATGAGCTCCCTGAAGAGCCCCTGCTCAGCCTCTGAGAGGGGTCCAAACTCGTGCCTTCATACACTACCTTGTTCTGTAAACCATCTTGGACCAGCCTTTGCTGTATGCGGAGCTTGGCGTTGTTGTATCTACAATGGAACCTCCAGACAAAAATGCAAAAAATGTTAGATACCTAAAACCTGTCAATAAATTCAGTTTTAAGGATGTAAATTAAACTAAGGGTAATGAAATACTCCAACAAAAAGGCTCCTTTCATTTAAATTAAATGGATTAAAGTGTAGCCTACAGAAATATTACACTACGACTTTTATCAATAGATTAAGAAAATATTTACCAAGATACCAGGGTTGTAAGAGTGAATCCAATCATACCAACGTCAAAAGATCTCCGTACTCTGCCTGTAAAAAGATTTAGAGCCATTTATGTCCTCGTAACTACAACATACACATGACAATCTTACAACACATTAAAAAAGTAAAACAGTGCTATAACAAATCATGTCATTTTCAAATAGATAGATAGATTAGCATGCTAGCCAATGCACATGCACAAGCTCCCCACTTACTTGTTGCTAAAAAGTATCCGAAGCCGGCGACCAGGGATCCACCTGCACCCTGCAGAATCGACTCTCTGGCGCATGGAATGTTCTGGACGTCTAGGATTCCTAGTAACTTGAAGGGCTGTACATGGAGAAAACGCACATCAGAAAGTGACACTGCGATAGAAACGTAACCTTAAAACACTAAAATGTCACAGGAACGGAAACCCTTGACATCGAAAGGGTGCTATTTTTGTTTTATTTTATTTTATAGCTAATGTTGGCCACTTCCACAGCGAAGTTTTGATGCAAACAGTATGCTGCCATTTTTTGGGAAACTGTCTCCAGACGTTACGATGCCGCAGAAGGGAAATTTAAACCTTGGAAATATCAGGGCCAAACGAAACATTTAAGGCGACTTAGCGTTAATTTGTGTCTAAGCCATACAGATAGATAGTGATAAGCAAATAACTTATGTTATAAACGACCTTTCTTTCCGGGCTCTCCTCCTCGCCCGTCATCTTTTCTATCCAGCGAACTCCTGGGGGACGTGGGTAATCGGTACTGTCTCTCTACGCATGCGCTGTCCGTCCTAAATTGTATACCGTGTGTATTATCAAAACAGCGAATTTGAGTTCCTAGACTTTGCCTACTCCTTCGCCCTGATTTCTCATTGGAAAATAATGACATCTGTAGAATATTCAAGGGAAAGCACATTTTCCTACACATTTTAGTTATACGTTATGAGCTCTGTGAGAGAAAAACAATTTAATAATTATAATTAATACATTTAGCATTAAAATAGTGCCTAAAATGATGCCCATGCATTTAAAGCTGGTAACATAACTGCTTACAAAATGTTTGGAAATAATTGTGTCTTGTGACACTGTTATGGGATACATCTTCAGCAATATGTATTGAATGGCCTTTTACTTTAAGGACTGTTTATTCAGCTACACTCACCTAAAGGATTATTAGGAACACCTGTTCAATTTCTCATTAATGCAATTATCTAATCAACCAATCACAT
>JAAGVU020000061.1:2623897-2641045 GCA_011763525.2 Mormyrus iriodes
TGCAAGGTCTGATCCCCCTATTCATTGAAAGAGACACAGACTCTCTTGAGAAACACATTCTTGATCTATCCGATCCACGTGAGACTGTCTCCCTTCTTCTGTTTCATTGAAAGACACATTTTACACACAGTTTTCTTGTTTCTTTACAGAATAACTTAGCAATTATACACCATTAAGAAGAACCAAATATACTGGATACTATACAAATAAAATGATTTTTCAAAGACATAAAAGTGTAAAATCTGAGATCATTCATAAGTTTATCGTACGCAAACATCTTCCCTCACATCCAACACCCTTAAAATCGATGTTGATATTCCATTCTCTTGCCTCATTTAATTGGTTTGACCATAATTTAATTCATGTTTATTTGGTTGTTTCCCACCTGCAGTCAAATGTGGAACTGACACTGGGTCTGGGTTCTTCGTAACTGAGCTGCATATCTAAAAACACATTTACTGCATTCACTTGAATGATAAAGGGGAACCACGTTGCATCTTCCAAATTCGCAAACTGATATTCATATCAGACCAATGCACTTTCACAACTTTGCTGTGAAAATGGATTTACTTCCCTCTCCGTGTTGTAAGTAAACAATTATCTTTTACATAATACCTTGGCATTGAGGGTCTGCTAGGTCCGTCCATCCACCATCCAGCCTCGTCTCCAGTACAGGGCCACAGAGACCCTGGAGCCTAACCCAGGAAGCACAGGGCCCAAGACCAAAGACGCCCTGCTGGCCACGGTGCCATTCCGTCACAGGACTCGCACACGGACACGCAGCAGCAGATTTACAGATACCACTTTTGTCTTTGTGATTTTAGCTGTCTGATTCTGAAAAGTGTCTGTACTCCTTTCAAGTGCCTGGATCATACTGTTCTGAAATGACAGGTTATATGCTATATTATATAAGGTATATCCACACACACACTCAAACAGAATGAGTTATGAACCTTATTTTATATTACTTATTGAAAACATTGAATATTTAAAATTACAAACATTGTACAAACAAATGCTTGCAGCCTTAGTCAGGATGAGCGATCAAAAGACAGATGCTTTTTATATATTGCATGTCTAATATTATCTTACGCTGTTTGAATTCACACGTTTGTAACAAACAGGCACCATGTTGCTTTTAAATTCTAGACCTGATATTAATCTCAGATGAAAAATATCTAGTTGTATGTTTGCTTCCCTCTCAGTGCTGTACTTCTTTAAAGATAAGGAACACAAATGCAGCGTTTTCTCACTTTAGATCCTGTTGAGGTTTGAGGAGAGCTAAGCTTTTTTTCTGAATGCTTAACTTTGAAGTCACTGGATCATATTGATTTCAAACTTTAACCTTCAGTTTTATGGTTTTGAAATTGCTTGATCGCACTTTCCTAAAAGATTCCCTGCAATCAGACTGTGAAAACATCTACAAACAAATACATCACTGTACCGTACATTTGAATACAGTTTTGCTTGGCTGTATAGAAACTGTTAACATTAAAATTTCCGAAAAATGGGTTTGTAATCTCAGTGATGCACCAGTTACTTATACAGCTTTGCAAAGAAGCTCAAATACACCCACAAAGCTTCCTGTTTTCTGCCAAAGAAATTCACATCCATTGGTCAATCAGGGCTAGTAACCATCAATTGGTAGTAGCAGATAACCTGCTAGCCACTACCAAGGACTGAAATGTTTCACATTTCAGGGTAAATGAGGAATGAGAGCGTAACAGTACAGGAAGTGCAGTGCAGGTGGAGTGGCGCACAGACAGCTGTGGATCTGTATGGAAATAGCAAAGCTGAAGATCTGAATGTTTCATTTTGAGAATCGATTCTAATATTAAAATATCATATTCTTTTTTACCTGTTGGTCTCTGTGTGACTGCGTGTCCTTGCTCTCCCATGTCTGCCTGTGTGCCTGCCTCACCCTGCACCCCAGGACCGACTTTCTAGCTTTCTGCTCCCTCTGTACCTCTGACCACGACTCCTCTAGAATTTCTGAATTCTAGCCTTTAGTACCTGTCTGCATTGCATTTGGATCCCCAGTTCCCGATGTGTTCACATTACAAAATTCCTCGCTTCTCATGGATCCAGCAAAACTTCACGACACCCTGGCTCGCATGGAGGGTCGCTCAGCCACCTGGAGAGCAGCCACGGCACCGACTCATCTAACCATCACCCCTCCGCCGCAGCCGCCCCAGTTCCTGCTTCGTCCTGTCACTTCCTACCTCTGGGGTGGTATGACAGTTTGCCCAATCGTGGTTTCCTCATGCAGTGCAATCTCTATCTGACATAATGAAACTCTGCTGGCCACTGAGCAAGACCAGCTGGATTTGGTTATCTTCCTTCTCCCTGGGAGGGCTTGAGAGTGGGCGGCTGCCCTACACCATCAATGCAGCCTATTCTCTGCTCCTGTGCTGCTTTCATCGAACACCTTAAGAAGGTATTCGACCAACCCTCGCCAGGACAGGACATGTGCACCAAGCTGCTCAAACCCCACCAGGGATCTTGTCCAGCCTCCGGTTTCACCATAGAGTTTCGAACCCTAACGACTGCCAGTAGGTGGCCTCAGGACATACCAGAGAGAGATTAACCCCACTCTACAAATCAAGCTGGCTTGACGAGGCAAAGATCTTAGTTTGGAGCTGTTTATCCAGCTCTCAGTTCTTCCCCTCCTCCAGCTCCCATCTCCACCCCCACCCTTACTGACAGACTCAAACCCCTACAGCTGGGCAGAGCTCCACTCACCCAAATAGAGCAGAGCAGGAGGGGCAAATGACTGACCATCTCTGTGTCCACCGCGGACAGCCTGCGTACAGTGTCCGCCTCATCCTTCATGGCTGTAGGAGTGCTTCGGCAGCACCAAGCTTAGGTTATCCGTTATTCTCAACACAACCGATAAGCAGCTCACATTCCCTGTCATCATCCGTTTTGACTCCAATGCGCAAACCTCATCAGCCTTGATCGACTTCGGTGTAGCTGGCAGTTTTGTTGGTGCTGCCCTGGCTCACCGCCTCTGGACAAAGGTCCTTTAGGATCTCCCACCCCCCAACCCAAAAAAAAAAACACTGAAATCCAGAGATGAGAGAGAATGTTTTATCTAGCGAGCACCCCCAACAATGGTCACACAACATCTTAAAAGCGGATCTCACTGAGAAGACCCTTAACAGTGCCAAGGTTTGTGGAGATCATGTTGTAAACGGGAAGATAACGCTAAAATTGATAGCATTTCTGCGTGTTCGTTTCTGTAGATAATAGTACTGTCTTCATTAGCTGGTGAGTATCAGCTTGGTTTCTGTTAGCACGCATATGCTGCTGAATCATGATCCCCATTCTGCTGAGGTGAAATCGTTGCACTCGTGTTCCCAGAAGTACAACACTAAAAGGGAAGTAATGTGAATGCAAACAATTTTATGCCTTTATCCGCACAAATTATTAGAGATAAGCCGATGACATAAAACTTTTGTTTGGTTTTAAAAAAATATATGTCCTAAAGGCCATTCTTATCCTTTCACGATAGGCAAACCAGCCACTATGTGTGACGGAGGCAACATTAACTGGGCCTCAATAAGGAACTCGGGACACAGCGGTGTGAAGACTGACAGCATGACAGGCACCAGTGAGGAACGCAAAAAGGAACAACTCAGGCAGTAACTTCAGCTAAATGAAACACACTCATGTGTAATCATGCCAGGTCTGTACAATAACAATGACGTCTCACACAGTACTGTAACTTCAACATTACAGCACAGAGCAACATAGTTGCTTAACTACACTATTACAAAATGAAAATCAGATAATCGTAAACAATACATAATAACAATACATGATGAAGATAAGTATAAGATTTTTATTTGTACTTACCTGTGAATACAATGAAATACACTTGGTTTCACACAGGTCACCCCCTGCATTCCTGTTCCCTCGTTCTCTCCCTCTAACGAGCCACACCTGTTGCTTGTCTTGTCTTCCCTCTCGTTTCAGCCCTCGTGTGGATCACTCCAGCTCGCACCTCATTTGCTCCTCATCAGTGGTGTAAACGAGTGCCTCCCAGGCCTGTGCTCCCCAGGCCCGTCATCGGTGTTGCCATAATGTGTGCTGTAGCGGTTTTCCCTGCTGCCAGTTTTGCCTTTTGTTTGACACCCCCCCTCCCCTCTGTGGTCTACATTTGTTTGCCCCATTCCCTTTCCTTTAATAAACCCATGTATAATTGCTAACCTTTAATAAGACAAATCGTTTTTCCCTCACGCCTGCTCCTAGCTCCTTTGTGTTTTCAACGCGACACTCTGCAGTTTTTTGTACACATCCAGAAAAAAAGAAAGCACACCTCCAGAATTTTATTTGCTTTTATTTGCTTGTGTCACCAATTACATTTGCATAACCAGATGATTAACAATATGCACAAATATTTTACTTTCAATGTGTCTGGGTCACATCCAGTAATATCTGTTTTCTCTTTGTATCATTTGCTTTTATTTCATTTGATTAATTTCGCTTTTATACAGCGTTATTTTGTTTCACCGTATGCAGTGTACTGAATGTGGCTGCACCAAGATACATAGAGGGACCCCCTCCTCTTTTCACTCCTCACTCGCTACTCTGCGCCAATCCGCAAAACAAACAATTATTACGTTCACGGATGACACCACAGTGGTGGGGAGGGTTACCGAACATGATGGGAAGGGCTATAGCACCTTGCATCATAGTGCTCCACCAATAACCTTCTCATCAACACCAGAAAAATCAAAGAATTCATTACAGATATAGAAATCCCCATAACCACCACACCGCTATCCACATGATGTTACTAACTTCAGCTTTCTAGGAGTCCTCTCATGGACACTCAGCACAACCTCCTTTAAGGCCCACAGCCCGAGGAAGCACAGGGCCCAAGACCAAAGACACCCTGTTGGACACAGTGCCATTCCATCGCAGGACTCGCACACAGACACACAGCAGGAGAATTAGAGATACTGCTTTTATCCTTGTGAAAGGTGTAAGAGTTTTAAGTGCCCGGATCATACTGATTTCAGACTTTAACTTTCAATATTACTGTTTAGAAACTGCTTGATTGCACATTTCTAGAAGATTCCCTGGAATTAGACTGTGAAAATGTTTAAAAGGAATATATGATTGTACTCTTCATATGAATATAATTCTGCTTGGTTGACAAGCGAATGCCAACAGATTAAAGGGTCAGCCCCATAAACATAGCGTGCTGTTATTTAATTCACTCATGATGGATCACTGAGCAAGAGGCTCTACTTGCCTTTGGACCCTGGTCCCTGCACGTTGGGCTGGAATAGCTAGAAGAAGGACAGAAGTCTTAAAGGATTACCTGGAACCACCTCATACCAAAGCAATAAGCCCGCAGTCTCTTGTGTGTGAAACAATTTACAAATAATTATTAACACAGGAACTGAAAACTATTTCTGAAAACTACCATCTTGGCCAAAATATAAAGGCACCCAGTAAAAAAAAAAGTTTTGTTTTTTCTCACAGTCACTCACTCTTCATGTTGAACAGTTTAAAAAATATTTTAATTTTGTTATGTGACTGTATAATAAGAAACTAAATACATAAAAACATTTATTGCAACAACAGTATTTGACATCACAGACATGAGACATTTGGCACGACTGGAAACTCTCTTAACGATTCTGTGCATTAAATTTCTAATAATGACAACTTAGGCTGTGTAGATTAGCTGATCTTAAAACAAAATGCGATATATAAGTAAAATATAGTGAACATCTACTTGCTGACTTACATAAAGATAATTGCCCGCAGGGTCAGAAGACTCATCCACAGTTTTGGGCGAGAAAACATAAAATGCAATCATCCCATCTACAGAACAAATGCAGACTTCCTGAGCACAAGGTGTCATCCATAAGATCTCTTTGCTAATGTCCACTGCATTACCATCATGCTTTCCCAAGAACATTAAACACCAGGAAATCTGGTCAGCTAAAGCAATCCCGCTGAGTTTTCCAAGTTTCCAAGGGGGAGAAAAGGCTGATTGGCATCTCCTTTTTGTCAAGGAGAAATCCACATATTTTGAGCGCGAGACCATAGAGCTTTAATTGAATTAGGAGTTAGTATTGTGCTTTTTGCTGACACAAAAATCTGTCAAATCTGAGGCACTGGAAGATGAGTCATCATGGGGATGGCTCAGTGTTCACATTAAAGTCCAATATTTCTTGACCTTCTGAAACTAAAGTCCAAATTTAGTCATATCTCTCCTTGGTCAGAGGATGACCCAGTTGACATTAATCTAATTCTGCAAAGACTGAGAGGTTTCGGGCTGAATTTGTCGTGCTAGATTATATTTCTGAAGGCAAAGGAGAACGCTGCTCCCAGAGCCAATCCCAGAGACAGGAAGAATGCCATTATGATTCCAGCCTTCTCTGCATCTTGTGTTGGCACTTTCCTGAGGAGAAACCAAGGTTACATGATGCGGTTAAACTATCCATGGAATGCCGTGAGCTGCTAGCCTTTGCTGCTAGCCTTTGCTAACTAGCCTTTGCTGCTAGCCTTTGCTAACTAGCCTTTGCTAACACAGACATAGTGGCTTGTCCAGTGAAACGATCATTTGTGCTTTTGGATGCCACTTTTGTCTAAAGTAGTTTACAAATTAAGTAGACTCCCCCCACCCAGGCCAATGAAATGCGTTTGTTTCCTAGTTCTTTGGGAGTCAAAAAAAGTAAGGTCTATGAAGATGGCATAGCTACGAGGGGTGGTCGGGCATGGCCGTACTTACTTGGGCCCGAAGCACATGCAGAGGCTGGACAGGTAGCCGTTGGTGAAAGCGAAAAAGATCATGAAGATGATGTACAAGGCATCGTGCTCGAACCAGACGGGCAGGCGCTCTCTGGGATGGACGTTGCAGAACATAAAGAGAGGCACAAAGACCAGCCTGGCTATCACCAAGACGGGCAGCAGGAGGCTGTTTTTCCCAGGCTGTGGAACGGGACATAGGAATGCAAGCAAGGTCGTCAGCTGAGAGCCGTGTGACCCCCGTTCTCCCCGAGCTTGCAGTCCAAAGCCAACCCTCCCCCCACATATATGATGGGGGAATTGATGTGGCATTAACATGATTCCAGAAGCTGGTGATGACAGACAACAACAACTTGGAAAGCGCACAGACGTTTTTGGGTATATAAATAGTGCACAACTGAAATCATGCCAAACTCGATGATTAATAAATAAGATGCAGATGTTAGCTATACAATTAATTTGCTGCATGCATAAAATAGGCTTTTTCAATGCGATCGGTGTCACAGCCATAGTATTTTTGTACATGAATTATGTGTGTGAGACGATCACAGTATTAGATACATGAGGTATGTGTTTGGTCGGACATACAATTGTTGCCACAACAACAGGGGATGGCACAGGGGAGAGTGTTTCATGTGAGTTGTGTTACTGGTTACTACACAGCTGGGAGTCATTAGGAGGATGGGGAGCTGGGGAGAGGCACGCTGGAAGGAAAAGGCGATGAATCACACAGACCTGTGCACATTTATCCAAGAGCAAAGACAGACAGACTTTCACCCGCTCTGAGTTTCAAATGTGTCCCAGCACCCCCTCACTGGGCTGTTTGGCCTGTTTGGCTCAAATGAAGAGTCTCCCCCAGTTTGGAAATGCACTGGAAAATTTCGGTGGATTCTGGCCAAACTTTGCTTTTCTAGAACAGACTTTATGTTTTGCAGCCTTTGCATAATCGACAAGGAACCCTGCTGCCTGTCAGTGAGGAGCACAGGGAACCAGGAGAGTTCCTGTACCTGGCATGTTACTGTAACCAAGCTCATAATGGTTCTGAATGCATTTCTTACTTTAATATCATGCTGTCGGGTGGCACGACAGTTAGGTGGTCAAAACTGTAGCCTTAAACAGTTGTAGGTTTTTTTGCCTGCCCCCCACCCCTTTGAGTGTCTAAGTGAAATTGGCATATTTTCTCCAGATAAAGTAAGATCGCCATTATGGCGTTATAGTACATGCAGTTAACTGTCTATCTGGCACGTGGTTTTGGAAAAGGATGGATATCTGACCTGCTTGGTCTATTAGTCTTAGAGTAACAGAAACAGTGAAGTATGCTTCTTGGTGGTACGATGCAGGAAGTCCGTTGAAAGTCAGGAGAGTGCGTGGTGCATTGTGGGAAATATTTATATTTTCTGTGCCATGATGGGGCGGGACGGGACTTACCCACATGCACACAGCGGTGAGACTCCTCCCTGCCCAGTCCATCAGGTTAAAGATGAGGAAGCATGACACCGGGATGAAGTACTTTTCTGCGGAAATGTGCAAGACAATCTGGTAAGGCTGCAGTCAGGATCTTTAAACCCCAGTCTTTTCCCCCTAACAGAATTTGCTTCTACTGAAAATCAGGCGTGATGAAGGACCAGGACTCACCCCATGTGTCGTTGTCGGCTATGCTGGACTTGGCATCCACGGTGACAGCAGGGAAGATACCGATGGTGACGGTGAAGACAAAGCACACAGACAGAGCCATCACCCAGATCTGCAGGCCGAGGAATAGGGACCAGTCACATTTCTGCGCTATGCAAGTCGATACCAATTTTCTAAGTTTCCAAACAGAGCTTCCATATGAATAACAGTCCTTGGTACCTTCGAGAAAATGGTGCAGAATGAGGACTTTGGGTTGGCCTCCTCATCCATAAAACTCAAGACCGGCGCCTTCTTAGCAGAATCGTCTGTGAAAACACACATTCCTTCATGTAAGTGGCTCCTGAACCTGCACTGGGTGCTCCCCTAGTCACATCAGTCCATACATTTTACGTTCCAACTTGGATGAACTTCGATGAGCAATTAATAAGTTGAAGTGATTAATGGAAAATAACAAATATGTGGAATAACTTTAGAATTTCAGGAAAGGTCTTAGAGTCTCATCAATGAACAAGAAATGACTTTTGTTGCCTCATGTATGAGAGACCTTTCTTCAGCAGATCCATCTTGTTCTCCTCGTCGTTGTCAGACTGCTTGCTGTTACTCTCCACATGATACTGGAAAAACTCCTTTAAGATGGAATGGGGATAAATTAAGCTTCTGCAGTGAGAGATTTTTTGATACAAAAGTTGAAGGTACAGAAAGAACCACCACTTCTGCTTCGAAACACGAAGGATCATGATGGACTTTTTCCCTCCATGCCTAACTGAACACCCTGTAGAGTATCCCTCATACTTCAGTAACCGTAGAGAATACTCATTGCACAACAGCGTATTTGGTTCACTGCATCAATACCCAAAATCCTCTCCTGGCAACGTTTTGCACTTCACTCAAAGCATAAGCGACCGCCTCGCAGGGGGACACATTCTTACCATTTTTGGCAGCGCAGAGTATGATGCAATGGCCAGAACAATGACCACACATGCTGTGATGAAGTACCCAAAAGCGCTGTCCTGAAGTTCTGAGCCAGCTGGAAGACATATGAAGAGGTGTTTATAAGCCTGCTCTAGGCAGGGGATTTCTGGATGGGTCTCCTCATTTCATTGTTCTTCTTGGCTGGTACCTCTTCAACCAAACAGACATTTAAACAACATGACATCATTGCATACATACTAAGGAGGGTGCAGATCATGGAGAAAGCTGCAAAGGCTCCAGCCAGGCCCTGTCCACTCATGATGGGCGTGGTGTAGGATTCGGGCAGCATCCCTACCAGACCGAAAAGGCTCCCCTGCAGCACGGCCCCGAATGCTAGACCGTGGGGTCAGGGTGACATGGGTCAGTGTTGCGGAAACATTTTCACATTCCGGAAATGGCCTGAAAGCTGACAGGGTCACGGAGACATCGCAACAAACACCCCCTCCCCGACAAAACTTCTGCACAAGAAGAAACTCAATATATACATCAAAGCTAGTTCTTCTTTGAAGCCCAAATGACCTCCATTGTAGCAGGAAAGCTAAAGAAACCATGGGAGATTTAGACTTTCTCAAAATATGAGACTAATTTAAGGCAGTGGTGGGAGACTTGCGGCTGGGGGGGGGAGTGTGAAGAGGGATACTTACAGTTGATGCAGACAATTTTAATCATGGTGAACACGTAGAAGGGCAGTGGGGATATCTCAACCTTCACCATTATGGCCGTCAACATGAACACAACGAGAATGGCAATCAAGCCTCCCAGAATTCGTACCTTCTGGGGAATCCTGGAAACAAGAAACCACCGAGCAACACTTCTAGGTGTGTAGGACAAGGGCCAACCAAATGAAATGTGCTTAAGCATGATTATAAATATACTGTTCCTGGATACTGCCCTGTGAATAACTGTGAATAAAGAGAGCTTTGCTTGATATTTAGCTTAGTCATGGCTCCCAGTTTTATTCTGAGTGCAAAATGACTTAATATATTTCTTCTGTAGTCAGCACAAGACGTCTAATAAAAACCTCATGCCTTTAAGACAATTTTATCCACTCTTGGGGAAAATAGCGTTTTACCATTGCCCCAGGGGGGATCACCAAACAGGGTGACAGCATGACTCACCTCTGGTGGATGACGGAGTTGAGGCAGGAGAAAATGAGCAAGGGCACCATGGCACACAGCGTCATCACATTGTTGAATGTAGATTCCAGGATATTGCGGTTCCCAGTCTCAGTCCCAGTCCCATTGGCAGTCACATTGGGATATTTCAGCCGAGAAGTGAAATACTGAGGGGACAAAGAGGATACATTTAACCTCAAGGGTCCAGACCAAGGGGTGCATCCCCTCTATTACTGCTCATGCCCACCTCCTGCCAGGCTGCCAACGCTCCTCATCAGTTACGCCGCCTCATTTCCATCTCAAGGTCAGTACAGTACATCAACCAGTCAGCGGCATCTGGTACACGTGACCATAACAGGGACGTATCCGCAATTTTTACAGCGGCCGTCACGCCCAGCCGAGTGTGTGAGCAGCCTGAAATTACCATAGTTGCTGTCATGAAGAAGTTCCATGGCAGAAGAGTCCCCAAGCCGAGGATGAAAAAGATAATCCAAACAGCATAGTACCTGGGAAAGGAAGCAGCACAGCACTGACGAGCGCCTTTAAAGAGCTTTTAGGGATCAACCAACCATCTTTCTTCAATAGAATAAAAAGTGAAATGAACTCACTTGTCTCGAGGAGCGTTGATGGCTGTCATTATCCTTGATATTCTCAGCGTCAGGCTGTGTGTCTGAAAGGGACAGAGTCACTTGAATATGCAGATATAGAGGAGATAGTCGGTAACGGATGTGTGCGTCACAAGTGAGACTTATGTGAAGGGCTGAGTCAGGTGATGCTGGGGCTGATCACATGCCCTTCACACACTCAGGCTGGACATGCCATTGCATAACAGTTGCTTGTGTAAAATTCACAGCAAAATGTGCCCTTTTTTATACAGCAGTTTAAAACTATGGGGCAGATATGTAAACTCCCATCATCATTTGTTAATTTAATAAGGAACTAATTGACTATTTCATCCAATAATACCCATGGCACACCAAAAGACTGAATTATAACAGGGAACTGAGCTCACTATAATTTGTGGCATCATTAGTACTTTGACACCATTTTGTTAAAAAATCAGCTTCACATTATAAATATAATATTAAATGTCAATCAGTCATATTTCTTTGAGCACTCTCTATAATAACTGATTTCAAGCAGAAGCCAAGACAATGAACATATTCCAATGTTATAATGTTACATTGAAAATACCCCCCCCCCAGGATCAGGGTGGGCGCACCCATTACGTCAGAGCGAAGCAGGGAGCGCTTTTTGCATTCTACTTTTGTTTCACCCCGTCACAGCAGGTGGCTGCTGCCTTTCTGAATGTACTCCCGTCTGCAAAGCATTCTGGGATATCCACATTCTGCAGAATTCCCAACTTCTGACTAACTGAACACGCAACAATCAGACCGGACGCCATGAAAAAAAGGAAAGCTTTCGCAAAAGAGCACCGCCCCTTTAAGGCTTGCGCTGGGCCATAGCCAAGATTTTTTAAATACTGAGGTGTGAGCCCTTCCTAGGTGTGCCACATGATGGGTCATGGTTATTGGATTTGCAGAAAAAATACAGAGGACTTGATCTCCTCAGTGGTTGGTATGGGCAGGGGCGTACAGCCGGCCAGCACGGCCGAGGATGTCGTCTACGAGACAGTTCCCAAACGATACAAGTGTTGGCACAATAGTGCAAACATACACCGATGGTGCTGACTCACACCCCTGACGTCACAGGCGTGCCACAGCACACGGTCCACGTGGAAATGAATCGCATTATAAATTCAATCCTCCATGATATGCAACATTCTCTCAGCCACACTGCCATTGCATCACATCTAACCACGAAACCATATGTCTAGACACTCTTGCTCAAAATGTAATGCCAATAAGAAAAAAATGGACCACACTGTTTCTAGATGTATATCATTCTGATACAGCCGAAATATCGCATTTTTGCTGAATATAGCATGTTAAACATGCTTAGGTAGCTAATAATCGACTGCGTTGCATCAGCCAGAGATTTCTGCCGCTGATATGGATGCCACAGACAGCTGCGGGTTTTGCAACCTGTTTTTTCCACATGGGGCACTGATCGCGAAGCGGGGGGCGACTTCCGTCTTTTCACAAAGCAGGATGTATGTTACCGTACAGCGTTCCACGTGTGCAGTAGCTCACCTTGTGAAGTTACGATCGCGAGGGCTCATATCTGGCTTGGAAAATACCCTGAACCTTTTGGAAATGCTGTACTACGATTCGTTTATTCATACTAATGAATCCTTCCATCTTTGTGAAAGTTAACAGGTATTAGTCAGTAGAGACATTAATCTTTGCAACTATTTCGCATCCTGTGTGCTTGGACTATGAAAGTGCGTATTCAGCACCACTGAGCCCACAGTCATGTATGACATGTCATACCTGACTCCACAATTTGACCAATAAAAATAAAACATTATTATTACGTTTTACTTTACTTTGCATAGATAACGATATCTCCTAATCAATCTGGTATGTACTTTTTGGGTGAGTGACTGTTTCACACCAGATATGTCTATGCTGTGCCGCATTATAAAACTCTCATTAAGTTCAGCACACAGTGCTCAGGGCAGACTTGCTATTCCCACGCAGCAGACATTTTCAAATCAAAAAAAGGCAGCAGTAATGTTCTGCCACAAGCAGAACAACCACAGCCCATCTGTAAGGCATCTGGTTCCCATTAAGGATCGACTCCAGATGTACCATTGTGCTGCAACCAAGATCCGAGGGGACTGGCCGCGGTCTTTGGCCAAAATAGAACAGATAGAAAAAAACATGTCCCCATATTTCTGTTCACAGCAGGCAGTATTGATAAGTTTTTCCTCTTAATAGTTTACGCCTGTGGCATGCAGTATGTGTTGGTGACTGGCTTTTACATTCTGCTTTTACAGTACGCTGGATGCTATTTTCACATTGGCGGAAGTACGCAAACACATATCGCAAGGCGTCAGGCGGCGATGATAGCTAAACATACTTTGAGCCCGAGACGCCAAAAGTCATTCCTGGTCAGCTGTGACTGTTTTTCAGGCAACGATTCTAAAAGTGAATTTATCCTGAATGGCTTTGTTTCGACTAGTCCATAAAATTGTAATTTACTTCTAAGCTGTGTCCAGTAATCATGTAGATCCTCTATGGTTAAACATTTGCTTAATTTTACCAAACAGACCTGAGGAAACTGGTAACTATAACCAGGATAGGTTGTTTAAAGATGGATGGATGGATGGATAATTGGAAGACCGTAATATATGGTGAAGCTGAAGGAATCTGAATGGAAGCACCATAGCCCCTCTTACTGGACAGACGCTCAGCACCAAACGTGTCGCATGAAGTATCAGCCAATTCACCACCGTAGACATGTGGCTTCTTTCACAGATTTCACAAACGAGGCGAAAAACCAGAAAAAGACATATCATTCTAACAAAGAAGACCAACTTTCAAAATCCATGTCGTTTAAAGGGAACCAACGTCATCCAAGCTTTTGATGTGGCTGCTCATTTAACTTAAATTCAATTAAAAATATTTACACTAGCGGTGTGTAAAAATATTATTTTTTCGATTAACAATTTTTTTTAAATGGTCTGATTCAATATCGATCTTTAAAATTTATGGATCGATCTTTTGGGTTAATATGCATTTTTCCCGTCCGTGACGGTTAAACATAGCGTTGTACCGGACCATATTGTGTATTTGCCCTCTGTTGCTCAGGCAACAGGAACATCACTGCACCTCACGTGCCATCGCTAGGGAACGTCACTCCTGCTATGATGTCAGCAGATGCCTAATGTTAGCTACTGGCTACCTTAAACACAGTTAAAATGCCTGGGGCTAAACAATATGAAGTGTCATTGTATTTCACCCCAAAGGATTCTGACACCAGGATGTTATGTAAATTTGTTAAATGTTTAGTATTTATTTATATTTATATATTTAAGGTAATAAGTTAGATGTTTAACACAACAAAGCTACATAACCGTTAAAAAGATGTCACCCGGACGTGTCGGTGCCCACCCTTCTGCCAGAGCACATAGCTTTAAGTTAAAGTCCTTCTGAAATATGGCATGAACGTTTTAGACTTTCCTCTTTTTTTGTGCTTTGAAAGCAACAGGTTGGTTTTGTTTTTAAGGAACTGCACCCCTATGTTCCTCAAATAAAACGATTTTGGTCATAAGCCTTCGGCCTTTTCTTTAGTAGTGTTCACAGTCTGTTTCCACTGCCTCTATTTGCGATCCGTTTAGGGCTTTTTAAACATCTCTCCAAATATGGAATGGCGCTATAGCATATTCCATATTTCATTCCTATCAAATTTATAGAAAATCTGATATATGTGAATATATATATATATGAATCTGAATCTAATCAAATCATTAGCTTATTAATCAGAATCTAATTGAATCCGGGCATCTGTGCCAATACCAGCCCTAATCTACACAGGTTTGGGCCGAACTGAATACTGTTCTGGTTAAACTTCCAGGATCATGTTACGAAGGCATTTAAATGGATAAACTTGACTCGTTGTTAACATGACCCCTAAAAGCTACAAAGCAATCAGGGCGCAGGTGCTTATGAGCTGAAACCCCAGGAAAAGGCATAGTTATGTTGTCAAATTTATACACTACAGATGATGCGAGAACCTCCTGGGATTTATTTTATAGATTTGTTTTGTATCACTTTAGCGTTCAGTGGTTTTCCTTAGGAGCTAAATTGAGGAAGGAAGTAGAAGTGTGATATCCTGGATCCAGCTACATCTGGTCCCACCAACCAGTGTTGTCTTCCAAAATTCCTCCCCAACACTGGGCCTTTTCCTGGTCTTGGGTTACTAAGCTGCCCCTGTGTATGTGAGCTTGTGCATGAGATGATCAGCAGATCCAGAAATAGATCACCTCATGAAAGGTGCAAGATGTTGCCTCCAAGCTGAACAGTAGGGGGGGTAGTAGGAAATTGGGGACTTCAAATGGGCTTAGACTTTAGGGACTTTATGGGATCATAAAATGATTTGACTTCTTTCAAACTGTCTGGGCCCACCTTAAATGCTCACCATCTGTTTACTGTAACTGGCACTGCAGAAGGAATTCAGGATTAAAGGATTTTAAGTTATATACCAGTTTGATTTTATCAGTTTGTCTGTCCATTCATGTATTGTTCGTCCAACCATTTTTCATAACCACTTACCCAGTGCAGAATCGCAGCAAGACTGGACTCTGTTCCAGGAAATACACACACAACGTGACGCAGGCAAAACCTGGGTGGGACGCCACTTCATTACAGGGCATCAGTGCTTAGTAAGCAATCTACCTAATACATTTATAAACGAGCACCGATTGTTGGGCTTTGAAAGGTATTCTAAGATCATCTTAGACAAAAACCAAGCATGTAAACACATCCCAATCTTTGACAGCTACAAGACCGCAATGGCGAAAGATCGCACATGTTCTCACAAACATAAAAAAAAAGATCGCCTTGTTATCGCTGCAGCTGGCGGTGGTCATTGATACGGCGCTCTTCAGATCAAACACAAACGGCTGAAAATGTGTGAAATCCCCAAAATGCCATGAAACACCACATCAAAACTGAGTAGGCGCAAAGGCTGCACCAGGGAACACAAGCTGAAGCTGAAATAGGAATGTAAACGGCACTGATAAACAGAAACTGCAGCGTGTTTTATAGGCCCCGATATGGCACAGATCTCCGGGTCTCTGCAAGGCACAGGAAAGATCCTGACAGTGAGCAGCACCTCGCTTCCAGCACCACAGGTAAACATAAGCTCGCACCTCAAAACAATACGCTCGGAAATACCGTTCTGTTTCTTCTCAAAATAAATAGAAAAGAGCAGGAAACAGCAGACGGCAGAAGGGAAACGGGCGCGGAGCGTCTCACGCCGGCTAGATCACATACGCGCCGCTTAAAGCGCGGACAAGCCGGTTACCGCTCAGATATCCGCAGCTGCAAAGTGACTGGTGCTGAAATAAAGGCTTACAAACTACTTTCCGACTTGCATAAAAATGTTCAAAGTTTGAAATTTCGCTCCAAGCTATTAAATACCCCGCACTTCCCCCCTGGAGATGTAACAGGCATGCTATCCAAAACAATGCCTTTCAGTTTAAATGACAGCAGATTACCAAGCATAACTTAGGGTCCGTGTTAGTCTTGACAGTTCAGCTGAATTGTTTGTATTTCTTAATTATAACCCCTTCCTCTCTGCTAGAAAACAGGGTACAGCCCTGGTACCATTTTGTTTCCAAATGTACGAACAACAATAATGTACCCCCAATGGTACAAATGATCCCAAATACCCACACCCCACCAGCTCTCCATGGATCAGGGCCCCCACCCCTGGCATAGAGTGTCCAAGGTGGGCCCATCAAGCCTGTACACCAGGAGGAGTTCAATACACCTGTGACCACTGTGATTCTGATAATGACTAACATCACACACATACACACACACACATACACACGCACACACACTCACACACATACACGCAGACGCACACACACGCAGACACACACGCAGACACACACACATACACGCAGACACACACACATACACGCAGACACACACACATACACGCAGACACACACACACACAGTTGCACATTTTGTTTGGTGTTATTATGATCTTTGACTTTAGTTGTGATTAATATACACTGT
>JAAGVU020000061.1:2641145-2665953 GCA_011763525.2 Mormyrus iriodes
CCGGGATAGGCTCCGGACCCCCCGCGACCCGAAATGGAATAAGCGGTTCTGGAAAATGGATGGATGGATGGATAATTTTACTGGGGAGGGGTGTGTACCCTGAGATAAAATCCTGCAGGTGTACAGGTGCACTTACCATCCTTTACCCACCACTGCATACGAAAAATGATCCACATGTCTCCGTTACCACAGACATCAGGATTTATGCGCCTGATGATTTGTGAGCTAAACCCACAAGGCTCACCAAGACAAGCGGTGCGAATTATAACGATGATTAATGGTACAAGGCAACTCTTCTATATAGACCGGCTTCTTATCCAATCATAACTCCATTCTTATCAAGTAGCGGAGGACGAGACGTACAACAAATATCTACTGAGATAATCAGCTGACGTGACTCAGCCATGCAGCTAAATGCCTCATTATGCTTTCCTGCAGCCAGCTTCTGATAGCAAAGCAGTATTTTGGTTGTTTGGTCCTCCGTAATGGCAGAGATCTGCACCATCCAGGGAGCTTGCTCAGCCCATGCTCTTCTAAGCACCCATGTAAAACGGCCTCGTTTCGAGCACATCTTACAGAGTCAGTGGGCTTTATAGTCATACCATCCATATACATGTAAACAGTGGCATGAAATAACATTCCCCCAGGACCATGGTGTGACACGATGATAGTGACAGGGGGAGCGAAACAGGGGGGCTGGGCACAAGGGTTTATATGCATAGTGCAATGTGTGTGTAAAGCAATAAATTATATAGCACTATATAGGGCTTGAATAAATATGGTGGAACTGAATGAATCGAAAAATGATAATAAGTTAAAGTTACCAGTGCCATTCGGGGCGGGGGCAGTATTCTCTGAAACAGGGGGTGGGGGGGGAAAGGTGGGCAGCAGAGTATTTAATGTCCTGAAAGCCTAAGGGAAGAAAATGTTGCTGAACCTGGCCATAGATTCACCTTAGTACAGGTGAAATCACATTTTTTTCCCTTACTTTCTGCAGCATGCACTCCAGCAGGCTACGCCAACCACTGAGCCGTCTCACCACCCATGGTCGAAAGCAGTAGCCTTATGGCACTAGCCTAGTGACAGGTCGCCATTTCCTGTATCAGGTGGCTTTCAGCATACAGTTATATGGTTGTTATTATAAAAGTGATCAAAAATGACCATTTATTTCATAAAAGTAAAGTTGATTTTAGTTAAAAAATGACTCCTTGTCATCACAGTGTGATTTAAATAGAACTGATTAGACGTGCAGGTTTGGGGAATATTATAAACCCATCCATCCATTTCCTATAACTACTTAGCCAGTACAGTGATTTGGTGAGCCTGGAACCTATCCTGGGAAGCACAGGGTACAAGATGGAGACAATCTGCAGACCATGTCAGGCCAAAATAGGGTACTCACGCACACCATGGGCAATTCAGAGATGCCCATTCACTCTAAAGCAGATGTTTGGACTGTGGAATGGATCCAGCAAGAACAGAGGAAAACATGGATACAGAGGTGGGGACAGGACCCTGGAGTGTCAGGCCACAATACTCAGCCACCATGAAACTCTAAAACTTTTGTATACTGTGAATAAAACACAGAACTGACTCCGAATTTGTTTCAAAAGAATGATTTGTGCCATTTGTGAGGCCACAGTACTGAATTACAGAAAATTTAATTTTCACATATCCCCTCTGACTCCCCCATGAGACACACATTTAGAGGTCAGAGCAATGCACGGATCAGAGCACAGCGCCAGCCATTTATCTGGCACCCTTGGAACAGTTTTCAACTTTAAGGGTCTTTCTCAAGGACCCAGCAGAGATGTGATCACGCGGCTACCCAAACACAAGCCCCGAGTGGGGGACGCCAGAGGCACACGCCTCCACCTTAGCTCTTTCTGTGGGTGAGGCTGTTCTGACTCCCGCTTTTCCAGGCAGCTTCTCCCTGAAATTCAGCAGACCATCCACAAGCTCCTTTTAAAAGCTACTTTCTATGGCCTCTGAGTCCTAATATTCTGTCTGCTCCAGCGTGGTGCAAACGTAAACTAAGAATATTTTACGAACGTGATAAATGGTTCAGCTGTCTGCATGCGACCCAGCCGTAAGAGGACGGCCCCGTCTACACTTCAGTGTTTATCAGGCTTTTAAGTGCGTCCCTCAGCAAACCGTGTAGCAGTCTGCCTGCTGAAAGCATCTCCTTGTGTTTATTTAACAGGCTGAGATGTTTACGTTCAGCAACTGCACGGCACTACTGCAACATCTACAACCATAACAAACCACCTGACATCACCTCTGTGAACGTGCTATACAGCGTTCTCAATTTCACGCGAAATGCATGAGCGTCACTAATTAGCAATAACCTTTTACACTGATTAGGCAGACTTCGAAAATTTAAACAGTTGCAAAACCTAACCTTTTTATAACGTGCATGACTTGCCGTATTGTTTACAGTAGACTGGCAATGACTTAGGCGGTCAGTTCGGTCGCTTACTTGTTTCCGTCCAAAACCAAGGCACCCCAATAATTATTCTTCCAATATGTCAACGGCCCATATACGTACGCAGAGCCGCCTAATAGCAAAACTCAAAAATCGCTTCTTAATAGCTTCCATTCATTAGTATGATTTTTCAAACGGTAATGAGAACTTTTTTTCCTCTGTGCACATCACACATACATTAATTCCAGCAAAAACTGTGCTGCTCCTCAATCCGGCTCGATCATGCAAATTATGTCAGAGACGTCCTGACTGAGCAGGTAGATCGGGGAGTTCTTACTATGGCAACTGGGCAGTTATTACTGGGGCAATGCATGTTATTACCCACAGCAGATGCTGTCACTCAGGTGCGCTCGCCTACAGCGCTCTCCACGCAATCACTGCAAATGCAATACGAGATAAGCTTGTCGTCTTCGGCCCCGAAAAGCCGCTATGCTGTCACATAACGCTGTGTGACCCAAATTTATCATGTAAAAATCGGTGCATGCTATAGCTGTAAAGTATTAATGATTGCATTTCAAAATAATCGATATTGCAACTTGGGGTCCATTGTTAGTCCTTGTACGAAACAATGACGTAGTCCACGTAAATGTTACTTGATTAAAAAGGATTCAGAGATAAATCCGTATTAATTATGCTAACCCACTTGCATTCTGTGAAAGCTGGCTATTGTGAACTCTGATTAGCGTAAATACAGAGTCGTTTAAGAGTTTTAATGGAATACTACACATTTTTCTAAACATTTGACCTTCACGGTAGGTTCATTTTTCCGTGCCTAATTTAATGCACCCAGTAAAAACTGCTGTAAGCAAATACACGCCTACGACAGCATTGCAAATCATTATTGTATGCATTCATTTTTTACTTCGCGTAGCCTAATTTACATTTCGATTTTGCCGATTAATAACAAGGCTTTTTTCCCGAATCGGATTAGTCATTTCTGAAAGTATATATGTATAAATAACTGAGCGACATAGTCCACTTACACTTTCGCGCACTTGATCAAATCGGATTTTCAATTCTGGCTTCGCCTTTTTTAAAGACTTTTTATCTTTCCAGTCCGGTCCAGTGGCATCTCTCAGTCCGAAACCCCGATGCCAGTTTGTTATAGTTGGCGTGGCGGGGGCGGATTTGGCCGGCTGCAGATTTCACGGGTTTATAAGCCTTCGGCATTATTTGCCATACCTTTCGAGTTGTGAAAGCGTCATGCAGACTCTGTGTGTTTATTAAGCAACCGCCACTTTAGTCCCTTTTCAGACGGATTGTGTTCTGCAGTCTTGTCACACAATCTGTCCCTTAAAGTCACAAAATGTACAACGGACTATTTGCTATAAATGGCATATAAAAATAATGTGAGCGTTTAAGGCGAGACTGAAGTGGACTAATTATTCGCTAGTTTTTTTTTACAACGGCTTCTTAAATTGGTACTTTTTCATTTTTGTTTTTTGCATATTAAAAACTATCCAGTAAAATGTCTGTTTTAAGACATTAGGATATTGTAACTGTAATTGTTGGCGTATCACATGGTATTGAGCTTTCCAACAGACGTATTTGACATTTACAAGATAATTTGTCGTCGGTTTGGGAGAAAATGCATTGTTTTTACAGCAGGTCAGTGAAAAAGGCGCTTTCACACCGAAGTTCCGGAACCTGGTCCGAGCGTCGCTTTCACACCGCACAACAGGAACTGGAACCTTTCCGCTAAATAAGCGTAGGAGATGCAAGAAGCTCATAGATTAAACTTCACACAAAATGTCATATCAAACTACACCCCCACGCCAAAAGAATGGAGGATAACCAAGTCCTTTTGTTAGTTATTGGGGGATCGACCGCGATCAAAACGGGACACAGCCTTTTATTTATATTTTACTTATATGACCCGCCACATGTTCATGATTCCTATTAAATCTGTCCGGCAGAGCGTTCTTTCATTTTCCACAGAATAAAAAATTATGTAATGTTATCCCGTTAATAAGCGCTGGCAGGTTTCACCGCCGATATTAGATAGAAGGACATTGATTAGCGATCGACTTTTCCGATGAAGTAAAAATGCATTAACTGATGCGTTAAATGTAATTGTGATACAAAAATAATTCCATCTGCTTGGTCTTTGCTCTTTTTCTTTTGCTTTTCTTCTTTTGTGCTTCAGTAACTTATTTAGCGCCGGTGCTTGTGGTCAAACCATCAGCAAGTTATCGCTGTAAACGCCAACCAATCAGCAAGTTATCGCTGTAAGTTATCGCGATAACCAATAGTTTGCGTTCCAACAAAAAGTACCGAGGCTGGAGTCGGTACTAAACAAGGGTTCTGGAACTGCCTCCGAGGAACTACAATCGGGCCGATTGCCTGCGCTGTGAACCTGACAAATGTCCCTGGCTCCGGAAAATGGTTCTGGTACCAGAAAAGAATAGAAGTGGTGTGAAAGCGCCTATAGTAAGTGTGACAGTTGGTGTGTCACATGGTATTGAATTTTGTAACAGATGTATTGAATTTGACAAGATATTTTGACATGAACTGGGTATTCTGTCGAAACAACATCACTTATTTAAGTCATCACGGAACCTGCGAATAAGTAGCTGGCGAATAAGTATTCAGCTACAGCCTGGTGTGTTGAAGGTAGCTGCTGTCATTTTTATTATGTTTATGGTAGTTTATATTATTGTTAATGTTTAATGTTAGACAAATGCGCACACATCATCGGATGCATCTAAATTTATGCTTTATAATCACATTTCTTACCTGTGCAGAAGTGGGCTTAATGTTGTGACAAAATAAGTAATTAAATTCCTTAGGTACAGGAGTTGGGTGGCATGGTGGCTCAGTGGGTTAATTCAGTTTTCAACCCAGTCCTCGGGGACCCCCAGAAAGTCCACGTTTTTGCTCCCTCCCATTTCCCTGCCAGAAAGTCCACATTTTTGTTCCTGGTAGCTGCGGAGAAGCAAAAATGTGGACTGTCTGGGGGTCCCTGAGGACCAGATTAGGAAACACTGGGTCCCTTCACACCTCCAGGTTTCAGGGATGATTCCTTTCACCGCCATGCGTGTGGAGATATTGTGTTTCCCCTTATAATTCAGGTTTATTCCTGTAGTTTGAAGACAGATAGATCCATGCCCCCTTCCCAACCCAGAAGACATATATGTACAGTGTGTTTTAGTTATGGCTGTTATTGTGTCATATGTCAAAGTCCCTACAACACTGACCTGGATAGGCAGTTAGAAGATGGATGGGTGTCGTAGTTTCTACAGCATGTTGTAGAAACATATTGAGCAGACATGTAATCAGGTTTCTCCTGCGTAGTTCCCTAAAATTTCGCACTCTTGCATAATTTGATATGAAAGTGAGTCTCCTTCAATGTTCTGAGCCGACGTTCGGCCTTTTACAGGAAAGCAGGTGTGGCCTACAGTGATTAAAGGACAGATCATACTGAAACACTAGTGCTGAAGTTCTGTCTACAGTGTTTAAGAAACTGTCACACAAAGTAGTATCAAACAGGTGGCACTACCAGAAGATGATTCCCTCAGGGTGAGAGAGAAATTTCCTCTTAACTGTGGAAATTTTCTGTAATCAATGCAGAAACACAGTTTCGGAAAGTCGTTGAGTCAAGGACACTCAGCCGTTCTGTTTCTTGTTCTCAAGCATTCCAACAGTCACAACATTGTGTCGTAATTTTATCGTAAGTCATGGCTATCAGGGAAAACGTTCCATAAATAAAGGAAAAGAAAATCGAGATAAGTGTGTTAATGACAGACTGGTTGCACTGCCCTGCTTTACTGTCCCTCTCGCTTCCCCTAGCGTGGCCTTAACAAGCCACGCCTGTTGCTTGTTTTGTCTTCCCTCTGTTTTCAACCCTCGTGTGGATCACTCCAGCTGCCTCTCATTTGCTCTCTCATCAGTCCTGTATAAAAATGCTCTGTTCCCCAGTCCTGTCATTGATGTCATCACGGTATCCCCTGTGTATGCCTGTGGGTTTCCCCAGTGCCAGCTTCCCTGTTTCAGCCCCTTATGGTCAGTTTGTTTCGTTGTGTTTAATAAAGTCCCTTTCCATTTGATCCCTATTCCTGCCCTTGCCTTTTTACTTCTCCCGATATTGACACTGGTCCTACCAAATGGTGGTTCAAACGGTCACCCTGTAGAGTTGTGAGGTTTGATGCATTTACATAAAATCTATTTAGCAAACGTTTTTGTCCAAAGCAACGTGCAAGTGAGGCAAAAAGCACATTATTCATCATTCATGCTGTCAAGAGGTCAACTAGACATAAGTGCAGCTTGGCTGAGTTTCCAATGAAGGAGCTACACAACAACGTCTTCCAGACAAAGGATGACCCTAGTAAAACTACTATTCAATCAGAATAAAGTACAGCTTTAGGAACATTTGGGGAACATGGAATGGTGTTGGGCTAATAGAGGTAATCCTGGAACAGGTGGATCTTGAGCGTTTTGTGAAGGGGAGAGGGAATCGCCCCCGAACATGCAATTAGCCTCTCTCTGTTTTTGTGAATGTGTTTTGGATACTCAGATTACCTCCCACTTTCCAGGAATTGCTGTGAGGGAACTGGATGACTGAGCTGCCCTTCTTTGTATGTGTTTTCCGTGTGTGTGAACGTGACCCCTTTGACAGACCGGTGTCAGTTCCCTGGAGTATTCTCACAACCATTTACTTTGATGCTAAACTATGTAATAATTGTATGCAAACAAACATTATGCAACTACCAATGCAAACATATAAGCCTATGCCTTCCAATCTCATTTCAAGGGAAAATGAGGAGCGGCGACAAAACCTTGACTGCCCTGAGATGCCAATGGAGATTTCTGCGGAATACTTGGCAGATGCCCAGTATGGGCACAAAAACATTCCTCAGAGAGTAATGGCCCTCATTCATGCCCTGTCCTACAAAGGGATTTGAATCTCCCTGAGAATTCTCAACCCACCCCTATCTGACTGGCACTGCTCACTTTAACTTATTATTATTACTATTCATGCAGTTCCACAATATTTATTCCACCCTTTTAGGGTGCTGTATTTTTACATGCACATTTCACTCTGTCCTGTGTTTTGCTCTGTAAGTCCATGGTCCATGGTCCTGGGGGAACGTCATTTTGTGCCACTGTATAACTGTATATGGATGCTATGACAGAAAAGTCCACTTGCCTTGACTTTCCGTTTTTTTTACACAACAGTGGTTGTAAGAAGCTAGTCTGTCACCCTTATAAAATGCCTTCAGGTGCATAGGCCGCCCTTCACCCCAGACACTTGAAATACAATATTTCCAATTATATATTTTATCAAGTACCAGAAGATCTTAGTAAGAGTTTCATATGTACAGATGCGCATGAAACCATCTGATTTAAATAGTGTACAGGCAAAGGCATTGCCAAATGGCTGGAATTGCTGCCTCAGTGTACAGTTCTGTGCCTAGAAGCTTGCAAAAGGACAGGCACATGTGGGGACCGTGGAAGTGCTCTGATGGGTCCCCTTCACTGGGCCTTGAAATTGTTTCACACCACCCCATCCAAAAACATACTGAATCGACATGGTTATGTGCCAGAATCATTCAAAGCAAATCCTTCTACTACTCCTGGCTAATTAATGCTTAAGTGCACCAAAGACTAACCCGTTTTAAATAAGCTGGGCAGCCTGCCTGGGCATTTTGAAGGGCTTCTTTCGGGATTAAACCAGGCCAAAATGATAAATGAACCCCACAGTAACTGAGCCTCAACTCTAGCACACACTTCTGTTTATTCCTATCCGATGATGTACAATAAGAAAACATAAAAATAGCACACAATAGTGTACATCTACAATAAGAGACAGAGCACAAGAAACCAGGCAAAAGGCAGTCAATTGTCAAGAAGAAAAATGGGTCCTTTTTTTTTTTTGCTTCACATCCTGGTACTTTGTTTGACAGCCAGTCACAATCTGGGAAGGGTTTTCAAAGGCAGGAGCTGGAATAGCACAGAGGATTTAGGAGAAGCCTAGGGTTCCTCACCAGCAGCAAGACAGTGCACCCTCTGCACTACATCCTCTGCCCTCCATCCTCAGATCCTCTCTTGCACTTTACCTAGGGTGAAGCTTTCAACAATTAATAACCAGCATGTTAAGATGTTCAGACTATAAGAAAAAAGGAGTTGGAGTCTATCAATGTATCAATCATCAGCAGCGAACAGAAACCAAAATTTCCAAATGTAATGCAAACAGTTACAGGCCACAACCTCGTCTTCAGCTGTGGGACAATCAGTCTTGATGAATGACTCATTATTACCTCACTACTTTTTCCCCTAAGGAATGTCGAAAGCGTTCATAGCCTAAACCTTGGCATCCACAGGCCAAGCAAAACCTTGCCCAACTTGCTTGCCTAAATAAAGTGGCATTCCATGGCGAAATTCACATTTTGCAAGATTTTTGATATGCAATTTGTTTTCCTAAATAAATGTCTCACAGCACAATCAAAGACTTTGCTCCTTCTGATATTTACAGGTTTTTCCAATTATCCATTGTGCATCAGCCAATGCTGTGTCTTGCTCTTTCGCCTTTCCTGAATCCAGCTTGTATGTCCGGCAATTCTTTTTCTATCTTCATTGTAAGATCTTTAGTATCATTGGCACGTAATATAAGGGAAACTGAACAATAGTTTGCAAACACTATCAAGACCCCTTTTTTGGTATTAGAAACTCAAGTCAAGAAGAATCAAAATCACAAGAATTACAACTACATGTCGGCACACAATTTATCTGCGTCTGAAGATATTCAGCTTAAATTAGGCATCAAAGTTTTGTTTTATGTGTCTAATTGAGTTTTTTTTTTGTTGTCACTAGTTTAATGTCAAAAAGAAAATCATCTTCTCAGTTTGTGTAAAAGTTTGCTTACCCTGTACAGTGTTTTAGCTTCCAGTCCTTTTTGTGTGTTCTTCTCGAACTGTGAACATCCCATGTTCTTCTCAGGGCAAATGTACAGTATAGTAAGGTTTGGTACGTTCATTTCATATTTTGGAGAGCTCAGTTCTCCAGGTCTGTATTTATTTTTATCCAGCAGACCATTTCGTCCAAAGCAACATACAGATGAGGCAGTGAATACATTGGAAGCATGCAGTTAAACAATGTAACTTAGGTACAAATGCTGCTAGGCTAGTGGCTCTCAATCCTGTTCCTGGAGGACCCCCTACAAGAATATTTTCATTCCAGCCCTACCTCAGTCAGGTTCAGGTGGTCGTTAATAGGCTAAAAATGAATGTGGCAGTGTGGGTCCATCACTGAGAATAGCAGAAATTTGAGAGTGTGATTTCCGTTGAAGGAAAGGTGAAGAAAAGTTGGAATCCATCTGTACAGTAGTGGTAGGGGTAGAACCTGCAGAAGTGGGGAATAGAAAGAGAACAGGAGGGGGCTAAAAACTGAGCACTGAGGCACACCAGTTGTTGCTTGAAGGAATATATGAATTTCGCATACTGAATATTTATGTAAAAGGCATCAGAACTTTCTGTCGATATATCTGTCACTAATATTTCAGTGATCAATGGAATTAAACGCTACATGCATTACAGTAATCAAAAAAACTGAGCGGGGGAGATTTTTGTCGTTATCGCTGCATGGGTGCCACCTGCTGGTCGAACGCATCGTGGTTCATATTCATCGTTTATAATAGCAGAACCTGCCAAAACATCAAACATTAACTCTTAATTATTAAGTTCGCGGCAATTTCTAAAGTTGGTGACCTCATGACTTACAGAGCACAAGGCAGAGAATGCCATGGACAAAAAACAATGCAATTGTGAAATGGCAATATACACACGAAACAAGTAAATACGGAAAAAACGGAATACATAAAATATAATGAAGTTGATAGAGGGCGGTCCCATTTTTCATAAAAATTTTAATCAACACTTTCTCATTGGTGCTGCAGACTAGTCTAAACCGGATACACAAAACGATTTTGGGTACTCCGATATGACAGATACTTCATCCAGAATTATGCTTCGATGTCAATTCATAAAATAATAGGCATTTAATAGTGCCTGAATATCAAGTGCACTTTTAATTTTAGGTATACGGTACTTCAACAAACAATCTGCGCATGTGCGACTAAGAAAGATGTCAGCGCCCTTGCGTGAAATAACAGTGTGTAATTCACATGCATATAATTTCATGTAATGACAGAAGATACTGAATTATTCAGTTATCACTCGAAGTTAAAAAAAAAATAATAATTCCTGTACGTCTAATTTCGTGTGATATCTACCACTGCTGTTTTTAGGTCGGAATGTGTTTTGTTACAAGGGAGTTCCTCTGTAATTACGTGATGGTCTAAAACGCCGTAGCTATAGATGCCCTTATGTCTAAGGACATTCTAGAACAAGGCAAAAATGCGAGCTTTCAATAAACATATCTTGCGAAGTCTTTCAGGTATACGTACGTTCACGGTTTTTGGCGGAACGCCATATCATGGGGATTTAAAAGGGAAGCGACTTCTGCATACAACAAAAGTAAATCCGGCAGTATGTCTGCTGTCTGCTGACGAAATTTTTAAAAAGAAGTCGTTACAGAACTACTTAAGGAAACTGGAGAGTGAATATGCAGACTGTCTGCGAAGCGTCGACTTGAATAGTGAAGATCTGAAATGGAAGAGAAGCAGAGTGACGCAACTAACACCAGTGATCGACTGTGTGAAGGAACTGGCGCGGAGACAAAAGGAGTGCGAGGAAATCCAAGCTTTACTGAAAGGTTGTCTGATGAAAGTTTTTTTCTAATTCATTCGGAAGATCGATTACTTCTTTTTGGCGCTTTTCTCAATAGCATCTGCTGTTCAGTTGAATTGGTGATTATGGGGTTAGAACGGTTCGTGCTAACTGCTGTCATGTTTCTCCAATGCGAAAGATAGACCACTAGGTGAATTGCAGAGATATAACTGATCATTTATCGTAGTTCAACATTTCTCCTGTATATATTGAGGTGCGTTCCGGTATTTAAACATCTTCAGTCTCTTCGTGTTGTGCAAATATATAGTTATTGTAAAAGTTTGCGCGAAGACCTCTATTTCTTTATTTTCCAGATGATGATCTTGATATACGAAAACTAGCAGAAAATGAGAAGACGGCATGCCGGGAGTCAATGCAAGATTTGAGAAAAACGGTGATCAAGTACATTGTTTTTAAGCATTTTCCATCTGTTCTTCAGTCGTGTCTTCCAGTGTCGTGTATGGTGAACATTGTCTGGTTTACTTTAGTGGCACAGCTTAGCTGATGATTAGCTTAATTGGATTAAGAAATTAGAAGCATAAAATAAATCCTGCAGAGGCTAGGAAAACACCAACAGAGGATGTACGTTCACCTTGTGGAATTCCAGATCCTGTCCCTCTTGATCCCTGCCGAGAAGGCCGACGATAGTGATCTGGTGCTGGAGGTCACAGCCGGGGTAGGCGGACAGGAGGCGATGTTGTTCACCGCTGAAGTGTTCGACATGTACCGCAGATACGCCGCCTTCCAAGGGTGGGACTTTGAAACACTGGAGTACAACGCAAGTGACTCCGGTCAGTACTGGAAAATCGGCTTCAGGAATGGATTTGTGGTCCAGTCAGCAACATGGGTGTCCATGCTAATGGAGATTAAAATGTGTCTCTCTTAGGGGGGCTTCGCTATGGCTCTGCGGCTGTCAGCGGCCCACGCAGTTATAAGACAATGAAGTTTGAGGCTGGGGTGCATCGAGTACAGAGGGTCCCCAAAACCGAGAAACAGGGGCGTATCCACACCAGCACCATGACTGTGGCGGTGCTGCCACAGCCCACAGAGGTACCACCATGGTTACCCATTAACGGTACTGAAGGTGACACACAGCAGTTGGCCTTTTCAAAAGACCCAAGGCTGGACCGCGCCGATCAACATCAAGCTGCTCAGTCTAGTTTTACACTGTGACCCTGCAAGAAATAAGTGGCTATACAAGATGTTTTGGCTATTGTTTTGCTTAGTGTCTTTCCCAGAGCAGAGTGATTTCATATCTGCTTGTCTTCAGGTTATTTCCCGTCATTTAATGGTACACCAGCATGCTAGTACTGTGGCTTGAGCTCAGCCAGAGCTGCACTGCTGCATTGATATGACAGCTATGCTTTAGATAACAGCAGGCATGTCCTTATGTCCTTTAGTATCATGTGTACGTACTGTATTACTTGCCTTTCCGCAGGATTATGAACATATATGAACTGTTTTGTGTCTGTTGGGCTTCAGATATATACTGTGTGATATATACCCCCCCCCAGATCACACTAACTATTAATGCAAAGGATCTGAAAATTGAAACCAAGCGTGCAAGTGGAGCTGGTGGCCAGCATGTTAACACCACTGACAGTGCCGTGCGAATCGTCCATCTTCCCACAGGTAAATTTTGGGCTAATGTTGCCAGGTGTGAAGTTAGGATTTAGATTGTGAAGATTTAGATCCTAAAATTGACAATCCTATAAACAATACAGCTGACTGTATGTATGACTAAATGAGTCGCTTTGTCTGTTAAGCACTAAATATATATATATTCATTTGATCACTCTTGCTGCAAGCACCACGATTTCGCCCTTGGATCAATAAAGTCACTCTTAACATTAAATGTCTCTGAAAGGGACTGTGGATATAAAACCAGTTGATGAGTGTTAAAGATAATGCATCATTGGATGACACTGGATCAATGCAACAGCTTGTCGCATCAGCTGATCAGATGACTTGAGGCTTTTTCTTAGGTGTTATAGCGGAGTGTCAGCAGGAGAGGTCGCAGCTGAAAAACAAAGAAAAGGCCTTGAAAATGTTACGTGCTAAATTGTATGGCCTGCGCCTGGAAGAGGAGTCCGGCAAACGACACCAAGCCCGTAAAATTCAGGTTTAACACTTCTGTCTTGCATTTTAATAATTAATGAATTTTCGAAGAAGATCGAAGTATGAAAATCTGACTGTAGTAAGAAAATGTTAGTTTCAGAATGTTTAACATGCTGTTCTGTAATTTCCCTCTTGTTTTATTTGCTTTAGATCGGCACAAAAGGGAGATCAGAGAAGATCAGGACTTACAACTTTGTTCAGGACCGCATTACTGACCATCGGATTGGGAAAAGCCAACATGACATGAAAGGGTTCCTGCTAGGAGAACATCTCTTGGAGGACATGAGCAGATCATTGAAGCAGTTTTCTGACCAGGAGGTTCTCATGGAGATTTTGGGTGAAGATGGAGCAGATGAATAATGTTTTGATTGTGTATTAAAAACAAATTAAAATGTTTGCCTTAGTAGCTTTATTTGGGAAAACTTTTTAATTTCATTTAAGACTGGGCGTTTGTGTGCTTGCTTGGATCCCTTATGCAGCTTACGAAATGTAGTGGCACCATTAGGCATTTAACACATCCCTCCCACCCCAGAGGAAAACCGCTTTCACATGCAAACGCATATTCCCAGGATTCCTTGTTTTCCATGTTCTGGCCAAATGCAATAGTCCACTGACATTAAAACGTAAGACGTGTATTATTTTACATAACTTTTACAGGATCATAAACTAGCTTCGTCCACATATTTATTGAAAACAATGTATTTGTACTGAACCTGTCCGATTTGCAAACTAAAACCTTCGTAGAGGTATGCGAGCTGCAGCCTGAATGGATGGCGATTGGCTGACTCTGACGTCGAGACGTGTTCTGATTGGTCACATTTTTAAGTTATGCTTTATCCTGATTGGCTGGCGTGTTTTGGACGCGAAATTCAAAGCGCTGGAATCTGTGAAGTGGCGGTTTTTTTTTCCGGCTAGACTTTTAAATGCTCGTTTACGGGGTAAATGCTAGTTAGTTAACACAGAAGAAAAACGTCCTCTTAAGCTCAAAGCCGTACAAGGTAAGTGTCACGTTTGTGTATGAATTTTACATTTACTCACAATTTAAACGCATAGTGGCTATAGTCAGAAAATACTGCCTCGGTTGTTTGAACGAGATCTCTAGTTTGGGTTCGTTGCCCCGCTAGCGGGTTAGCTGTTTAAGGTAACTAGCGACTATGGGGTGGTTTTGCATGTAGCGAGTGTTGTGTTTTAGGAATCCGAAGGCTACGTTTTGGCTTTCAGAGGCAGCGCCTCCCTGGGTGTGGTGAGGTGGGGGCGCATGAAGCCGCTAGTTAGTTAGCAGGCCGGCTAAATACGCGCGCGAAGCCTGACAACCCATCTGAATGGCTGGCAGAACTAGTCTAATTTAACTTTTCCCCACAAGCTTGAAATGAGTTTCGTAGCTAGCAGGGTCTGTTTGGTCAGCATGCAAGAGGATTTTATTAATGCATCTATGAAAAGTCTCTTAGCATGGGGGAAATGCCTGACGTAAGCGGGGCCCGCTAAATGCCAACCATCTTCGCAAGGGGGTCGAAATGGAAACCTTCCATGATTGTCTTTTTATCGCCTGTAAATGTTATAAATTTGATTGATGCTAGGGGAGCTGTGAATAGCGGAAAGGACTTGATCGTTTTTGGTTTCGGCGTAATGTGGCATGATTCACCATCAGTCTGCCAGCCTTCTATACCTTAGTTTTCTTAAATTTTTGTATATGCATTGAGCCACGGAGGCTTTGGCATGGCGCAGGAGCTGAAAATCCGGTCGTTCTTGTAAGACGTGTGAAGGCCCATGTGCATCTGCTGTTTCACCGGACTAACTTACCATACATCTCTCTCTCTCCCCCCTCCAGGTTTTTGTGTGTGTTGTTTTTTTTATGAAGTGGAGAATCCTGGCTAAGGAGGTGTTTTTTTTTTGTACCAACAACATGATGAAATGTGACAAAGATAACGGAGGTTTGTCAAAGGACAAAAACCTTGCTTGGAAGAATGTGGAGAGTGCTTCACTAAAACCTCAGTGTTCACCATGTGCCAAGGCCGTCGACTTCAACCTCAGCGACGAAGTGAAACCCTCCAGTAACAAAGAGAACCAGGACTGCGTGTCCTCTGGACTTCATGATGGTGGACTATTTGACAACGAGTCTATCAATGTCCAAGAGGACAGTGGCTATCTGTCTCTTCACAACAGTCACATTGAACATGAAGAACAAGACCTGGTAGCTGCTGAGCCCTGTGGGCAGCTGCAGGATGGAGAAGTTAGCAGTTCAGTCCAGGCTGCCGAGTTCATCTGTGAGACCAGCCAGTCTCATCCAAATCTCCCACAGCTCCAATTTCAGCATGCCGTCTGCAAACGTCTGTCTGAGAGTTACAAAAAGACAAAGAGGTATGACCTGATGGTCATCAGATTTCTGGCCAAGGGCTTTGGCCTTCAGAACATCATTGGTGGGAGAATGGGCCTGGACTATGTAGACATTCTCCAGACACTTTGGGAGAGGGATATGAAACACATCCTGACGAAGATCCTTCGTTTGCTGGAAGACATCGATTTGATAAAGTATGTTGTTATGCCCGTCTTTTACTATTGAAATAAAGTCATTAATGTCAGTTTGTGCCATGAGGTTAAATTCATAGTTCTGTTCTTAGACTGGTACATTTTCAAAATTATGCTTCTTCCTCCTTCACAGCTGTAAAAGAGTAAGCAGGAGTTGGCAAAAGATAGTTTTGCAGGATAACAAAGCTCTCAAAAGATGCCAAGCGGCTGAAAGGACATTTTGGGTAAGCAATGAAACATAACACCTCATTTTAGAGAACACAGTATGGCTGCATTTGGTTGTCTAGGAAGACTGCTGCATTGTAACATTGTGACGTTCTTTCAGGAATCCAGAAGACCCTTACCATTCTCAACCCGGGACTTCACTCCCTCTAGGGTGGTACTGTCTTGCATTCAAGGCTTAGCTTCCACACCCAAACAGAACAAGAACTGCTCCAGACAGATGCGTTCCAAAGAGTTTCAAGACGTAAGTAACTTGCTTATCCACAGTACTGTTGTGTAATTGTTACCGCTAGGCTTTTGGTGCGTGTGGTTTTAAGCTTCCCTTTCCATGCTGTTGATGGCTGTTTTGTCACAGGTGGCCAGTACCCTGAAGCAGCACGAATGTCTGAAGGCGTGCAAGCGCTGCGGCTCTCCAGCCAAGTGCAACCCCGCTGCCTTGAGAGCCACCTGTGTGAGGCCTAGCTGTGCCTTTGACTTCTGCACTCGGTGCCTGTGTGAGTACCACGGCTCCTCCCTGTGCCCACTCAGGGCGCCCGGCCCAGTCGGACACTCTCGATCCTCTCCCGTCATTGGGAGCTCCCGCAGCAAGCGGAACGTCAGGCGTCTTTGAGCGGTCAGGGATATGGGTTTTAAGAGGGCAAATTTTTATAGTTGGTCATTTTTAAAAAAATATTTATTGATCAGTAATGTCAATTGTGTTTTACCTGCAAACAAAATGCAACCATATCTATTTTTTAACTGTTAATATCCTTAACCTCCCAATTCTTTCTAGATGCAAAAAAGAGATGTATGACAAAGGAAAATATAGTAAATGGTATTTTTGCAAAACCAGTGTTATATTTCCTAATGGAAACAAATGTGGTGGCATATTGCTTGCCTTTTTCAATGTAATGTAAATATTTAATTGTCTTTCGAAATAAACCTTATATTTTTAAGGATTTTTGGTGTCCTGCTGTATGGTTTTTGGTGTTGCCTGTTTGGGGTGTAGCTTTGCTGTTAGGAAAGCTGCTGTGAGCGAATCTCCTCGCCCTCCTCCGGGCTGCCGCCTAAATGACTGACCCCTTGCTCTGACCCATCTGGCTATGGATATGGGATGCAAAAATTGCCGGGAAGGTGTCAGGAAATGCGCAGCATAGCTGACTGGAGGTGGGGCTAGATTAATAGTGAGAGTACTTTCTGCTGGACTGTGAACATCTAGGAATACTTGGACAAAGTGTTACATATCCAGTCCACTAAGTGGCGCTATAGTACTGTGTGATCTTGCAATCGCACGGAAAGATTTCAGATTCGTGGAATTTTTATAATTAACGTTACGACATGAACCACCTTTTCTTTCATTGTCCCTAACTAGGTGCGTAGGAGACGGCTTTTGCCAACTTGCCCATGTAGCTCAGCATTTGACAGCGCTAAGAAATACTTACAGCCAGTGCTACAAAATGGCACTTTATGGGTTCATGTAATGCGCCTTGGAAACGTTGCCTGAGACGAGGATGTCAGTTTGCTTTGATTGAAACTTTTATTTGTGATTGATTTTATTCGGCGCACTGAAAACGAAGTCGCACAATCGCATTAATTTCATGAACAATTGTATCCCACAGAGTGTCAATGGTAACGGCAACAGTTTCATGTATTTATGATTCATGAAACTTTCGGAAAGATTCATTTAAAATAGATTAACGGCAAAGGTCCGATTAAATGTCTTTGTGTATGACGTCGGAAACTATGTATTTGTTGCGCTCTTGCAATTTTTGATGAGTTTTTCGCGACTTTCACAATGTACCCATTGGCACAACCGTAATACCCCCGGCAAATACAGATAAGGTGCATCATCCATCCGAGCGATATACCTGCTACCGCCTGGAATGACTTCCCAGCCGTGCACCTGGAAAGGACATTAGCAGCACATTAACATAAAAAACGAAGTTCCATTTTGTTTGCAGTTGCAGTAATTTCACACTATTCATTGAAGTGTTCCGTTTCAGTTGCATTAATTGGAGGTAGCCAGAGCCACGTAGAAAGAGTCGTGTCAACTCTGTTCACTGCAATGGACGATTTTTTACAGTAATGGCGGTTCGTGGAGACACAAGTGCCTCAAATACATGCAGCGCAGTATTTGCAGAGTTGCAGCAGAATAGATCATTTGTGATGCACCTTTAAAGGGTAAGACGTTTTAAAAAATCAGATTGCATATTTTCAGCACATCAGTATCGAATGAACATGTACATTGAAGCATGTCCGTGAATTATCCTCCACTAAATTAGTAGATTTTGGGAACGTTGACGGATAACAGATCAGGCTAGAATCCTGAATAAATTTACCAACACGTAACATTAACCACGAACAGCCTATTGATTGTAAATTCAGTTCTCTTCCGTTCTGACACTGACTCTCACCCTCAGCCTGCAACTCAGCTCCCTGTGCTTTGCAAGCCTTTCCCTTCCTCATTCCCAGTGGAAGCTTCCCTGCTGACTTAAACCAACCATTTGTTCTCCTCCCCGTGTCACTGGGGAAACCGTACATTTGTACAGATTCCTCTGAGCGACCGGAGTGTCGCCTTGCAGCACAACAAAGCGTGGAGGCGATGTGGAGGGACAGCGCGCGGGAGAGGGCACCAGCACGCTGCCTGGCGCGCTCTTCGTGTCTCTGAGTCTCTTACTTTATTAGTGATTAAGTCATTAAGATTTCTTAGGCTCTTGGCTACCATGCAAGTTTCAGAACATAATTTACAAAAAAAAAATGAAAGCGATAAACTCAGCACACAGCAGCTGCTCTTTAACAGGGGTAAGCTTAAAATATGCTAACGAGGGAGGTAAGTACACATACATGTTGGTGTGCTATATAAATACAATAAAAGAATATATTTATTTATTGTATTTGTTTATTTCTAATAATCACTGTTCTGTCTCTGTATTTAATTCATTAAAATTGCCCGCCAAGTGGAACTATCTAAAGTCTACACGAACCACGTGACTATCAAGCGTTTTTAACTTCTGTTGATGCGAATCTCTCCATATGGCTCTAGAGGCAGATGCTGGCCATATGCGAGGTTAATGCAAAAACTGTTAGCCCGTTTGTTGTTCTGTTTTTTTGCCACTAATATTTTGATGGACATGATAGTGTCCATGACAGTGAAATCCCATATAAACGTAATTTCAGTGAGTGCCCCCACGCGCAGCACCTGATAATGTGACGTAAGTCAGAGCATTAGCGCTGTGCAGGATATGGGTATTCACAGATGGACGTGCAGATTGTTAGCTGGGCTCAAACGCATCAGTGTCGTTTCTTTTTGCCCATGAATTTAAAAGCTTAGACCATCGTGATATTATTACTTACCTTTCTGTTTGAAAGCTGGCCCAGAAATACATTTACAAGTCCGAACCAAGTTAACGGTGTTTAACCACAGACCACGATTAAATGCCTATCTGCATCAATAAATGCTTATTTACACTATTAAATGCTTATTTACACCAAAGTAATGTCAGGTATAGACAGCTGCTATCCCGCTTTTCAATTTCAAATGCAATAGCTGGAATACTTTGATCTTAAGCATTTACTTAGGCATTACTTTTTCTTGGTTTTTAGATTAAGAACCCTGACCGTAAAACAATTCGGGACATCTGTGAATATCAGTGCTAGGCCAAAGTTGCTTGGGGTGCTATGCTGCCACCTTCTGGACAGAGGCACCAAGAACCCACGGGCGGTGCACCGGCACTTCGGCTTTCCCATTAACGTACGTTTCCCATCGTCTTGCCATGTCCCACGATGTCTTTAGCGTGACACATTTCACATAACAAATGAGGCTGCATATAGGAGTATTGAATGTTAAAGAACTTTATCTGTCAGTAAAATGCATCGCCCCCCCAAATACAGAACGTCCTGAAATAATGCAGTAATTATAGTAATAATAATAATGTGTATTAACAACTGTGACCAGTATAGTCAATGAAAACTATTTCCATAACGCTGAGCACGTGTATTATTCACGCGCATGACCCCATATGACTCAAAAAGTGGCAGAAAATGTTAAGTGCTCACTGCTTGTCAAATAATTAATCTTAGTATCGCCCTTTCCGATCCAGATGAGCTCCAGAATAACATTATATGCTCCTTCGAAACACTGGGTTATTGCGTTTTACCTGATTTATTAGATTACATCATCATTGGGACACGAGTCCAAATAAAGCCTCATAACAGAAAAGTCATTAAGAATTGTTGTCATGCGTGCAGGTGTTAGACTCATCATCTGCAATTAACCAACAGTGGGATCTGAAGGACCCAATACAAAAAATCCTGCGCTACTGTGAGTCATGCTGCTTTGACAAAGGAAAATTAATTTCTATGTTACAGGCAATTTTCTCTAATTAACCTTTAGTGGAAAACCGATGAGCTCCAGTTTAACCGCGGTCGTTTTCTGCAGCACGTAACCCGCAGCGCCTACCGGTGCCACAAGGTCTCAGGTTCTCTGTCTTACGTGTTTCATTTTCTTCTAAATTATTCTGAGAATCTGCCTTTCTTCAGTAAAGACACGGATTCGTTTAATCAATAAATGTACGATGACTAGGCCTGCACATACCCTACAATTCTAGGAATAGGCTAGTTTGGAAGAATTAGGATTCTAACTCGCAATTAACTGACATTTTCGACGATTGGGTCATTTTTTTAAACATGATGAAATGCATTTAATATTTAATCAGCTCAAGTTTTTAATTATTTATATGTATATTTAAGCGACTGTGCAAAATAAGAACAACGAGATGTCATTTAACGTGCGTCGTAAGGAGCTTCGTGATTTTCAAATGTATTTAATGTCCAGCTACTCTAAACTTGACTTTTTGACTTTTTTTCCACCGTTCTGTTGTTATTTAGACTCCCACGCTTAGGTCGGCGTAATAAAAACTGGATGCAGACGCACCTTTGCGCGCGGCACGTCATCGTGTGCGCGCACGCAAAGAGGACACCTGCAGGAAAATGACACGGCACCACTGGAGCAAAGCTAATGACAAATGACTGGTTGTTTCTCTCTCCGCCTCCCACTCCCCTTCCAGCCGTACGTCGGAAAGCCAAAGGTCGGGCCCTCAGCAGGCTGTCAGCGCGCTGCGAAAATGACAGCGCCGCCGTGCGCGTCCTCGGGCCAGGATGTGGGCCAAAGAAGAAGCACCACCCAGTCCCAAAAAACACTGAGCATGGCTCCTCATTGCAAGGCAGTATTATCTATGTGCTGTTATCTTGTCACTGTCCCAGGTGATAGACAGGCAAACTACCTCTTTTTTTTATCAAATGGGCGCAGTTGGCTTCAAAACGAAGCAAACATTTAAGGTGGGGGAGTGACTGATTTTCTATCTATGGATTATCAGCTAAGGTAATTAGCCTGCTAGTCGTATTTGTTATATCAGTTTGGTTTAATAAAGATGGATCTGCGCATGGGAAATTAATCAGGGGTTTCACCAACCGGTGAACGAGGTCGCCCGTGCTGATGAGGATCGACGCCCAGGGGAAGCTGTGGGGGGCCGGGGGATACGGGGATTTTCCTGTATTTCAAATTAAGGTACATCAAGACGTGTATTATATAATTAATTAGAACACACTGATAAAAAAAAACTGTGCAGAAGCAGACTTGAGTTGAAGATGTTACTTTGGGCTGGGGGATGACTATTGAATGCATCCGATGCACTTTTTCAATCGGGGCGATCGCATCGTGAACTTTCATGCCAGTACACCGATGCGAATCCGTGAATATTACTAATACCTCCTGCGTGCCAAAAGCACAAGGGGAACATTAGACATAAGGCAGTTAGGTGGCTGCAGAACCCCTTAAGCCCCGGTTGTTTTTTTGCCTACACACAAGTTTTCTGTGTGCCCGGAGTCGTGGGTCTTGGGCTGAGGCACTGATTCCTCCGACTGAATGAGTATTCGCCCCACACACGCTAGTAAGAATCAGAATACTTTTAATATCCCGAAGGATGTTGTTTATGAGCAGTGTGTACAAGACCACCTTTTTATTCCAAACCATGAACCGCATAAGAAATGAGAATGGGTTTTTTTTAACACCCAAACAGCAAACCTATGACGTCCATCGCAGTCCCGCTGCGCGCTCATTGGCTGCAGACAAGCACAGGCACATGCACGCGCACGCGCGCGCGCGTTCTGTCCTCTCCTGCTTGGTTTCTCCGTGCGCGGACCGCTTTGAGTGGTGGCACGCAATTATGACACAGAGAGAGCGGGGGCGGGGGGAGGTCACTCTACAACCCCACGGAGACATGGTGCTCTCTGTTTGGCAATTAAGATGACCAATAATAGGACTTAATAAGTCAGACTTTTCTGCGAAGGCTTTCTCTGCCCGTTTTTTTGGGGGTGGGGTAGTCTGTTTTTGTGACATATATTTATCAGGTTCGTTTGGCTGTGAATTGATCTGATGTATGTAAAATTACAACTTAATAAAGATCACTGATTCAGAGCTTGAAGCAGACAGGTGATGATATACAAAATATACAGCAGGTCCCACACACAGTAAGGGAACAGCCCCAAATGTGCCCAGCGTTTTTGCACCATGGGTAATTGACAGCATCCAAAACTGTCTGGGCTGATAATGGCCACAGATAATGGCTTGGGGGGGGGGGGGACATTGTCGATGTGCACCAGAATTGCTTGCATCAGAATTGCAGGAAAAATAATGCGACAGAGAGACTGTCATCTTTCCTGGTACATTTCTCACCCTCCAGTCTGTTCCTTCCCGGTTTGCTGGGAAGTGTAACTCCGGATTGCATACAATACAGTTTCCTATATTGATATCTTACAGAAAGAGAGTTAGAAATGCTGTTAGAATTGACAGCGACAGGCTTTTAGCAGTTTCTGTATGCTAATGTAAGTCCTCCTTTCTTGACCCTCCGCAGGTGTCACCGAGGTGGGTCTCTGCGTCCAGCCCAAATGAACCGTCTGTTATGCTTTTCATAGGTGCCCTTCCCCCCGTTTCGCTTATCCCCGGGTGTCTGAGAGAAGAGAATCAGATGTGACGAATAAAGATGTAAGTGTCACCAAAGGAACTTTTCTCGGCGCCCTGTCCCCTGTGGTCACGAGCCCTCCCTGTCTCATGGCTCGCTACAAGCAGTGAGGAGTGGACGTGTAAACAGACATCAGTTTGGTTTAAAGGACTGTGGACTGTGTATCATACAGCTCTGGAAAAAATGAAGAGACCACAGCACAATGTTTTGTTTCACTCATTTCTCATTTCATGTGTGTGCATCTGTGTAAAATATACATTTTTTTTGCAAACTGCAGCCTGGCTCTTCCCTGCTTCTCAGTGATGAAGGGCTTCTTCCTTGCTTTATGGGACTTCAGTCCTGCTTCTGTCCTAACAGTGCACTTCACACCTGCACTTAATGTTTCTCATTCCTTTTGAAGGTCACTTAAGGTCATCCTCTGAATTTATGAGGTGCAGCCAGATAAGTTAACGGTCATCTCTGGCATTAGACAGTCGCTTCTGCCCTCTACCTGACTGGTTTCTGGTCGTTCCCAGTGTCTCCTGCTTCACCTCGGTTTTGTGTACTGCTGTCTTAGAAACTTTGAGGTGGAAGCAGCCTGCCTCTCAGTGTAGCCTTCTGCCAGCAGAACCAGGGTTAAACCAGGATTTAAAAATGCAGATTCAAAAAAAATATATGGAGTGGTCTCTTAATATTTTCCAGAGCTGTAGATGGAGACTATGAAATGTTGAAAAAGCCAATTATCTGAACAAAGCTGACCTTCAGAAGATGTGCTGTTAATGTGCCGAAATATCTTCCCAAAACGAATGGACGGTGACCAAAGAAATTAGTGTTGATGGGAATAGACAGTGACTAATTTTGGAGACACCCCTGGTGGGTGTCACATGGGTCATTTGAACTGGCTCTAAAAGATGTTGCTGTTGACATTTGTGACTAATATGCTACTTGGATTGGAGGCCATGTCAACGCGTTGACTCATAGCTGGCCTGTTTCTGCTGTGCTGTGATTGGGGAGCGTATTGTTCGTTGTGTAATTGTCAGAAAATAGATTGTTCTTTTCTATTGTGCTATGAATAAATGTGTGTAAATGTGAACCCCTGGGAAAAACAGCTTATCCTGAGATTGTAATGTCTGGATTTTTCATGTATCCAGAACCTTCCGGAACCTTTGGTTAATCAGGTATAGCTGTGCCGTTGATGACATCAGCATAGTCAAAAAAAAGAAATACTTTCAGGATTTTGCGTACTTCGGAAGCATAAAAACGAATTGTAATAAAGATTTTTTTGTGCTGTTCTCGTCCTCCCATGACGGCCGAATGGCGGGAGAGGACATCCTCTGCGTGAATCGAGCGGGGTTCCCCGAGGAGGCCAGGGCATCTTCTGTGTTAGTCATCATCACCCGAAGGCCTTATCGAGCTGGGAATATCATGTATAAACATGGCATGAGCCGTGGATGCAGAATCATCCATTTGCTGTGATAACATTTCACTCTATTTCACTCCTCAGCTCCCATTTACGGCTGGGATGTAACTCACCTTCGTCGTGTGCGTATGGGGTACAACCTTATACCGTGCCATGCTACACCATAATCTGCCAGCTCCAACAAAGTACTGCATAGTGTAAACAGTGCAAATGGCTTTGGGTTCAAATCCCGGAAAGCATATATAACAAAATGTGACCCCCGAGCCACAGACACCCACCGCCACCCCGGCCGGCCGCCTGGGGACAGTTGGGGTATGTATATCGACGATAGGACAAA